>PVLA01001535.1:0-18993 GCA_004027455.1 Hydrochoerus hydrochaeris | reverse complement strand
TGCTGTTCTCACAGCAACTGCCATACTCCCATAAGTGATAAAGGAAACAATGTAGGGAGTGGCATAATAGCCTCACACATCTCTTCCTCCTGCAGGCATCCAGGCATCCCAAGCTAACTAAGTAACATCCAGGCATCCCAAGCTAACTAAGTAACAAGATTGAGATGTTACAAAGGTGAAAAGAGTTAATTAACACCTACTGAGCCTGGGGCGCTTCCTGCTTGGGGCTGGGGGTTGCTGCCAAGGTTAGCATATATTTATTCCAGCTTCTAAAAAATAAAGCGGATTCAGATTCACTCACAGACTGGTGTGCAGTGTTTTCTGTCTCTCACTCGCTGACTCCCTGACCACCTTTGGGAAACCCTAGCCCTGCCGCAGCTGGACTCCGGCAAGGTAGAGGGAACTGCATGCTCAAAGGTCTACGGATGAAATGCCACTGCTTGAAAAATTAAAAGGCTTTCATCATGCCTGGAAGGAGGCATTTATGGATGTACTTGGGGGGTCAAGTGGCTGAGATACTGCTAGAAAGTAGACAATAACCAAATAGTGGGTAGCTTTAAACAAAGTTAATGATTGTGTGAAAAAGGTTTCAAGTAAGACACTTCAATATCAGAGATCTAAGTGCTAGATGGACTACTGTGTTGTATGGACAACCACCTAGAAAGACTGAAGACAGGAAGGCTAGTTAAATGTGATTATTACAGGAATTACAGTGAGAGCCTTAATTAGGGCTACGGAGTAGGGATTAAGTTATACAAAAATCAGATCAATCTTTGACAGAAGTCAAGATTTTAAATTAGGGATCTATTAGATGAGTACTAATGATATTTGTGATTACAGGCAACAAAGAAAAGGAACACAGAAAGACATGGTAATTAATACAATTTTAGCTTTGAATTTTGAGGCACTTGTAGGATATTTCAGAAGTACTAAAGGAAAACTCAAAGAGGATAAATGAGGATACTGTAAGAGTCAAAACGTATAGATAAATATTTAAATCAAGTCAGTGAGTAGTAAAGCCATCCAAAGAAAAGTAAGACACAATGAGGGAAGAAAGGTTTTAGAAGCAGGAAAATCCCTAAGAAATGCCATAACCTAAAGGAAAAGTTTACAACAGAGAATAAGAACTTATGGACAGAAGCTGCTAGGAAGGGAAAGAAAGAAAGAAAGAAAGAAAGAAAGAAAGAAAGAAAGAAAGAAAGAAAGAAAGAAGGGAGGGAGGGAGGGAGGGAGGGAGGGAGGGAGGAAGAAAGGAAGGAAGGAAGGAAGGAAGGAAAGAAAGAAAGAAAGAAAGAAAGAGAGAGAAAAGAGGGAAGTGCTTCAAAGAAAAAGTGGAAGACAATATTCAAAGCTGCAGGAATTAAGAAAATACTGAAATTTATGCCCTAAATTAATCGAGTATGGGAGTGACTGATGACATAACTGAGAGTAGTTTAAGAGGGTGGGAAGGTCAAGGGTAGAATACAGTGAATTACAGTAGAAGAATGGACATAACATACTTATTGTTCCAAGAGGTTTAGCCATTAAGATACAGAAAAAAGTAGTGAAAGATGGGAAGGGGTGAAAGACAAATTTTTTTCATAGATAGGAGAGGGTGTGAAGATAACAAAGGTAAATATTCTGGAGGAGACATAAAATGGGATAAGTTCCAGAAGAAGGAAGGAAGAGATGAATGGGAATGTGCAAAATAATCCTGGAGGAAATTGAAGGAATTCTAAATCTCCCAATCTTTAATTTTGCTGTGAAGGATCTAGCATGATCACTTGTAGAGAAAGGGGAAGATAAAAGGTTACAGTTGAAGATCTCAGGCAAGCAGAGCAGTTTAAAATAGCTACTGAGGAAAACAGGAGAGAATCATAACTAGGGAAATGCAGAAGGATTACTACATAGTAGTGAGGTTAGATATCAATTTATACTGATTGCTTGATTTTCTCAGAAGCCTGTGTGTAGAGTTAAGGAGGAGGAAATTGCTGGAGTGATTTACATTTGGAGTTTTGCCAGATGGGTGTGATAGAATGCAGAGGAACAAGAAAATTTATTGTACTACAGGTAAATTACCAGAGGAATAATAAGGATTATGGAGTCTCAACTGAATAGTGAAAGATATGCCAACAGGAGGTACTGACTATTAAAGAATTGTGAAAAGATGAAAGTCTTAATGAGACAGCAATAGCAAGAACAACTCAGAGAGCATCTTTAAAGGTAAGAGACTACATCAAGAGTACATGGCAAGGCTGGATGTGGCTCAGTGGGGAGGCACTTGCTTAGCCATGTGCAAAGTTCAAAAAAGTGCATGGATTTGGTAGTCAGATGTTGAAGGAGTTCCTGTCTCAAAACTTCAGTCTTTTCTGTGAGTAAAACAATAAAGCCATTTGTTGAAAATATAATAGGACATGGTGAAGCCTGAGATTTAAAGAGAAATCAGTTTAAAGTAACAATTTATAATTTATTATTGGATAATTTAAGATTGTTACACTGTTCTAGCACAGATACTCTTCTAAAAACTATTTTTTGCAGAAACTTGTAGACATAATGCTTTCTGTTTACCCCTGTCGAAAAATATCTCCAATGGTTTGAATCTGTAATACTGGCAATGGATAACTAAATTTAATTCACCACCATACTCTAGATAAAATTTAAGATTGTATTACATGACACACAAAATATTAACCTACAATGAGAAAGTAATCACATGTAATGACTCTTAGGAAAAACTGTGGGAGACATCACAAACTTACGGGAAAAGGGCATCCAATACTCGCTGGCCAGTAAGCAAAGGATGATTGGCTGGCAGCTTCTCAGTGACAGGCCGAACTTGACGGACGGGCCATATTTGGACCATATTGAACTTCTCCTTTACACCTTCAAATTCAAGCTCCAAGACTACATCCTGTAAAAATAGAGGAGGATTTTGAGCGTGGTCAAATTTGTGAATGTTTTTCCTACAAAATTTTCCAGATTCCTCTTGGGAATAGAAAGGTGGTACACAGACATGAGAAAGGAGATTTACACTTTTTATTGTGAACATCTGTATATAATCTTGAGGAAAGAGTATACCAAACAATAGAGAAACAGTTCATTATACTATGTGTAAATAAATGGTAAAGTCTTAAAGGATACAGTAAGATGTTCTTGGGCCTAGGGGGAAGGGAAAGTTTCATAGTTACTTCCCATTCTGTTTTTTACTTTACTATACTGATCTTATACTGTTTTAGTGAAAAATTATCTGTTTAAAGCCTTCAAATAGGGCTGGATGTAGCTCAGCAGTATAAGTGCCTGCCTGGCAAGCGCAAGGTCATAAATTTGATCCCCAGTACCAAATAAAATAAAATAAAAGCCTTCAAATATTTCAAATAGTTAAAATATTTACATACCTAATTTAAGTATTTATAGAAGTGAAAAGGTAATGGGTAATGGTAACATCTGTGAACACTAAATTTCGAAGTTCAAGACCCTATAGAAATCTGTAATTTTTTGATGCATCAGTTATCTGCTTTTGGGTGGTTCCTTCAATTGGAATGAGTGAGCTCCTAAGCTAATGACTCTAGATCTTTGGTCAAAACATTAATTTTCACCCAAATGCTTATTGCCCTCTATATGTTACAGAGCACAGACTTTCATGAAAATATTTAACGATAATCTCTTATTCCATTTTACTGAGAGCCAATCATGTCTCTTCCCACCCATAAAAACTAATAATATTGGTCAGTTATATCAGATAATATCATATGTAACTATAAATACAAGTAAAGAACTAAGTTACTCAAAGTAAGAATTCACTAATTCATTATATGATTAATGATGTGAATATGGATTGACAATAAAAATCAAAGTTTACTCATTCATGCCCACAAAGGATTTAAACAAATGTAGCAATCAGTTATTAAGGTAGGAAATGTTATACTTCTTAATTTGTATTCTCAAGTCCAAATCAAAACAAAACTCTCCTTATGAAATAACATAAGGCTGGTGATGTAGCTCAGTGATACAGTACTTCCCGGCATGTGCAAAACCCTGAGGCCAATTCCTAGCAACACATGTACACACAATTACTTAAAACTTATATATTACATATTTCACTTAGGGCACTGAAACAAGGCAACTATTGTATATAAATAAGGCCACTTTGTGGAACAGTTTAAAAGATACTTACAGAGGTATCATAATTCCCAGGTGGAGCAATGTAAGTTACAGTCCCTCTGTTTCGTGGAGGTAACATGATTTTGTGCTTTATGAGTGAGTTCTCATTGACAATTCCATAAATATCTCCACCAGTGATATGACTGCCAACCTAGAGAACAAATGCATTTACTTGTTTAATGCTCAAATAAACCCTGTTGGTATAATTTAATCATCTGTCTCATCTATTAATAAAATATATTACTTCCATAATCTTATTAGTGCATTTAAGGGAAACATTTAAATTCTGCTTTTACAGTTACTTTTATTTGGATTAACAGTACTAAATGGTCCCCCAAATATTCATTCCACCTTCTCTGCCAAGGTTAGAAATTCTTGGTTGTATAGACATACCCTTAAGTTTTTGCATGGTGTAAAATCCCATTTGATATCTCTGCTAAGGGCAGACACATTTACTCCTCTTGGGATGTAGATACTCTGGGTCTGATTGCTGATATCCGACAAAGGCCTTTGAATACCATCAAAAATGGCTCCCATAATGCCAGGACCAAGCTCTACTGAGAGGGGTTTACCGGTACGCAGTACAGGGTCTCCAACAGATACACCAGCTAGAAAGTGGTTGAGGAAAAGTCATGCTGAAAGTTGAAAGATACTATTAATAAGATATATCACAGTTTAAAAGGGAAACAAGGGGCTAGGGATATAGCTCAGTGGCATAAGCACCTGCTTACCAAGCACAAGGTTTTGAGTTTGATACCTGGTACACCCTCCCCCAAATAAATAGGAAATAAGCTAAAACAGAGGCTCCTAAACTTTCTTGTTTTACAGAAACCTTAGTGCTGGGCCGAGGGTTTAGCTCAGCGGTGTGAGTGCCTGCTTAGCAAACGTGAGGTTGTGAGTTTAATCCCTGGTACCAAAAAAAAAAAGAAAACTTAGTGTTTCAATAATATTTTTAATGCCTGACAAAAAAATATACCTAACAATAAAAATGGTGTGGTATTTTTATACAATGGAGTACTACTCAGCTATAAAGAAGGATAAACTCAGGTTTCTTTAGGTAAATGGATGCAACTTGAGACCCTCCTCCTAAGTGAAATAAATTAAATTAGACTCACATGTATAAACATCATAGTGTCTCTCTAGTGTAAAAAACTGAAAGCATAAATAAGATCCAAAATATGTAATAGATGTTGTGAAAGTGAAAGGGGAAGAAACTACTCAAAATGAAAGAACTGGTGTGGGGAAAAGGAGAAAAGGAAGAAGAGCAAAGAATACACACACACACACACACACACACACACACACGTATGATAATTACACTAATCTGTTTTAATTCATTGAAAAGTTTTGTGTTTACATTGTTTAATCTGTTTTTCATGCCTACATCTCGTAATCTGAGCAACTACATTGAAGATTACCACACACAACATATTAACCATTGTTAATCTCCTATTATGTTATTTTGAAATTCTCTATTATCTTTATTCTTTTTTCTCTTTAAAAAATATATACGTAATGATTGCACTTATTAAAGAGTTTTGTCCACACAACTTAATTGGTATACACCTGTTAACAACTAAGAAGCAATGAGAGAATATACATAAACTGAAAGGAAAAAATATTAATTTTAGTCTTAACCACAATTCTTATGAATAGGATGTAAATGCCAATTGGGCACTACATAATTTTCAAACCTACCACTCAGACTGGAAATTTCTTCCACATTGATTTTCACCTTTCAGCTTAGCAATCATCAAAAAGTCAGTTCTCCAAACATGACACCACTGACAAAAAGTGATGTAGCCAAGTAATGAAACTGTTTATTACCTCAAGCTACTACTGTCTGACAAGATAGCTAAGATTCCAGGTTAACCTCAAAAATTTAAAACATTCTTGGCACTATGTGAGTTTGCTACAGCTGCTCAGGTGCCTTTTTGGTTTGGGAAATGCAAGGTTCAAACTAGAAGCAAAAACCTCTTATTAATTTATCATTTTTGACTGCGGAACAGCTGTCTCCTAAAAAAGACAGTAGTGCCTGGGCAAAACTTTTACAACAGTAAGATCTAAAGAAAAAAACAAGCATGGCAGCACATGGTAGTAATTCCAGCATTTTGGGAGGCTGAGGCAGGAGGATCACAAGTTTGAATCCAACCTGGCAACTTAAGTGATACTTTGTCTCAAAATAAAAAAATAAAAAAAGGCTGAGGATACAGTTTGGTGAGAAGGCCTTGGGTTCATTTCCTAGTAACACACACACACACACACACACACACAGACACACACCCCAAACTAAGAGAAAGATCTTTGAAAAGGAAAAGAATAAAATCTGCAAATAAGCAAAGGAAACCTGCCTTGCTCACCAGTATTTGTTGACAGGAGTGAAAATCAGTACTTTCATAGAAAGCAACTTAGCACTATTTATCAAAATTAAAAATGGAAAAAAAATAAAAATGGATAAGCTTTGGCCCAGAGATCTAACTTCTATGAATTTATATGGTAGTTATACTGGGGCACTATTGATAATAGGAAAAGATAAAAAATAATCAAAATTAACATTTCTGTCACTAAGAGATTAACTAGTTATGGAAGCCCATATGATAGAATTCTGTCACCATTAAAAAAAGAAAAAGAAATAGGGGCATCTACAAATTGCTCTAGAATGATTTCTAAAATATATACTATCATCCCTAATATCTGATTATGAAACTTTTTTAAACCTATAAAGTTGAGAGAAATTGTGAGTGAAGTCTCCTATCTCTACCATCTAGATTGTACCATTAACATTTTATCACATTATCTACCCATCTCCTACAATATACATACACATACAGAAATATAAATATAAAATAACATATAATAAGCTAGCTTAGGTGGGCATAGTGGTCAATTTATGTTTAAAAGTGAATTAAAAAATTTTTTTTGCAGTACTGGGGATTGAGCCTCATACCTTTGCACTGAGCCATGTCCCCAGCCCTTTTTTTTCTGAGTCACAGTCTTGCTAAATTTAATTGTCCAGCCAGGACTCTAACTTGAGATCCTCTTGCTTCAACCTTCCAGAGTGCTGGCATCAGAGGTGCACTCCACTATGCATGGCTTAAAACTTGGTATTATCATAACCAAATAGTAAGGACCTCCTTGTGCCAAAACTGTAACATGCCACCCAGAGCTACTGATTAGACAGTGCTGACTAACTATAGGCTTATTATTTTAAGCAGAAATCATGATTGAAATTTTAGTAGTGCAAATCAATACTGTTATTCCATTTATGATTACTACTATTACAATAATGTGTCCTAGTAAAAAAAACTTTCAACTAGAACCTCTTAGGTTTGTGAGTTATTAAAACATTAAGGGCTATCAAAGTTCAGAATATAAACTAATTTCTTAAAATAAGAGCACTAATCCCTAGTATATTGTCTCCTTTCTTCAGTTATTCCAATACAAATCAGGTCACTTCATGACATCTGTATTTCATACTTCATAATATCACTGGTTGTAGCTACTTTTATCTTTGGCTTAAATCCTTAAATTCTTTTTTTCTTTCTTTTTTTTTTTAATGGTACTGGGGATTGAACTCCCGACCACGCACTTGCAAGGTAGGTGTTTATGCTGCTGAGCTAAATACCCAGCCCCCGAAATCCTTAAATTCTTATACATAGAAAGTGGCAGGAAATTGAAACAAAAAGGATACATGTTTCTTCATACACTTGAATAGTAGCCATGTCACCTTCCAGCCGAATAATCTCTCCAACCAACTCGCTGTGGCCCACTCTCACCAGCTCATACATGGCTGCACCTGCCATGTCACAGGCCGTAACAACTTAAAACAAAAGACTGTTTTAATGATGTAAAACTCAAGTGCTCTGTAAACAGTTACAGATAATTAAATACCAATAAATCCAGTAACATGCCTGCTTTCACATATTCACAAAGATAAAACTCCTATTATAGTTTCATATAAAGATGCATTTTAGTACATGATATAAATTGGGAAACAAAACAAATTTGTTAAGTTAAAGGTTATCTATTTGCACAACATACATGAAAGGTATTTTTAATATTTGAAATTTTGTATCTTGTAGTATTGACACATCATACAATGAAGGGTTTGGAACAATAAAAATACTTTAAAATTAGCTTTAGAATGCTACGCAATTATCACTTTGCCATGTTGTCATCATTTCTCTTTAGAGATGACACTTAAAGTAACATCTTCACTTTCTATTCCTTAAGTCAGTAGTACTTAAAACTTTTCTGGGACATACAACCTTTTTGCTAAACTAAAGATAAGTCTACAAAGGAAGACTCACAAATGCATCTAGAAATATTTTTACAGAACAGTGGATGTAGGGCAGTGGCACTGCCTGGCAAGCACAAAACCCTGAGTTTGATTTCTGGTACAAAAAAAAAGGGGGGGGGATGAGTACAATCAGAAACTACTACTGGATAAAATTCCAATTAAGAACCTCTATTGAGCCAGAATTAAAACTGAAGATTTTGGAACATGTTGCTTGGTAAGCAAGTAAGACTGTCATATTTTTAGAAATGCCTAAGAACAGATACAACTATTTATAACTATAATAGGCAACATAGTGTATCAGTGGAATCTAAATTATTGACATTTAATTAAATTGTTACCAAAACGAAGATTTACTCATTTCTTAAATGTTTACTTCTATATCTGCTATATAAGAAAATCTATGATGGACTGAAATATCATAGATAAAAAATTTTTAAAACATATTATACACAAAAATTGATGCCATTTCTTGATTATTAATAATTAATAATAAGAATTAAGAATTAAAAATTGGTTCCAGGAGTTTATTGCATATTTCTGTGGAATGTTTTCACCTACACTTTTCAATGTTGTTCTCTGTCTTTTTCTCTGGAAGTTCTGCGTTTAGCCTATCTGTCCTAAAAATCCTTTATGATCATCAAAGGGAAACCAGTTTCTCTCAATGGCAAAAAGATTTTAAAGAAAAATGAATTTTCATGGCACTAACAATAATAAATCAATGAGTAGGTGCTACTTAGAGAAACTGTGAATTGCCTTTTGAGAATGCTTTAGAAGAAATAACACTGAAATGAGATTTATTATATAAAACACAGAACTCCAAATTTTGGCAGAGTAGAGAGCTTAAAATCACTTTCCACTATTAAATATCTATTAGGTCATAACATATCTTCTTTATAGATAGCTAGTTATGTGATACTGAGTCCAAAACTGCCATTCAGAAGGATTTATAGACACAACTAGCAAAAGTTGATAGCACTAAGAAGTGTTCTAAAGATAACTGCCAAAGTTCAAAGTATAATGCTAAAACTGAATGTCTATTCTCTGCAAAGCTTTATATATTAAACTTTTTCCTCAAATTTAACAAAAAAAAAAATAATACATATGTATAGGTTAAATACTGAGAACTGGTAATACATTTAAATAACATAAACAGGGTATCACAAAGTAGCATCTCAATAACTATCAAATTTACATAAGCAATGCCAGATAAGCCCTTAGGATAGAGATCATAAACTCACTATGAGATCTTTTAAGGGCAAACAATTTATGGTGAACATAAACCAGTGTAGTTCTGACAAAAACATCTTGAAAAGACAATTATAGTTAAGAATTTTTACTCTTGAGATAATTATGTGTTACTTACCAGGTCCTGAGACTCCATGCACATAACCAAATGTGCTTTCTTTCTCTTCATCAAGTATTTTGGGTAGTTTGGAGAAATCCATCATGTTAATTTACCTATAGTTTAAAAATAAGAAAGAAAAAAGATTTAAAAATTAAGTTATAAATCCTAAAAGAATCAATATCAAGTACCCAATTCCATTTTTGGTTTACCGCTTAGTTACTATATCTTTTCAAAGTAAAATATACTACCAAATTCTTAAAATTTAGTTAAATACCAGAGTGTAGCAAAAATGATGAAACCTTTCCAATGACTAAATCGGTCCTACAAAACCCTCCTCTTCCCCAAATATCTGACTTCTTTTCCAACTACTGTGATATCTTCCATATACACATTGAACTCTGCCACTTCCTCAAAACACACGCACATTATTCAGATAGGGTTTTTCCCTGTCTGGTCTTTATTTTAACATCACTTTCTTTCTGAGGTTGCTCTGTCCACTTATTTAGATCATGAAATACTTTCTTCCTTATCTGTTTTATTTTTTTATCATTATACATTCCACAATGTAACAAATTATATATATTTTACATTTTAAATGCTTTTTATAGAGCTGGGGATGTAGCTCAATAGTAAAGTGCTTGTCTAGTATATACAAGGTTATGGGTTTGCTCTCTAGCACTGAAAAAAAATAAATACCATGAAAGAAAGTTATTTACTTATTTATCTTTAACACTTATGTGAGGGGCTGGGGATTTAGCTCAGCAGCATAAGCACCTGACTGGCAACCTTGAGGTCATGAGTTCAATCCCCAGTACCATAAAACAAAAACAAACAAACAAAAAACACTTATCTGAGAGCATTTTTCTCTTTTTTTTGAACAACACAAAATAGTTTTAAGAACATTCAGTTCAACCTCTAAAACTGTATGAAATATTTAAGTTCAAGCAGAAAATTGGTAATAGCCTCCAGGAAAGAAAGTTTATTTTTGATTGTTGGCCTAACTTAAAAATGGTTTCATTAAGGGAGATAAAATGCATGTGTGCATAAAAAAATCCTAATGGTCCAAACAACCATTTATTAACAGTCTCAGGACATTAAATGATAAAAGTGTTAAATTATATACTTATGTAAAGGAACTTCAAAGAACAGTGTTTAGGAAGAAAATTTGATGGTCAGAATTTACATAAACTAGGAAAAGCAGAGTAGTAAAGACACTCCAGATGCAATAATAATAAAAGAATAGAGATAAAATATTCAGGAATAGCAAATAAGACTAGCCTGACTGGTTCATAGTAGGGCAAAAGTGACAAATGAAGATGCAAAGGTAGACTAATTTGTAGGTCTTGAGTCGAATGTCAAGAAAACAAGTATATTTTATTCTACAAACAAAAGGTAACAGTAGGAAGATTGAAGGAGAACTATTAAGAGAAAAAATGGAGTGCAATCACTCCAACAGATGATGGGAGAGGCAATGCACTGGCAGGGTTAGAAATTAAAAAAGTTAGTTAAGGCTTGAATGCCAAAAGAATTCAATTTCATTAAATGCTTACTGCACTCCTCCCATGGGAAAGGCACTCTGTCAGGCTTAGGAAATGAGTTGTGACTTAAATACACGACTATTCTCAAGGAGCTTTTGCTGGCTTTAAACTATACAATAAAACAAAATCGAGAAACACTCAAAACGAGAATGTGGGAGAAGTATAGATCACGGTGGATGAATCATATACAGTGAACAGATGGCTAGAAAGTTATGAGATAGTCAAGTCTAGATAAAAAGAATACAGAAAGGAAAAGTAAACTCTTAGCTTTGGCAATTAACTAAGGCAGGATTGAGGAGTGTTTTTCAGTGTTTTCTGGAGCCACAGAAGGATTATCATACATTTCATGAAAAACAATTTATAATCCACTAGACATGATACCAAAAACTTGGGAGAGCAATTAACAATGAAGACATTAAAGTTCTGGTTTGATTTAGTGTTGTCAGATGTGGGCTATTAGACAGGCTAACAGGGAGGGACTGAAGGATTGTAGGAAAAGTACAGAAATAGTAAAAGATGAGTAGTACCCAGGCATGCTGGCACATGCCCACAATCACAGCATTCTGGAAGGCTGCAGAAACACTGGGGAACTTGGTGAGACCCTATCTTAAAACAACAACAAAACAAAACAAAAAGGTGGTAATGGGGTGTAGCTCAGTATAAAGGCCCTCAGTTCAATCCCAGTTTCACAAAACCAAAATCCATCCATCCATTTATCCATCAATGTTTATCAGAAGTTATGAGGGAGGAATGAATATGCATAGAGGATTTTAGAGCAGTGAAACTGTATGCTATTATAATGGTGAGTACGTATCATTAACTATTTGTCCAAGTTCACATAATGCACAAGAATAACCTAACATAAATAATAAACTTTGAATAATAACAACATAGTTTTTAGTAGTTTACCCTTGATAAAATTAAATTGAAGGAAGGTCAAAGAAGTAAGTTGAAATTGGCTTATTGACTTTTTGGCTTCTCAGAGATGAGGAAGACAATGAGTAAAAAAAAGTATGGGACTGAAAAAGATTAGAAGAATCTGAGCAACTATTTTGAAGGTAACAATATGTTAATTCTCTCATCTTGTTTTGAAATACATATTTTATTTGTTTTGTTTTACCAAATTTTAATTGCTTTAACAAATTTTAATTGTTTTGTTTTTGTTTTTACTACTTTGTTTTCTTTTAATATCTTTAAAATACACAAAAAGACTTAGAAGAGAAAGATCAATTTCCTAGAAACTACTAGAAAAAAATAGGGAAAAAAAAGAACAAAATTTTAAGATACAAGTGTAAATTAGGAAGTGAGTTTGAGAAGTCTTTGAAGTAGTAAACAAGCTAATAAGCTGAATTTCAGTCTTAGAAAATCAAGTATTTTCACAGTCAGCACTTGACAAGCAATCATACTGTTTAACTTCCTCCTTAATATGGGTATTTCCTTTATTTCATTTGTGATACATGATCATCTGCTTATTAAAGAAAAAGCAGCATGAGATCGTGAGTCAGGAGACAGGATCCAGTCTAGCTCTACCAATTACATGTTGCAGATACTCTGAACAAATCAAAATACTGTAAGTTCTCCATTTGACAAATAAGAATAATGCTACCACTTACTCCAGAGATGTGGTTATATTACAAATTTGTTTAAATGCTTCTTGTAAAATGTGAAATGCTCAAAAATTTTCATCAGCACTACTATCATTTGAATGGGTCCTCAATTTTGAAAAAGGCATTATACTTTTAGAAAATTCTTAAGAGAGTTTGGCCTATGACAATTTAATTCTTCTCTATAACTTATGTCCTTTGGCCGGGTTGTTTATAACTCTGATAGCCAGTTTGTCTCTCCAGGCAAATCCTCCTCAGCGTCTTTCATTGGTCTCTCAAAGGACAATGCAGCTCAGATTCCTCAGCTAGAGCCTAGGTTACCCTTGTTTGGAATCACTTTGTGATACTGTACGTCTTTTAAAACAGAGCAAACAAAATATAATTCTTTTGGGCCTCAATTTCAGTGTAAAATCTAACTGGGGTTGTGGTAAAGGCACCTAACAGGATGCCTAACAAAAAAGAAATTCTGATGAGTACTATTTTATTGTTAACATAAGATAAAATTGCACAATTTCTACAAAGTGTCTAATGTATTATCTTGTTAAGTGAAACAAATCCAGTCACCTATTGTTTTTCACAGGTATGACTTACCATACATTTATTTTCTAAAACCAAATGGATTTTTAAAGCTTCAATGATGTCCCTGCTACTATGTCATAGGTAGAAAATGTAATGGAATTAAGACACTATCTTTCCTCTAATCATCTTCTGGCATGGTGGGATAAAAAGACAAATGCGTAGTTTCAATAAAGTGACACATGTGCTCTCATAGGAATCCTACAACATGAGTTAAAAAAGCAAAGAGCAAAGTTATCAAACTTGGCCAGGATACAAGTAATTAAAACTGAGACTTGAAAGATGGGAACCAGGAGGCATTAGAGTACACATTAAAGGTTCCCATATACAAGATGGTTCAAATCTATTGGGTGCAAGAAGGGTCCTAAACAGTTCAGGAGGCAAAAATGCAGGTCGTTCTGATTTTTTAAAATAACTATTAATATATTCTCCCTTTAAAATTGAATAGTACAGCTTCCAAATACATGAACAATGATTAATGGGAAACAAATGAGCTTGGTCATGATTCAGTGTCTTGTGGGTTTATCACTCAGCTGGATAGTCCTAGACACCATGAGAATTTTGATGATTCTATAGTTTTCAACTTCTTTAAATTTTTAGGCATATATGTGTATGTATATATCTGTGTTTTTGTTTTTGGTACTGGGAAGCAAACCCATGGATACCCTGTCACTGAGTTACATCTCCAGCCCTTTCTACATTTTATTTGTGACATAATCTGGATTGGTTGCTCCGGTGGGACTTGAGCTTGTGATCCTCCTGCATCAGGATACTTTAGTGCTGGATGTGTGCATCACCACATTTATGCAAATATTATTTAACTAAAGCTAAAGACAGCAAAAATTACAAATTGTGCCACCAAACTACTAACTATGTGACTAGAGTCACGTGTCTGAGTGCTAATTCTACAAGTTTAACCTAGAGATAATTTTACCAGATTCATAAATTTGATGATTCTGCTTATTAAAAAGTCAACGTTAAGAGGAAAAAAATTATTATGAACAATTTAGTTTTCTGTACTCCACTGTATCATATGCAAAGAAGTTGTTACAAAAATATCACAAAGTTGGTTCCTAGTGCAGGCTTGTAATTCCAGCACTCAGAAGGCTGAGGCAGGAAGATCTATGTGAGTTCAAGACCAGTCTGGGCTACATAATACACCAGTCTGAACTATACAGCAAGATCTTGTCTTAAAACAAAAACAAACAAACAGAGCCCTTATTACATTTCAGAATAAGACAATTATAAAAACACCAGTTTTTAAAGTATAAAATTCCAAACACTTTTATCCACTTTTGATATTTTAACATGCTTAAATTTTACTTTGTTACTACCAAATGAACTTTTATATTTGCTGTGCTTCTGTGATATTTGTTCTATCCTTAGATCTTTCTGTGGCTCTGTGACTTTTTTCTTCTCATTCACATCTACCCAAATGACTTCATCCTAAAAAGCAGTCGTTAATAGTTTTCTTATCACTCTCAATTCTTGCCCAGTTTTTCTTTACAGCACTCATACTGAAATACAATTTTTAAAAATTTATCTATAACTGCCTGTCCTCCCTAGAATATTGCTTTGTGAGAGCTTAAAAAAATATGGTTAAGCTAGCATCTGCTGAGTAACTTCAAATCCCCTAAGACTACCTCAGTTTTACAAACTGGAAAACTAACAAATGGAGAGTTTCAGTAACTCTACCCAAGATCAAAAAACTAGTAAGTAGCAGAGGTAGGATTTGAACCTAGGTAGCCAGGTTCTAAAGTATATGGTATTTTAAATATTTGTCTAAATCCTGAACTAAGGCGAATTTAATTATTTATATAAAAACAATCCTATGCATAAAAGAGGCTAGTATAATAACCTCTGCTTTAAAATGACAGTCACATCAGATGATCTCAGAACTACCATTCTGTGCAGTTGCTTTTTCTACCAAATTGTTTATCTTTTTGACTATATATATATATATATATATATATACCCTCCTCCCAGTCTGGCTCTCATGATGGAGTCCTGAATAGCCTCAAATTAGTGATCTTCCTGTCTCAGTCTTCAAGGTGCTAGGATTCCAGGAAGCATCAATTTTTTTAAAAAATGTAAGCAAGTTAGCAAATTTGCTGTTATGTCTTCTCCAGTCCTACTACAGAAGCATGAATGGAAATGGTCAAATGGGCAATAGTGAGATGCCCAGAAGAGGACATCAGGAAGGACAGGAAGTGGGGGTGAACAAACAACTGTCTGTCCTTCAAGAGTCAGCCTCACCCCAAGCAACTACTTTAAAGATAACAACATGTGATATGTTAACTATCATTATTCTCCAATTATTTTGTTATGAAATTTTACCTTTTTCCATTAAAAAAAAAAGAGCCTCAGATGCAGACATTCACAGCCTTCATATGACAACTTGCTTCTGTTAACTGAACAAAGGAGAGCATAAGACTCAGGCAGATGTGGAATCTTCTCACAAATAACACTAGAAATCTCTCCCTGGGTCTGCTGAGGTCTTGTCAAGGTTGCATTTCATTCTGACTCCTACTTCTGTCCAACTCTGCTTCCATTCACTTCCTTTCTCATATACTAACCCCTAATAAATATTTTTTTGCAACGAACTTTCTCTTGACATCTGCTTTTGGATAAGTCAAAATACTCAAATAATGAACAAAGTGGCAAATCACTCCCTGGGTAACCAAAAATTACTTTCAGCCTTGAGTCATTACAAATTTTGGCCTGTTTTTTGTCTATTTCCTGTCTTAATTCTCTCTTAATTACTTGTTTTGTAAAAGGAAGAGAATATAGAAGCAACTTTAGAAAGCAAGTTACAGGCAATGGCTGTGAAATCAAGTGGCAGGGTGTTTTGACTGTCAAAGGTCAGGCTCCATAGGAGCTATGAGGACAGCACCCCAAAAAGTCAGGCTCCCACCAAAAAAGTTTTGTTTCTAGAGGGAACTTATCTCCTTTTCATCTTTCAGCATAAACCTTAGATACACCCATTAGTAATATAGCTGTTACAGTCTATTTGGTTTTCAAAGCATGATTTTATGACAGAGCTGGCAAAATATGCCCTTAGATCCAGGAGTTTCCAGCTCCAACCTCTTACCAGTTTAACACAAGAAAGTTCTAGGATCAGCTCAAAGTAACAAATTAAGGCTTGTACCTAGGTCCCCCCTTCCTCAAAGCCTCATATGCTCAAAGGCAGGGTTTTAGAGAGAGGTGGTTGGATCTGGAGTGTGTGAATGTGGATGAAGGGTCTGACACTGGGATTAAAAGTGTGTGGTACCACCCAAAAGACTGGTAGCCTGAATAGGATAAAAGGGAAAGGGAGGCTTCTTGTTGCTGCTCTCTGTCTGCCATACCCTGAATTGTTTCTGCTATGTGATGCTCCCCACCCCCCCACTGCTTCCCCAGAGCCAGCTAACTATGGACTGAAATCTCTACAAACTGAGCTGAAATAAACCTTTCCTTGTTGAATTTGTGGGCGTCAGGTATTTTGTCATCAATAAAGAACTAACCAAGACACTGGCCATCTTAAAGCACTGAAATTTGTAATTCCCACAGCACTGATACAGCAGTTCCTATTATATATACATGTCAACTTTTTCCACCAAAACCCCTAAATTATAGAAAAACCAGTAAACACTGAAGAACACAGATAAATTTCCAGCCATCTCCTGACATTCCAGAATCTGAACAATAAGGACAAGAACAGTATGCCACAGTAGTCTGTAAGCAAGGAAATTTCTTGGGATGCTCTTAAATCCAAACAAGTTTTGCACTCCATCACATATAAAATTTGTTTTATTACAAAGAAAATAGTGCTTCCTTTCTAAAAAATAAAAATTACTCATCAGGCAGATATGCTGTAACTGTTTTGCTGACTCAATGGGGATAAACGTACCAGTGTAATAATCACACTCATATAATACAATAATTTATTACCAACCTTTCCTTATTATCTTTTGAAAAAAGTCAAAATAAAAATAACTTGCTGCCACTGCCAGGCATGGTGACACATGCCTATAATCCCAGTACTAGAAAGTCAGAAGCAAGAGAACTGTTCTGAGCACAATGCCAGCATGGACTATAGAGGTCAACATCAGCCTGTCTTCAAAACAAAGTAAAACAAAATACAACCCTCCTCCCCAATCTGCTAATATTTGTTTCATCTTTAAATGCTTATGTAATTCTGCCATTGTTTTTCTGTTGTTGTTGTCATCATTTCGCTTTTGTTTTTTTTGTTTGGCTTTTGATTTTTCTTTCTCTTTAAAATAAAAAAAAACTTAAATAAAAAATGCTTATATGTAATCAAGTGAAAAAAAGCAGCCTTTAAAAAATATTTTAAAACTTCCTAAAATATTGACTTTCAATAAGCAAATCAGATTATATTAAAACTTAACATATCCCCAATCTCTATAAGGTCTGAACTAAGGTATGACAAGATTTAATCCTTGATACAATAGCTTTATAGGATACCTAATGATTCCTTCCTAATACAATTAACATATTATTGCCTGACATTTTAAATGATTGTCCTCAATCATTTAAAAAATATCTACTATACACTTTCATGAAACATGTAGTTCACACAGCTGCATTCATAAAAAAATCAACTCTGATTACATAAAAAAATTTGCCTTTACTTATTTGACTCCTACATTGCTTAATAAAAAGTAAATGCAATTTATAACTAAGATTTCTTTGTCACAAATGACAGAGTTCTCCCCTATATTTGTGAAAGGTCATGTACACACACACAATCTTGCTGTGTAAAAGGAAAAACCCAGAAGGCAGCACAGGCACCATCTGAGCTAATGAGTCATCAGTCTCTCTCCCACAGGCACTGCAGAACATTGCAGTGGCAAATAACACCATAGCCCACTTCTTTTTCCTTGCCATCTTGAAAGGTTAACTACAAATTGCTACTGGTTAATGTACCACATAACTAGTAATTTCATCATCCCAGAAATAATTCTTTTTACTACTAGAGATTTGGATGACATGGATATTGGGATAAAAAGAGAAAAGGTAAAAAATACCAAGGTTAAACCAGGTGTGGTGGTGCACACCTGTAATCCCAGCACTCGGGAGGCTGAAGCAAGAGGATTGTTGTCAATTCGAGATCAGCCTGGGCCACAAAGTGAGCCAAAAGCCAGCCTGAACTGCGTATCGAGACTCTGTCTCAAAAAGACAAAAAAAAAAAAAATAAACAAATAAAAAAAAAATTCCAAGGTTCCAAGGCAGTATTTCTTCACATACAAAATTCTGGGTCAGTTTAATAGTAATGAAGTAATATTTTAACATGAATTTGAAAAAGTACATTCTGTCTAATTCATTAAAGACTATCTTTAGAAATCATATTTTTTGAAAGATGAAACTAGTAGCTTACCATCAAATACTTTATTATTAATTGTACAAATGTATGGAACACAGTGATATATATGTACATATATATGCACAAATACACCATATATATATATATATATATATATATATATATAT
>PVLA01001534.1:0-346437 GCA_004027455.1 Hydrochoerus hydrochaeris | reverse complement strand
AGGAGGGATGTCGCTCAGTGAGTGGTAGAACACTTGCTTATCATGTGCAAGGCCCTGAGTTCAACCTCTAGAGGAAAGAAGGAGATGATTCTGAATGCCAGCAGGATGGGGCACAGGGCAGTGGGGTGCAATGCAGGGGAGGAGGCAGTGAGGTTCACAGATTACCTTGCCCTTGTAGGGGTAGGTGTCTTCACCCATGATGCCCTTGTTGTACAAGATATATTCGAAGGCCTGGCTGGGAAGACCCCTGTGGAAAGGGGGAGCACACATAAGACCGTGGGCCAGCACAGCAGGGAGAGGCAGTCCCAGGTACAGTGTGAAGGCCATTTGCTCTAGCTTGGGCTGCTGGGTCTTGTGGGTCTCAGAGAGCCAGCCATGTTGTCCTATTTGCCAGGTGAACCACATGCAGTTTTATGGGGCACTTACCCCTGGAGGCCAAGCCTGTTTTGGACATGGGCCCTGCACTGGGCAGGTGCTCCACAGACACCAAGGCCTGGCCCCTCAGGCTGTGCCAGGTGGGACTTGCTGCCACTTCCTGAGGCTCAAAGGGCTGAACCCCTTGTCCAGGATGACAGGGCCAAAGTCAGGCTTTAGTTCCAGCATCACAAAGTCACCCAGGGTCCAAACACCCACTGCCCAGCAATGCCACTCTCTACCATGTTCTCTCCACAGCCATGTCACTACCTGATCTATGGCATGCTTGGCATCAGCCCAGGATTCACAGGAAAAAAGCAATGCTGGCACTCCAGAGTCTGCCTTTTCTAAAGCTGCTCATAGAAATGATACCCAAAGTGGGAAGGGAGCGGGGCAAAGAGGTAGGTCTGTAGCAACAGATGCTCCCGAATCCCTGTAAGTGGCCAGTGCAGCTCTCTGCAAAGGCCTGCTGTTTGCTGCAAGAGGAAGAAGAGGCAAGCAAGGCCTGGACAGAGTGGGCAAGTGAAGCTGGATGGAAACTTAGGTTTTATTTGTATTTGTACCAGGGAGCCAAGCAAACATCCAGAAATCTCTCAGAGCATACCTAGCACATGTGGAGAAATGGGAGGAAATCCCTAATGGTCTGCAATCAGAGCTGACTGGCACCTGCCCACATTGCCACTCTGGCAAAGCTCCCTCTTTGGGCCAGCAAGCTGGGGCAGCAGTCACCATAGTGGCCACATCCAAAGGCCAAGGGAGAGCCTGCTTCTCTTGCCTGTGGAGGCAACATGCCCTGATGTGTTTCTTCTGCTGTCAGTGCTGTTGGCCACTCTCCCAGAGCCCCTGCTGGCTGATAAGGTACTGGGCAGGGCATGGACTTCAGGAGCAGACAGGCTTAGCTGAGACCCTGCACAGGAGGAAAATTGCCTGGCTCTCCCCAGGCTGGGATGAGTTGTGAATGTGACAGTGATGGAAGAGTGGGGAGAAGAGCTTATGGCACTTCAGGGAATGGGGAGGACATACCCTTCGCAGCCATGATTGTTGAAGTCCTGGGCACAGTCCACCAGTTGCTGCTCTGCCTACAGGATGAAGCACAGAGCCAGCTCTCTTTTCTGAGCCCCAACTGAGGAACCTGATGACTACAAGATCCACCCAGAGAGGAGAGCTCCAGAAGGCTTGTTCTTGGGTATGGGGTACAGCTCAGTGAGAGAGCCTGCCTGGCATATGTGAGGTCTTGGGCCAGCAGATGCAACAGCACGGCTCACCAGCCCTGAGGGAGACTGCTTACCAGAGACAGCATCTTGCCACTCACAATGGCCACAGCTGACTCCAGGGCCCCCGTGGTGGAGAAGGTCCAGCAGCTGCCACAGGCTCCCTAGAGGCCGCAGAGAGAGAAAGTCAGCCACCAGCCACCCTGAGGGGTGCTGCTTCTGGCCCCTCTACTTACCTCAGAGCCTTGCAGATCATAAGGCCCAGCTCTGTCCACTCTGGGTGGATGTCCCTGTCTGTGTACCAATATTGCAACCCAGGCCTGACAGGAGCACTTGTGATAGATAGGCACCAAGGACTCCCAACAGCGCCTCCTGTTGGCCAATCCCACAATCCCACAAGGGCTGGGCTCTCCTGACCCCACTCTGGTCTGTCTCCTTCCTGGCTTTTCTACTCCTGCACCTTTTGCTGACTTCTCTTCTGTTCAATTTTCTAACAGAAGGTGTCACCAAAGGTATTTCTAGAAATATCTCTGACCTTTCCATCTCCATTCTCATTTATTCAGACCTGAGCCTAGGCCCAGACATTAAACTGACTTCCAGATGAGCCCACCAGAAACCCCTGGCCTCGGGCTCTAAGCCCTGCCTCTGAACACCTTCTAACCACCTTCTTCTGCCCCAGTTATCGCAGGCTGGCTCCCAAGGTGACACAGTATCAGGTGCCAGGCACTGGACTAGGCTGCCTGGTCCGAGTTGTAGCTCTGCACATGCTTTTGTGTGGTGCAGGCAGGGCCGGCTTCCTCTGCAGACAGGAAGGTTGCCCAATATGCAGCTACCCAGTAATGGGTTTCACAGCATACGTCGCTGCTGTGATTTTCCTTTAGGCTCATCTTTGCCTCTTCCCCTCCCCTTGCTTGTTCTGCTTTCTGTAGCATACTCATGAAATGTCTCTAACCTTCCCTGCATCTCTGTCATGGCCCACCCCTGTCCTCCCAGCTTGTCATCCTAGAAAGACCCATTGCAGCAGCTTCCCTTCATCTCTTCCTCTCAACCCGCTCTTCAGCGGGGAGGGCAGAACTGAGCAGAGTTTCAGAGGCAGCCTGGCCACGGTGTGGGGAACTGGGCTGGCTGTAGGCAGCTCAGCAGGACCTGGACTGTCAGCTACTCCTCTGGGACCCTCACATCCCCTCTGTAAAGTGAAACACTACACACCAGCAGACACATCCCAAACCTCCACCTCCAAAAGCGACACCCTGTTGGGTTGTGTCTGATGGCCCAGGGTTCATTGACCTAAGGACCTGGGACACTGCCGGACCTCCTCTGCCCACCTGGCCCTGTGCTGGGATTCTCAGAGGCTCTATAATCCAGGTTTGCGCAAAGGCACCTCCTTTCTCCCTTACTTCCTGAAAGGGTGCAGGGAAGGCCTAGGACACAGGGAGTCTGGTGGGACATGGAGCTATGCCATTGGACTTTTTAAAAGTGAGAAATGTTTACCATGCAGTTTCCATGTCAAGTCAAGGGTGTCCAGGAAGGAAACAACCTGTAGCCCTGAGACTGAGAGGTTGGCGTTTTTGTGAAGAGGGCCACAGCACAGCCACTTGGAGGAAAGTGTGTGTGTGTGTGTGTGTGTGTGTGTGTGGTGTGTGTGTGTGTTCTGCAGGGGACGCTCTGCCCCACAGAGAGGCCACCTCCAGCATGCCCAGAGCACACCCGTGGGTACCGTCAGATTTTTCTGAGCTCTCAGTCTGCCTACACTCACCCAAGACAAGGGAGTGGCAGGGCAACTCCAGCCTGGAGCCTGAGGAGTGGATGGGGATAGGGAAGGCAAGTTACAGGCACTAGCATGGGGTCCTGGGGTCTGGTCTTTGGCAGGTAGGAGAGTGGATCTGTAGGGCAGACCTGAAAGTTATAAGGGTGTAAATGCAGTGTGTGTGGCCTTGCCAGGGGAGGGACTCACGCTGGCCCTTAAGAGCTGCCTTACATGCTCCAGAGGGGCTCGCACAGCGGCAAGCTGCTGTCCTGGCAGAAGAGAGCTGGAGCAGCGCTGGGGTGATGCAGACCCAGGGCTCAGTGACAGTGCTGTTGTGGTTCTTTTGGGCTTCCGGCCCGGTGTATTGGGTATATTGTCTGACAGTGTGGCTATCAGGACGGAAAAGGCTAGAAACTGCTACACATACCTGATTTTTCACCGGGGAGACAAAATTCCCTTTTTTCCGCCAGTCCATGGAAGTTGGATAGGGACCAGTACCTCGAAAGTAGTTACTTTTGGTGGCTGAGCAATTCTGGAACAACCAAATATATTACTTTCAGGAAAGAAACTAAAACTACTTCCCTCCCCTGATTTTTGAATAAAAGGCATGTAATTAAGCAGAATCATTAAGAATGAATGAGAAAGAACATAGACAGGTACCAAAATTATCACAGGTAGAAAACATTACATGCTTCAGAGCCCAGACTGGAAGATTTAGAACAGGGTAGCTAGATTCAGTGACAAAAGTGCCATTCTCATTAAATTTGAATTTCAGGTAATGTAAATACATCTTGTACAATATTTACAGAATAGGTATGCTAACTCATGTTATCTGAAATTCAACTTTGGACATCTATCTCTTCTGGTAACCTATGTCAGTGATTCAGATTGCTAAGGCCAAGGGCCCAAATGGAGGATGCAGAGAGACACCCTGTCACTTCCCTGAAGATATGGAGACATGCAGCTATGGCTGGGGACAGCACTGATTTTAGCTGGAAGCAGAACAGCCCTCAGAGTTATTCCAAAGGTCTCAGTGAAAAGGTCCAGATCTGTTTACAGTGAACTACCTGGGGCTCTGACCAAAGATATTTGCGTTTTATTTCATCAAAGCTCATGTCTGAAAATTGATTCAGCGCCACTGAAAAAGAGAAAGGGGAAAAAAAGAAATAGAGACATTTAGTGAGTAAGCCTGCTGTTTACCTACGTTCTATTATAGTCCCTGCAATGTCACTCCTTATATTTTTAAAAGTAAGTTGTTCCAACAGACCAAGGCAAGCCCTTCCTGCGCTTCAGAGTTGCCTGAGGAGTTTTTCAATGTGACAGATGTTGGGGACTGAGAGATGCACCCAGAGGTGCCCAGGTGTAGCTGGTCTGGGTGGGGTTTTAATACCAAGGGTTTCAGACCCCCTATTGCTGCATTTGGGGGATGCCCAAATAAAGGATCGCTATGCCAGTGCAGGTGCTTTCCCCGTGCCACATGTGGATGGGTAGTGGTGTTACCTTTACTGACAGCCCATGCTCTCTGCCCAGGACACATACTGGGATTGGGCACAAGTGAGATTCCAACTTAGGTCTCCTTCCTGACCACTGCCCCTGGTATTAACTTAGCCAAACCACTGCCATTGCTTGGTCCTCAGCTCAGCCTGGCCCAGAGATGAAGTACGGGCTGCCTCTTTGGAGGCCATGTGAGCATGGAGCAGTCTCTGAGACATAGACCCAGAGCAATCCAGACACAGAGTACAGGAGGTGCACTGGACACTTAGGCAGCAGGAAAGGGCCAGGGGCCCCACTAGAGCATCTCATCCACATATGACCCCCTTAAGGGTCCTAATATTTACCAGCTTGCACCCCATGACTTTAACAGCAGAGCCACAGTTCAGTATCAGCCAAGTATCTGAGTCTTGGCCCCTGCTCCACACCCACAGGCTTCGTGGAGCCCCCTTCTTTCCAGATCTGTGCTTTCCAGATTGCACTCCCACCCCTGCCTAAATAGCCGAGAGGAGCAGTGTCCCCATGTACTTTTAAATGTGTGGTTCCCCTTGTTGTGGGTGTTGATCTTCTTCCAGTTGCGGGTAAATGTCTGCTGCCTGTGGTGGTACTCCTTCACGCTGTATTCCTTTTGGTGCTAAAACAAAACACATCAGCAACAGATCATGGAAACAGGATGCAGTGCTCTGTGGGGAGAGTCTTTTGTTTTCAGGGAAAAGATGAAAGTGTTCTCAGTGCTGTGGTGCTCAGGACAAATCTGCGCCAGTGGATGGGATGCTACCCTGGGTCCCCAATGTAAAATTAGGACTTTGCAAACAACCTTGTGTCTCCAGGGCCAGCTGCCCAAAAATAAGGTCTTGTGAAGAGAGCTGTCCTGTGCAGGTCCCCAGAAGTCAGGTGAGGCCAAGCCACGTGCATGGAAGAGACGACCACTTCCCAAGGTGCCCACAGTGGTGTTTCTGCAGCCATAAGGCAAGGTGCTTTGAATCCAAAGCAGAAAGAATTCCAAGGTTGCATCATTGGTCGGGACTGCTGCTTGGAATGAAGTTTTATTTAACTGTATCTTTCTTAGCCTTTGGCCACTGTGAAGCTGGGAAAGACCCTGGGTAGGCCAAGGCTGGAAAATCCCTCTTTACTATCTCAAATCTGGTAGTTTGCTTGTACAACAGGAAACTTTTTGAAATAAAAAAAAAAAAATCTCAAAAAGAAGAAGTTGGGCACTGACCTGCATCATCCATGACTTAAAGTGAAACTTCTCTGTAAAAAGGAAAAAAAAAATTAGATCTAAGTGCCTTACAGTAAAGTAAGTCTTCAACCAAGTAGGACAGTTTGGAGCTGATTTGCATTTTAAAAAACTAGGCTAAATATAAAACAGCAAAGATGTTACCTAAGGCTGAGTGCAAAAAGGAACTCAAATTCTTTCTGCTTTGGTACCCAAACTAATTCTGAAAAGCTATCTTTTTTTTTTTTTTGATGCCAGCAACTGAACCTAGGTGTCCAGCATGCTAAGCAGGTTTCCACCATTAAGCTGCACCCCCAATCCCAGTAATATACTTTTTAGCTACAGCATCAGAAGTTGAGATAACATTTATCCTCAACAGGAACACAAAAAGGATTCTGGAAATGTTCTGCTTTAGTGGGGTGCTGGTTGTATGAGTGTGCTTCCATGGTGGACATTCAATTAAGTACATACTATTTTTTTAAAAAATAAGAAGTTTTCTTTGTTGTATAGAGCATCATAATCTTAACGATCATCAGTAATTTATGAGCCAACTTTTCATTTAACGAGTTAACAGCATCAAACTACACTATGCTACCTGTCAAGTCCCCAAAAAGGTGCCTGGAACACAATGGAAAGAGGAAAAGGCTAAACAAAGTCAACAGACGCTTTACACATAGTTCAAGGGGATGGGCTAGGGCTTTGATTCCTGAGCACCACTAGATTCTCTTATATTCAGAGGAGTTTCACAAAGTCATTTTTAAAACAGATTAGATCTAAGGAAACTGTGTTTTAGGGCATTAAACTGTACCCAAAATTGCTAGATTTTCAAATGAGGCAAATTAAAGAGGGAGACCACATGGGAATGGGAAGCAGAGCAGAGGCAGAAAAGAAATAGAAAGCAAGAAGCACAGAGGGGGAAAAGTGCTTAGACGAGGTAAAGCCCGGAACTGTTAGGAATAAAAATGAAAACTCATAGCCACAAGTCTGGAAGATGGACATAAATAGAGAAAGCGTAAGATTTTACATGTTCCAGGAGGTGACAACACATCCTAAAGCTGTACAGTGGCAGGGTGGAGGACACTAAGATGAAGCCATCTGTTTGTAAACATCCTTGTTTGTTTGATGGCTTCCGGTTTACACTGCTATTTTCAGCATAGACGGCGCCAGGACACAGCGACCCCAGCAGGTCAGATGCCTGCATGACACAGAAGGGTCGCTGCCAAGCTGGTTAGAGAAAACTGGACGCTGAAGAAACGGTCAGTCTCTCTCTCTCTTTTTTTAAAACAATTTTGAGCGAGTGCTGAGCTATACATCCAGCCTCTTTTATCTCTATTTTTTGGGGGTTGGGTGACAAAGTTAGATTGCACACTTAATGATCTGCATACATTTTGTACAATATTTCAACAATAACCACTAAAAACCTGCATAGGCGGGAGGCAGAGTCTGGACCCGCTGCACATGGCATGCTCAGCAACTTCCTGTGCAGCGCCCAGGGGTCTCCCTGGCCCCAGCCTTCTCTGGAAGTTGAGCTATGAGCATTTTCCTGGGAAGAAATCGCTTGCTCTCTTCCCTGCATGTCCCAGGCAGGGATTCAGGGGACCCCAAGCCCTGCAGCCCGTCTTCTAAGAAGACAGAATTCAGTAGGGACTAGAGTGTGCAACAGGATAGGGGTCAGGCAAGTGTGAAAACACCAGGCAGGGCTACTTCTCAAGGGCAGGAAAGACAGAAAAGCCACCAGGATGATCTGGTGCTTGACATAGTGTCTTGCTGTAGAGTTCGAGATGGTCTTGAACTCGTTACACTCCAGCCCCAGTTGATTATGCCTCACGGCTCCAGCCTTCTTTTGTCCTGCCTAGGAGCTTAAATGAGTTTTTACATTTTTAACTGCTTGGGGACAGGAAGAGTAGTGATCATTTGTAGCATCTGAAAAATCATTAAATTTCGGTATCCATAAAAAATGTTTATTTGTACACACAGCAAGGCTCACTCATTTACACACAATCTGCAGCTGCCTCTGCTGCCCTAAAAAACTAGTCAGTAGATAAGGTAAGACTGTGGGCCACTGAGCTGGAGGTCCAGTAGCTAGCTGTGAGTTCAAGCAGCTTTCTGCACTGCCCTCACCAGAGTACGGTTGGACTCCTGGATGGATGCCCAGTGTCACTGGGCCTGCACTGGGGAGGAATGGGACAAGAACCTGCCTCTGTAACCTTTGCCCATTCTGTCCTAGTTGGTCCTTGGCTTCTTGGCTTCTCCTCTGCAATCCAGGGTGCCCCTTGCCTGCAGTCTTTTAGGGCTGAGGCTGGGCCCAGTGCAGCAGGGGCCAGAAAACGGCAGAACGGGAGAGGACAGCAAGGGAGGAGAGGCAGCCACAGGTGACCTTGCCTGGGTGCCCTGGGTGTACCTCCCACATGCCCAGCCACAGCGGGCCAACCCCTTTGACAGAGAGAGCCCTGTCAGGGGACTGGGGACTGCTGCTGGGGCCCACAACCCTGAATGGAAGAGGTGGCCGTGGCTCTGGAAGGGGCCACCCCAGCAGGGACTGCAGGTTTCCTGGGGCGAGACACAGGGCCACCTTGGGTCCCTAGGGTGTCCCCAGTCCTGTCCCTGGTCCCCTGTCCCCTGTCCCTGGTCCCCCGTCCCGGTACCTAAGGAGCTCAGCTTCGACACGGAGGTGGTGTGGCTTGGGGACAGCAGCAGCCAGGCCCCGGCACAGAGTAGGAACAGCGCGGCCCTCATCGCGGCGGTTCTGCTTTGGTCGGTCGAGAGGCACCGAGGCTGCGGCTGGGACGGCCGGGGCGGGGCGTCCCGCTGACCCCTCCCTCCTCACCCGCCCCTCCAGCCCCGCCCCGGGCTCGGGTTTAGACCACGTCCCCGGGCCTGGAGGAAGGAGGCTGTCCCCTGCCAGCAGACTTCGGTCTTGCTTGGGAGGCAGTCGAACCGGGGTCAAGTGCTAGGCCGTCTGTGCACCACATGCAGGGAAGCAGACGAGGCTGTTGAGTCCTTCCCAGCGCTGCCTGGGGTCCTGCGCCCTCCTCCCTCGCAGCCACACCCTCCTTGCTGCCTGGTATCTGGCAGTCTGTGCTCTCCTCTGGCTGCCGCAGAAATGATTCCAGCTTTGTAGAAGCTGGATTCCCACTGAATTTGAATGTTTTTGCAGGCTGGTGATAAAGGCGGCCTGAATCAGGTGATCTGGTGACTATGTGGGATGCCCAGCACCTTGTTGTGGAAAGGGCTTTATGTTCCACAGTTCTGCTAACTGCAGGCTCACAATGTAAGGGAAGTGAGGCTGCGCTGTGGAGTTCAGTAGGCTCTGTGTATTCTTTCTTTATTTTGTTTTGTTTTTTGAGACAGGGTCTTGCTGTGTAACCCAGCCTGGCCTTGAATTCCTAGGGATTCTCCTGCCTCAGCCTCCTGAGTGCTGGAAGTACAGATGCATGCCACCAGGCCCGGTGTAGTGCATTCTTGACTTGTAATATTTCACTTGTGAGAGGTGTGTTGGGATGTGGTCTCATTATAAGTGAGGAGAAGCTATATTTCCAGGTACAGCAAGTCTTAGTCATGAGTCTACCTCTTTCTCAACTTTCTCCTGGATGTGACCCTGCCCTGTGCTTTGAGGCAGGGGTCTCAACAATGAGTATGGTTACCGTTGGGATGGTCGCTGGTCTCGGGTGAAGCTGTCTTCCTTCCATTCTGGCTGCCAGAGGAGCTGGGAATGCTGTGTCCCTTGCTGTCTTGGCCACCTGAACACTGTTAGACCCCAGTCCCAGAGCTGGCCCTGTGTGGAGCCCATAGGGTGCTTCCTTCATGGGCCCTGAGTGGTGAGGTTTGGGGCACGGCTCTGGCCTTGTCAGCTGGCGTCAATGTGGGTTTTTACTCCTACCGTAGATCCTTGTGCAACTAAGCAAGTGCTTTGCCGTCCCTGAGCCTTAATTTTTTTCATCTGTATATGTCTGCTTTCTCTGATCTTTATGGTTACAGGTTCTCTGATCTTTACGGTTAAGTAAATGCCCGTGGCGGCGACCTTCATGTGACTGTGTCTCACCCTGAACACCAGCTTCCCTGGCACTCGTTTTTAAATTTTTATGTTTTTTTTTTATTTTTAAGACAATAAGACCAAACAAAATAAAACAGAATAAATCCAATAAAAACAAAAAAGTTAAAGCTATATAGGACTTCAAAACAAAATAATAGGAAATCAATAATGGCTACAGTAATGCCTCTTGTTATTCTCAAAATAGCTGCCCATGCCATCAGATATAATAAAATCAAACCAAACAAAACAGAGTAAAACCAATCAAAACAAAACAATGAAAACAATACAAGACTATAAAACAAAATAATGGGGAATTAACAATGGCTACCACCTTTCCCTTTTAGATGTTTCCTCCCCATTCACTTTCACAGTATCTATTGTACATTTTGGATCCCACTAACTCCTTCAGTTTTTTATACTAAGGAGTTAGCATGATGATCATCTATGTGAGTCAGAACCATTTCACCCAAGTGCATGATCTCAGGTTGCACCCACTCACCTACAAGAGCCACATGATTATCTTTCTTTATATCTGAGTAACTTTCCATTGTATAAAAATGTTGCATCTTTCTTATCCACTCTTTGGTTGGTGGGCAAGCTACTCTTACTTTTTTCTGGTTCTCTGTCGCATGGAGCATTGTTTTGTCTCCTTTGACTTTCAGTCTATGAATTTCCTTTTGAGTCAATGTGTTTCTTGTATACTGCACATTGAGGGATCTTATTTCTTGATCCACTTTGCCTGTTTCTTTTTATTGGTGAATTTAGGCCATCAACATTAATAGCTGCAGCCAAAATACACTGGTTCGTCTCTGCCATGCTTTTTTCCTGCTGTTGGCTCCCTATTTTTCCCCTCCATTCAACTGCCTGCCCTGCTCAGTGATCCCACTCTGCTGCTATTCCTGGGACTGTGTCATTTTTATCTCTTTCTACAATATCCTTCAGTATTCTTTGTAGGTTTGGTTTGGTGATCATGAATTCCTACAGTTGTTCTTTGTCATGAAGGTATCTTATTTCTCCATTAATTTTAAATGATAGTTTTGCAGGGTATATCAATATGGGTTGGAAGCTGTTTTCTTTCTTTCTTTTTTTTTTTTTTTTTTTTTTTTTTTTTTTTTTTTGTGCCTGAGATTGAACTCATGGCCTCGTGCTTGCCTGGAGGTGCTTAGGTTGCTGAGCTAAATCCCTGGCTTAGAAATTGTTTTCTTTCAGGATTTGAACTACTTCACTACAACCTCTTTTTTGACTTGATGGTTTGTATTGAGAAGCCTGTTGTTGTTCTGATGGGTTTTCCTTTATAGGTGATCTGTTTCTTTTCTCTAACAGCTTTTAATATTCTGTTCTTGTGCTGAATTTCTAGGATCTTGATTATTATATGTCTGGGTATAGATTATTTTGGTTATGGCTAGTTGGAGTTTTATATGCCTCACTTACTTGTATGTCAGGTCCTTTCCCCATACTTGGGAAGTTCTCTGTTATTACTTCTGTAAATAATCCCTTTATGTCATTTGTGTTGACTCCTGCTTTTTCACTGACACCTATTAGTCTTAAATTATTTTTCTTTGTGTCATCTTGCAGCCATTGAATTGTTATTTCCTGGTTCCTTCTTATTTTTAACCTTTCCTTGCATAATCACTAGCTGAAATCCTGTCTTTAAGGTCTGAAAGTATTTTCAGTTTCTTTCAAGCAGTTTTGCCACCTTTCAATGGGGCTTTTAATTTCCTGGATATCTCTTTAAGTCTGTTTCATGCATTCCAATTCTTCTTTATATTGTTCATTCAAGATTTCCCTCATTCTCCTATGCTCCTCTTTTTTTAAATCTATGTCTTTAGATATGCTCAGCAACCTTTTTATTGTTTGTCATTTCTTCTTTTACTTGAGATATTATTTTTGATCTGATTTATTTTACAGCCTCATGAAGTAGTTTCTCTACTTCAGTTGCCATCATCCCAGGAATCTCAGGTGTGTGATTTCCACTGTCTTCCATGTCCATGTCTCCTGGACTTTTTCTTTTTGGGCTGAAGGCCAGGGATTGTCTTTTCCTCCTTCATCCTGACGTTTTCCTGGGTTCCTTTGCATGAGTGGGTTGTGGGGGTCCCAGGTGCTTCCCACATTGGCTACCTGTCCACAGTGCAGGGAGATGGGTCAGGCACCTGGGTTTCTCCTAACCCAAGTTCCCCAAGAGACAGTGGAGTATGGGGCAGGCTTTTCCAGACACTTGTGACTTCTACAATGTGTAGCTGGCTGGTTCTTCTGGCTCTTGCTGGCTACAGGTTCCTGAAAGCAATGGTGGCCAGCAAGCTTATAGGGGTGGAGCTGGATGTTTCTTCTTTCTGCTTGTGGTCATTACCCTAGCACTCATCTTGTGCTCTGTCCTTGGCTGCCCATCCATCAGACTCCAGCCAGCCAGCTCCTCTACAGAGGTAAGGCAGGCTCTATGCTAGTGGTGAAATCCTTTGTCCATTCACTGCTGTGAATGGACCCTGAAGGACCCTGCAATTAAGGTCCCAAACTGGTTGCACTAAGACAGGATTGTTCTGGACTCAGTGTAACCATATGGGCCCTAAGAGCAGAAGAGGAAAGGAGAAGAGAAAGAAGGGCAAAAAGTGAGGAAGAAAAGAGGAAGAGGAAGGGTGAGGAGGGAGGCGAAGCAGAGCCCACAGTCACGAGGACCATCCTCACCACAGCTGGCTTTGAAGGGAGTATGACCAAGGCAAGTAGATGACCTCTGGGAGCTGAGAACAGCAACCACAAGGACACTGGGAACCCAGTCTTGTGACTGCATAAAGCTGAAACTTGCCAGCCACTGGCATGCGATTGGAAGCAGATGTACCTCTAGAGCTTGTGTGTCCCAGGCATGGGACTATCCATGACTCCAGGCCCTAGTTCCATTAGGCAACTGGACAGAAACAGCCAATAAATAAAATAGTTTCATGTGATGAAGATAGAAGGAAAGAAGTAAAAAGAAGAAGTAGAAGTGAAAAGAAGAAGAAAGAAAATATACTCTGCATGCAGAAGGGGTCCCAGGAAGAGTAAAAAGACAGTAACCACAAGGACTGACTGTTACCATGTGTTTCTCCTTTTTTTTTTTTTTTTGAGACAAGGTCTCACTAATACAGTTGAGGATGATTTTGAACTTACTTTGTAGCCCAGGTTGGCCTTGAACTCAACGCAATCCACCTTCCTCGGCCTCCCGAGTGTTGGGATTACACCACACTGGATCTCAAGTTGCTGTATTTTATAGCCCTGTTTTGATGTCAAAACAGGAATGATTTGACAGCTCCCCTGATTGGTGGATCACACCCTACTGTCCAGCCTCCTTTCCAGTTCTCTGTCATTGGCAGGCCATGCCCTATTGTCCGTTTTCTTACCATACCCTGATCTGCTGTGAGGAAACCAGAACCTCTGGCTGGCATGTGACTCTGCCTTGAGTGGAGGAACCAGTCTAGTCCTGAGGGACTATGGACCCACTGAATTGCTGAGGAGTAGGTGTGTGTTGTTCTAAGCTCCTGTATTTGTGGTAATGGTTATGCAGCAGCAGGAGACCTGTGCTCAAGGTAAGGATTTGGCTAGCAGCATCTCTGGTGACCGAGCTCTGGATGGGTCTAAAGGCTTGGTACACTGGGAGGCTGAACACAGGACTTGCCTCTGAGTGCAGGGATGAGTTGACCCCGGCCTCAAATGCCTATGTTTGTTAATCTTCACTCCTTGTCCTCATTGTGTGGATGAGATACTTAAGCATTTTAGATTCACAGCTGATTCGAGTTAGGATTCAAACCCCTGGCCAATGGAAGCCAATGTTCTGCCCCACAACTTACCATTGTGCTCTAAGGGAGCAGAGGACTGAGGGTGGACTCTGAGGCCTGAGACTCTTCCACCCTTCCAGGCTGGATCCTGGGAGCTCTGAAGGGGCAGCACCCAGCCAGCTGTGTTTGGGTTCCGCAGCTATTTGCTGTCTGTTAGCAAGCTGCCTCCTGCAGACTGGTCGTCCACCACCCCACATCCATTTATCCTTTTTTTTTTTTTAACTCAAAAGCAGAACTTTATTCTCATATATGAAACAAATCAAAAAATACATTGGTTACAAGAGTATTAAAACATAAAATAGTAATAAATCTCACCACAAAATTTTCAAGACCTGTATACAGAAAACTAGTAAACATTATAAAGAAATTAAAATTTTCAAGAAACATTTTAAGGTGAAACACTTGAAGACAATTTTCTAGGAAAATCCAAAAGACTTGAAATCATCAAAATCATTTTGAAAAGGAAGAAAAGCTTTGGAAAACTAACATGACATCATTTCCAGAATTAACAGACATTTAGAATATCTTGTTTATTCTGTCAGTTTCTCATACTAGAGAGACAATACTATGTTTACACACTAGAGTCTGATTTATTTCGCTTATGAGTATGAACTCAAGTTGCATCCATTTACCTATAAAAGTCTCCAGTTTATCTTTTTTATGACCAAATAGTACGCCATTGTATAAAAAAACTCTACATCTTTTTTATCCATTCCTCAGTCAACAGGCATTTGGGTTGTTTCCAAGATCTAGCTATTAGAAACTGTGCTGCTATAAACATAGGTGCATGTATATTGCTGTGGTATGATGCTTTTAATTGTTCTGGGAAAATACCCAGAAGGGGAATAGCTAGGTCTCTCCTTCCATACTTTCTTTTCTTCTTCCAGCTTTACCCTCTCCTAACTGTTAGCCATGGATTTTCTGTCCAGGTCACTTCATAATACATGTCTGGGCTTGAGACCAGCTTTCTTTTTCTTTTTTTTTTTTTAAATTTGGTGGGGGGCAGTGTCTTGCTATGTAGTTCAGGCTGGCTTTGAACTCACTTTGTAGCCCAGGCTGGCCTCAAACTCACAGTGATCCACCTGTCTCAGCCTCCCAAATGCTGGGATTACAGGCATAAGCCATCGTGCCTGACTTGTTTCTTTTTTTCTTTGTTGGTACCGGGGATTGAACTCAAAACCTTGCACTTGCCAGGCAGGAACTTATGCAACTGAGCTAAATCCCCAGCCTGTTTCTTTTTCGTTTCTCTTTTTTCAGCTTTGTTTCTAACTGCAATAATGTATTGCAGCTGCTGTCTATGTGAATGTTTTCTGACACATCATTTCATTAAATCGCCCTGGCTGGCCTTGAGCTCAGAATGCTCTTGCCTCCCAGGTATAAGGATCATAGCTGTGTGTGTCACCTTGAACCTGAGAGAATTTGTTATTTATTGCTCACAGGGCCCTATGAAGCATCTTGTAGACACACGCATACTTGCTCTCCAGATGAATAAACTGAGGCAGAAAGAAAGACTTAGGCCTGTTGATAAGTGGTGGAACACTTCCAGTTTTTGATTCTAGAATCAGGCAGCCCTGCATTCTGAGTGTCCCAACAGGCTGAGCAGAGGATCTAGGGTTATAAGACAGCAAAGGATTGAAAAAAAAAAAAAAACCAGAAATAAAATCCAAAAAGCAGATCAAGTTTTTTAAATACTCACTTTTGTGGTTCTGAGAAATGAACCACAGCCCTGGATCTTTACTTTTTTTGAGACAGGGTCGTGATATGTAGCGGAGGCTGGCCTGGAACTTATGGTGATTCTGCTGCCTCAGCTTCCCCATTTTGAGATTACAGATCTGTGCCACCAAGCCCTGCTGGCATTATTTTTTGACTTTTGAAAAGAATTACATTCAAGTCTAATTTATTTTGAGTGTCTTGGTTCTCCCTTTAAACTGCCCCTGAGGCATGTGCCTCCCTCCTCTTACCCAGCCCAGTCTTGTCCCTGAGTGAGCACCAACTTCTAAGCCTTTTTCCAGTCACACAGCCCTGAGTAGCAGTGCTCACATTGTCCTCTCTCTGGGTCTGTGTGTGTGTGTGTGTGTGTGTGTGTGTGTGTGTTTCACACGCAGGGTGTTGAGGCTAAGAACACATGCACCTCCAATTTCTTCTCTGGGCCTCAGGCCATCTTGCTCTTCATGTCCTGGCTGCCCACCATCCTTTGTCTGGCACATAAGATCCTCTGTGATACATACCATTCTGATTATAACACCCAGCAGCCAGCAGCCTGCTTCCTGACCCAACACAGTTCCACTTCCGGACCTCCCCTTTCCTCCCGGCCTCCTCAGTCACACCTTCTTCACCCTATTCCAAGTTCCACCCTGCTTGAACACCACTTCCTGAAGTCCTGAGTTAACAATGGCAACACACAGTCATGTTTATTGCTACCCACGCTGGCCAGTTTCTTGCAGAGCTGGCCCAGCGTTAGCACATTCACACCCTGTGGTGTCTCAGGAAATGGCCAGTGCCTTGCCATCTTGGAGGTCACCCCTGGACTACTCCATCTGCCCCAGAGAAACAGAGGAGAAACCCCATGCCCCAGTACACAGGTGCTACCAGCTGCAGCTGTGGCATCTCTGTCCTGAGCAGGGTGTGTGGGCTGATGCCCTCGGGCTGCAGTCCTGACAGGCAAGGTCTGTGTGCACTGCTCATGGCTGGAGAAGGCTCTCCAGCAGGGCCACCCAGGCCTGTGGGCCTTGTGGGTGAGAACACATGGAAGGAGCAAGACAGGGAAAGGGGTATGGGGTCTGTATTGGGAACCTATTACATGCGCCCTGCAGGGATTTAGAATACAGACCAGTGACAAGCTTACTGGGACTGCAAGAGAGCAGTGTGGAGCCCAAGAGTGAGTACTGTGCTATCTTGGTGAGGGGCTGAGATTTTGATCAGGGTTCTAGGAGAAGGAAGGGATATGAATGGGGCCCCATATGCACCAGGCAGACTTCCTTTAGGTCGGCTAGTGTCTGTGTATCTCCCAGAAGCAACTGCCAAGGATCCAGCTCGGCACAGGCCTCATGCAGTCCTCACAGCAGTCACCCACGCATCCAGGCCGAGTGGGCCCTGGCTGGTGTCTTAGGTGCTGCACAGCCTTGTATGTAGGTCACCTTGGTCACAGGGGCTGGGCTCACCCAAGGCTGTGCTAGAGGTTTCTGCCTGTGCAGGCTTGGGAGACGGTGACCAGAGATGACCCGACCTGAGTGGGAAAAAACCCCCCAAGCATCCCTTCCCAGCCCTGTGGAATGGGGTCCTCATTTCTGTGCCCTGAGTTGCTCAGCCTATGTGTGGGCGAGTGCTGCCACGGCCTGAAGGACTCGACTGCAGGCAGATGGGGCTGGGTTAGGCTGGGCCAGAAGGAGCTCGTGGGATTTTGCAACAGCCCTGCTGTGTCCCTCTGGCTGTCTCCCTGGCAGAGCCTGACTGGGCTCCACTGCCCAGCGGCTGCCTCCACCTCCATCCCCTGGGTCCTCGCCTATCCCTCTCAGCCTGTGCATCACTCAGCCACTGCCTTCCCTAGGCATTTGCTCCTCCCTACCAGAAACCCTAGTTTCTGTTTCTTCAAGGATCTGGTTCTTGTTTGGTAACCCAGGCAAACATTTCACTTCCAGGCTGTACCTTCAGCCTCAAGAATGTTTTCAAAAGAAGAAGTGGACATTCAGGAGGCTGAGGCTGATGGTAAGACCCTGTCTCAAAAAAAAAAAAAAAAAAAAACATAGTGAAGCTAAATGTATATAATATTCAATTAACCATTTTTAGGTATAAATTTTAATTTATCCCATGAACTGCTCTGAATCCTCTCTGGTTGTACTTTATGTTTCAGACTTTTGACTCAGCTTGTGTTTTTCAGAGTCAAGGCTTTGTCTTGCTGTCCAGGCTGGAGTGTAGTGGCTGTCCAGGATGTGACCTCACAGATGACAAGGTCAGTTGGGGTCAGGTCGGTCTAGCAGAACTAGAGACAGCCAGGTAGGATGGTGTCTCAGGAGTTAGCTGTGAAGGTCTGGCTCTGAAGGAGGTGTGAGCTCGAGCTGAGTCCCGAGCTTTCTACCATAAAGGTTGCCACCTTTCCCAGAGGAGGCCAGGAGCATGCTGGATACTGTTACCTGGGCATGTGCACACTGGCACTTGATGAGCGCATGGCAGGCAGGCAAGTACAGATGGCAGCTTTATCCTTTTAGGACAATGATGACTGCTTCACTGCACACTCCTGGCCCAGGCACCTATGGGAACCTTGAGAAAGAAGCCATGGCCAGTTAACAGGGCAGGGGCAAGAAGCTGGGAGGGCAGACAGGTGCCAGTGTCATGAAACCCACGTATGCTTGTGTACACTGGCAGCAGCATCTCCTTCAGGGCCCACCCCAGGTCAAAGCCTGCCCTTTGAATTCAGGGAAGCAATGGTCTTGAATTCAGGGAAGCAATGGTCTTTCACAATGGGCAGCATGGTTTTGCACCTTCTGTGTGGTCTTCAGTTTTCCACTGCTGTAGCAAATACCTAAAAACCTCAGCTTGTGAAGAGGAAAGGTTGATTTTGGCTCAGTTTGGAGGTCCAGCCCATTGCTTTGGGCCTGTGGTGAAGTAGAACATCATTGTTGGAGCCATGGTAGAGGAAAACTGCTCGCCTGTGGCTGAGGATGTGAAAAAGAGTCACAGAAAGGGACTGGGGTCCCTCATCCTCTTCAAGAGGGTATGTGCTCCAGTAGGTCCACATTTAAAGGTACTGTCACCTCACTCCAATATTTGGGTCTTTGGGGACATTTGAGTTCCAAATCCAGGCTTGAGTCAAGATCTCCAGTCCTCTGGCAGCTTTGGGATTGGGTTGCCCAATTGTTCCTATGGTGCTTGCCACTCCGCCTTAGATATCTGTTTTATGGCTGTTTCTCAGGGAGAATGCAGGGCTTGTGGTCAAGAACCTGGTCTGTTTGCTTAATGCTAAGGTGGGAACGCGCAAACAGCTGCAGCTCATCCAGCCCTTGCCATGCACTGATCGCCTCACTCACAGCAGCTCATGCAATCCTTATAGCAACCAGCAAGGCAAATGATGTTTTTGTCCCCATTTTGAAAATGAGTCGATCAGTGGTTCTGTAACTTGCCTGCACTCACAGGGTGAAGTAGTGAGGCTGGAATTTGAATTTGAGCACTGGTTCTGAAGCAGAGATTTCTGACCTTGGCACACCAGACTTTTCAGGCAAGGTGATTCTTTGCAGTGGGCACTTGTCCTGTGCATAGCAGGAAACTTAACTGCATTCTCTGTCTCCATCTCCTGAATCTTCTAACTGTGACACCAAGAAATAGCTTCAAATGCCCCTGGGGCCCCAAATCTCTGTTTAAAGTTTTTAATTGCTACACCAGGCTGCTTTCCCATAATGCAGTGCTCAATAATAAACATAGGAGAGCTGGGAATTTAGCTCAGTGGCATAAGTGCCTGCCTTGCAAGCACGCAGTTGTGAGTTCGATCCCCAGTACCAAAAAAAATAAAATAAAATAAAATAAAATAAACATAGGAGGCCACTGTTTTCCACTAGGCCCTTGCCTTGGGCTCCAACAGGAAAGTCTAAAATCAATATGGAGTCGTGCAAAAGTATCACCTTGCCAAAGCCAAACAGAACTGTTTCTCTTACTGTTTAGGAAGCCAGGAGAAATGAGAGATAGTAGCCAAGTATCCCATCAGGCTGGTTTCATTTGGCATTGTGATGAAGTTCCTTCTTTTTTGTTTTTGAGATAGGGTTTCTCTCTGTATTCCAGGCGGGCCTCAAACTCATGGCGATCCTCCTGCCTTAGCCTCTTAAATGCTGGGATTGTAGGCATGTCCCGGATAAATTCTTTCTGTTTTTATCCTCAAGCAAAAAAGATAATCTGATGTTAACCAGTCAGGTATTTCTCTATTGTTCTGTCTCTCTGTTCCCTGCTTTACAGAGAAAACAACTATGAAAAGACCAGTGCTTTCTGTTCTTTGTTTCTGTTTTTTTGTAGCTCTTTTATGTCTATAAAAACAATGTCCTCTGCTCAGCCCATTAGAATACTTGGTCTAGTTTGCAGAATGAAGGCTCCTGATTTGGGAATTCAAAATACAGCCCATTAGAATCTTTAAATTGGGTCATTGTGGTCTTACCCTTGTCGGATCCCATGAATCATGTTGTGGTCCCCTCTGGTGGTTCTGTCTCCGAGGCTCCCCCAGGCCCCTGGATGTGCTTTCTGCTGTCATCCTGGGACCCAGGATAGGATGGGGAAGGAGCAGCCTGCTCAGCACGGCTCTGGCCTGGTCTTACTCTGCAGCTGTGGCCCAAGGTGACCACTGCAGCTTCTCATTCTGTGGGACTTTGTTTATACCTCCAAACACACTCTGGTCTCCTGTCTTCACCACGCTGTACCAAGCACAGTCCAGGTATAGAGACAGGTACAGGTACAGGTACAGGTACAGGTATAGGTGGAATATCTCTTATTTAAAGTGCTTGGATTACAAGTGCTTCCAATTTTGGATTTTTTTCTAGAGCCAAGTGGAAACACAGAACCTGTTTATCTTTCACATGCATTGTATCACATTGGCCAAGGGTGATTTTGTACACTAGGATTAGTGTGCCTGTGTTTTGACTGTCAGTCATTTCCTGAAGTTGTTATGGAAGTTTCTCCTGGTAGGGTCACACTGGCCATTGGAGTTTCTGGTTTCAGATTAGGTGTGTTTGGTCTGTACTGGCTTGTTTAAGTCTGTTCGGCTCTGAGATACTATTTTAGGCCCAGTTTTTCCAGTGTGGAAGCTGAGAGTCTGAGAACTTAAGTGACTGGCTAGGCTACCCTAGCAGTGAGTGGTGAGGCAAGTGGGCAGACACCAGGCTGTCTCTGTGGAGAGCCTTCTAGTCCCGCCTCTGGTCCAAGCATGAATGGAGGGAAGGCACAAGCTGCCTGGTGGACAGGAGGGCAGTGCTGGCTGCGGGTCCCAGGGAAATGGCCTTGGGAAGCCCTGCGGCAAGTCACACCCTGCCTGTACCCAAGCCAGTGTCCTGGGCCTGTCCTCCTGGTGCACAGTGGGGAGTGACTGGGCCAGGACTCAGGGAAGCACTCAACCCTGTTCTGTACCCTTCTCTGCTTACCTTGTGTGGTTGGGACACAGATAGAAGCCACCACAGGGATGGGGAGATGGCAAAATCTCAGGCCTTACCAGGTATCACTGAGAGTAGGATTTGTTCCCTTGGATGGTCAGGGACTTGAAAGCCATTTTTATTATGAACCATGACATTCACTTGGGCCTCCACATGCCCAAGAGGCAGCTAAACATTCAAACCCTTTGTTTCTGTGAATCTTTATCAGGATTCTTCTAGGAACTGCACAAGGCAAGCTGATCATCTGGAAGCCAGCCAGAGAGGGCTGGCATTTATAGGGTGAAGACAAGAGGTTCACTGGGCCCCAGCCCTCCAAGTGCTGCCCCACCCCTGCAGTGACCTGGCTGTTAGAGAGGCCGAGCCCGCAAGACTGAGAGTACTGCAGAGACTGTCTGTATCCGGGAATGAGACCATCCCTTAGCCATAGGCTCCAGAACCAAGAAACCACAGGGGGATGGCCTGAATCCTGTGTCCAGTTCTCCCTCACCCCATCACACTGGCCTTTCTTCCTGGGATGCCCTCTGACAGAGGACCTCAGATACTGCCTCTCACTGGGTGTGGTGGGACATGCCTATAATTCCACATTTCGGAGCTGAGGAAGGGGGATCACTATGAGTTTGGGGCCAGTATGGAATAAACAAGGAAACCCTATCTCAAAACCAAACCAAACAAACAAACAAAAGTAAAAACTGCTATCTCTCTAGAAACAGACAGATGGCTACACACTTATTTCTTTTCCTGTTGAGACGAGCCTAACTCACCTCCCTAGTGAGCGGGCTGCCTTGGTATGTTTGACTCACAGAATGTTGTGGAACAGCTTCTCCCCAGGTCTTGTGGGGTGCTCACTTGTGGAACCCAACTGCCACACTGTGGAGCTGGAGTCACAGAGAGATGCCATGTGGGGATACTTCTCTCAGCAGCTTTCCTGTCTCCAGCCATGGGAGGGCATCATCTTGGCCACCAGGTCCAGGTGAATTTCTCAGCTTCTGTGTGACGATATCCCCAAGAGAGACCCCAGGCAAGGACTGTCAGCTAGGCCCTGTTGCCTGCAGGATTTGACAAGTAACAACATGGCTCAAACCATCCAGTTCTGAGTGGTCCCAGAGCAGGGACAGTGTCCTCATCACCTCAACTCTGATCCCAGCCCAGGGCCCTTCAAATATCATTTGGGTGAAAGAATGAAGCCACTCAGAGCCCACTGCTCACCCTGAGATAGAATAGATTTATTAGCAAGAGGTAATCAGGAAACATATGTTTACAAAAGTGGAAATTTCTTTTTCCAAACAAGCTGTAAGTTGAAATATTTTAGGACTTGAAATAGAATTCTCATACCACTAGGTATTGCTTACAGCAAAAGTTGTCTGTCGGAGTGGAGCATGCCTGCCACTTCTGAGTGGACCTGTGTTCTCTATACTGTACTCTGTAAAAAATACATGGTAATATTCACAGAATAAGCACTACAGTACTATATTCCTGCTAGAAGGCATTTAGACAGGACTACAGTATATGCAATAAAAACACTTGGTTATTGATTTCCTAATTCTACAGTGTGGTACTAATTATCACAAGGTATACATATTTAGAGCATCTCAATGTAAGCTTTTGGTGACTTTCAGGTGGCTCAAAAAGGAGAAAAAAAGACATTTTCATGTCCTGACTTCCAGTGAGTGCTGGGCAGCAGTTGGCAAAGATCGCTGTGATTTGGTGTTGTGACTACATTTTCCTTCGACGTTCTGTGTCTGTCCACCCTAAGGAGACTGCTTTTCATGCGACCTGGCATGAATTCTACAGCAAGGAGCAATGTGGTGCCTGGGCGGCAGCCTTGGTGGAAAGGACGCACCATGGCAGAGAGGACTCTACCTCAGCCAGCTTACTGGGGGGCAGCTTACTGGGAGACCTGCAATTTTGGCTTAAAAAAGCTGCTTTGGAAACTGGTGTTGCTGTCAGCAGGAAAAGCTGTCAATGACTGGATTTGAGGATATGGCTTCCCCTCCCCCCCTCCCCTCACCCGCTCAAATAGCTACATGGAACATGCTGGGAGGACACCCAGGTGGCCACTGCCTGGGCACCAGGCAGGGAGGGCAAAGCAGGACTGGAGCCAAATACTCCCGTCAGTGCAGGTGCTGCCTCCCCTGCGAGTCTGGATCAGGAGGACAGGTGTTCCAAGAAACAGGCACTGCAGGGGCAGAGTCAGACGGTGCAGAAATTGTGTTCTGGGTCTACAGGAATCTAAGAACAAGAACAGATCTGTAGTCTTGGAGAAGCACATACTGAGAAGGAAAATCCAGAGAAACCAAACAAATATGTACACTATCATATAGCACATGTCCACATGAGCGGCTGGGTCTGGCTGGTAGCTTCAGGTGGGGAGTTTGGGTTCTATTCGGAGAGAAGACTCGTAGAGGCTTTCTTCATCCATCACAAAAGACTGGTCCAGTAGATACTGGGTTACCTGAGAAGAAGGGAGATGGGAAGGCAAGGTTACAGGCCCCCTGTAGTGGATGACTCTAGACCTGGATGTCTTTGGGACCAGATGCTCTCATGGGGAGGGATAAGGATAACACATAAGGAAGAGATACATTCAGTAAGGACTCAGCTTAACAGAACTTATTGTTACTATTTAATATTGTCTTAAAGTTTATCTAGATAGTTCTACTACTACTAAGTCAGGCTGGGGTGTAACTAAGTGGTGTGTGTGCATAAGGTTCTGGGTTCCATCCACAGCATGACACAGGCAAAACAACATTGCTTTAAAAATTATATATGGATCTGATATGGTGGTACATGTCTATAATGCTAGCATTCTGGGAGGTCAGCGAGTTTGAGTCCAGGCTGGGCAATTTTATAACTTAGTGAGACCCTGTTTCAAAAACAAAACAAAATAACTAGATGACTATATATAAACAAAATAACTAATATCTATTTAGCTATAGTTTATATCTAGATGTTCCCCAAAAGTCTCATGCGCTAAGAGGTGGAACTTCTGGGAACGACTGGCTCATGGCTGTAATAGCCACATTAACCTATTGATTGGTTTTGCATGTTCTGGGTGTGGATAATGGGAAGGTCCACCCTGGGTATGGGTGCCACTCACCATAGGCTTATAGTCTAAATGGAATAAAAAAGGAAAGAAGGCTCACTGCTTCCTGCCTACCTTGCCATGGACTGTTTCTCCTCTGCCATGCCCCTTTCTATGCAGCACTGCCTTGGAGACAGCTGACTATGGACTGGAACCTGTATAACTATAAGCTAAAATAAACCTTTCACCCTTTACCTTGTAGGTGTTGGGTATTTAGTTCCAGTGATGAGAAAGAAACTAAGACAGGGAATCTGGGAATTTAGATCAGTGCAAAGGCCCTGGGTTCAATCCCCAGTACTGCACCCAAAACAATAACCAGAAATATCACACATAGTCAAAATGACCACTGCTGTTTCTTTGGTCGGTCCTTTGATGAAGTATTTTGGTCTTCTGCTTTAAAAATCTGTGGGCTGATGGTGTTGCTCAGTGGCACAGCATTTGCCTAGCATACACAAGGTCCTGGGTTCAATACCAAGCACTGCATTTAAAAAATTCTTAAAGTTCAGTTGTTGAATCTAGGTGGCAGGTGGATGGATATTTCCAATTATTTCAATGTTTCTATCTGTTTAAAAAGTTTCCTAATAAAATGTTGGGACAGAAATGTAAATAAACATTAGCATGATGTAGTGGTATATGGTTTTTCATGCACGAAGCGGTAAGAGGAAACTGAGGACCAGATGGAGAGGCTCATAGGTAAAAATGTTAGTGTGGGCCATCAGGACAGCTCACCCTCAGAAATTAAGTTCTTCTCTTTCTCATTCCTCCCCACCCACTCTTGTTCTCAAGCCCTTGGCCAAATTCCACATGAAATGTGCCTTGGAAGATCAGAGCCCAAATCTCTCAGAAAGCCCCAGCTCTAGAGTCTTAGAAAGATCCAGCTGGGACCTTTAGAACAACTTAGAAAGACTTGTCAGGCATTTGGAACCAAACATCTCCACCCCAGCCTCAGAGTAGTAAAGAAAAGAAGCAATTATATTTCTTATTATGTGTTTGAGAATCTTCTGATAGTTACTTGAGAAAAATCAAGCCTGTATTCCAATTTTTGTTTTTTGTGGTGAGAGGTACTGGGGGTTAAATCCAGGGTCTTCACAATGAGCTACATCTCTAGCCCTTAAAAATTTTTTTGAAATAGGGCTTCACTAAGTTACCCAGGCTTGTCTTGAACTTGCAGTCCTCCTGCCTCAGCCTCCCAGAGTACAGAGATCACAGGCATGCACCACCACGCCTGGTTCTGAGTTATGTTCTATCTGCCTCTGTGGAGTTCAGATCCAGCTGTGCAGCTTACTGATTAAAAGTCAGAGATGCTGTTGGGAGCGGTTGAAACTGGAAATTGAACACATGTGCAGGGCTGCAGCATAGCTGGGACATGGCCGACCAGAGAACAAAGAAATGTCTCAAAGGGCAAGCTAAAGTTACAGCTGATGACACCTGGCCTCATCTCCAGTTAACAAAATAAAGACTGTCGCTGCAGACATTTAACTCCTGTAGTGAAATGCAACATGGAGATGTTCTCCTAAGATACTTCTCTGAAGTTGACGTAAGACAGTTCTCCTAAATTAAACATAATCTATTACTTGGCAAAGTACTTGACCCACTCCCAAGGTCTGTTCAACTTCCTGCATTGTTTGAAAAAAAAATCATAAATATAGGCTACCCAGAGACATTCCTTGTCTTAGCCACCAGAGTCATGAACTCTGCAGAGGGTTTGGGTCCTCCTGGAGCCCTAAAATCATACCACTTATCTCATTTATTTAAGCCTCCACCGTACACTCATTTGGGGGATTGGGGATCTAGGCCAGGACCCAATGAGATGCTATAATAAGGAGACTATGGAGGATGTTTTTGCAATGCTGGGGATCAAACCCAGGACCTTGACACACTGGGCAAATGTGTTACCACTGAGTTACAGCTTTAGCTTGGAATGATTATTACGGTGTAGTTAACAGTTCATGCTGGAACCTGTAGGAAGATGATTTTGGGTGTCACAGTGTGGCTCAACCCACACTGATGAGAGATATAGCATGGTGCAACCCTGTGACATAGGCTGGTCTTTCAGCCCTCTCCAGCAGCTCTGAGTCCCTTCTGGAACACACAATCCTCTGTGCTCTCCTACTCTCTGGGGATCTTGATTGATTGGTTTTCTCCACAGCGAGGGCGGTGAAGATCAGTTTTCTCCTTTAGTGCAAGACTGACGGCCAACACCACTTTTTCAAAGCTGTTGAAGAAAGATGCTTGAGGAGCAGTAATAGAAAAGTTCAAAAGGTGACAGGAGACAGAAGAAACCCTGACATTTTTTGGTAACTTTTGAGGTTTTTGGGGGCGCTGCGATCCCAGTGCCTTGGGATGTAGCCCCACGTGGCTGGAACCTTTGTGGCTTTGGGTGGAGCAAACAGCAGTAGCCAGATGTTGCTCATGCAAATGGTCAGTTTTCTTATAATATGACTTTATTATGGAAGAAACAGTATGATTTTAAATAAATATTTGGAGGAAAAAAGCTCATCCTATCACTATGAAACAACCGTTTTCATTTTTGTGTGGCCTTCTAGTTCTTACTTTTTCAGTGTAGCACTGACTGAACAGCATCCGGTATCCCGACACTTACACCATAGTGAAAAATGTCTGCCATACTACATCATTTTACTGCACTACATTTTACTAAGCCTGTCCCCTGTTGTTGGGTATGTCAGCTGTTTTCAGAGGTTTTGGTATTTCATATATAAAGTGCCACAATGTGTGTTTTCTGTGATGCAGCTTCAGTTATTTCAACTCCATTTTGTTTACAGCATAAACTCCCATACTGCACATGAACGTGGTGAGCACACTGTTTCCCAGGCCTTCCTGGGTTGGAGGTCTGGTCCCCAGGTTCTGACACTGAGGGCTGGGAGACTGACTGCTGTTGCCTGTCTTCTGTCTGGTGCAAATGCCACCTGCCAGGAGGCCTGCAAGAGGGCCCAGCACCCAGCTGGGACCTTTAGAGCAATGAGCCAAATACACCTTGTTTCTTTATAAAATACCAGGCCTGAGGTGCTTGTAGCAGTAAAGGGATCAGAATGATATGCTGTATGAACAGGAATTCTGGGTTTCTTCCTAGAGAGTGCTTGCTAAGGCCATGCTGTCAGGAAGATAGAGTAAAAGACACTCTTTCTGGTGAATCTGACTGTGATGCACACCAAAGCTTGAGACCCATGGCTTTACACACCTCCACCTTGGCCCACAACCCTTGCACTGAATCTCCTTCTGCCCAATGATAGCTGCATCAGGTTCTTCACCTGCCTATCCCTTGTCCCTCATGGCTCAAGTTCTGCGGCAATACATTTAGAGTACTTCTTACCAAGGTGTCACCCTCTGTTACCACATCACCTGTCCCAGCCTGGTATAAGAGCTTTTGATGAGCAAGGAGGCAGGAGCTTGACAGAAGGTACTACAGTGGAAGACTTTGGTGAGATCTGAGCCTCAGTCTTCCCTGGCAGATTGAGTAGCTCAGGGTCAATCCACAGTGCCATATATGCACCCACACTAAGTATGTACACTACATACAAAACTACACTGATGTTCTTTCTTCTTTCCTTTCTTCCTTTCTTCCTTTCTTTCTCTTTCTCTCTCTCTCTCTTTCCTTTCTTTCTTTCTTTCTTTCTTTCTTTCTTTCTTCTTTCTTTCTTTCTTTCTTTCTTTCTTTCTTTCTTTCTTCCTTCCTTCCTTCCTTTCTTTCTTTCTTTCTTTCTTTCTTTCTTTCTTTCTTTCTTTTTTTTCTTCTTTTGTCTTTTCTTTCTTTCTTTTTTGAGACAAGGCCTCATTATGTAGTCCTAATGAGTTTAAAGGCTGGCTTTGAACTCATGGCAATCTTTCTGCCTCTGTCTCCTGAGCACTGGGATTATAGGCACACACCACCATGCCTGGCTCAAGTTCACCTATTTCTTTTTACTTTTTCCTCCTTTTTTTTTTTTGCAGTGTTGAGGATCCAACTCAGGATGTTCCTTGTGCAAGAGTTTGACTGCTGAGTTACTTCCCTGGTCCTTAGGGTTAGCTAAGGGTTGGCTTAGCTAACCAAGAGAGGGTTGGCTCCTCTCTTTCTTTTTTTTTTTAATTGGCCCTTTAGAACATTTAAAATTACATATATGGCTTGCATTAAGTTTCTAGTGGGAAGGTCATTTTAGATATTTCTCCTAGTACTCACATGGTTTTCATGTTAACTGCTTTTAGAGTTATCTGTTTTCCTGCCAACTGTTTTGTGTTGTTTTTTGGTTCCCTATGTTGCCTGCGCTGACCTTGAACTCTCCTTCAGGAGGGCGTGATGCTGCCCTCTGCAGCCACGAGGCCCTCCCACTGCACACGGCCTGCTCATGCCACAGCTACTGCTCTGTCAGGGGATTCTCCACCCTGAGCACCCCATGCCCTGCTTCCCTGTCTCCTTCCAGACGCAGAGCCCAGCCTTGGTAGGAACCTTCTCTCAGCCCCTGAGTGAGGCTTCTGGATGTCAGCTGCTCCAAGTGACTGAGCGGACAGCACCTCAGCAATGGGCTCAGGAAGGGGACAGTGGAGGAGGCTTGAACTCAACCTCCAGAGGCTCCTTGTGCCTCAGCCCATAAACAAACCCAAATCTTGGCCTGCAGGAGACAGACTTGAGACTTGCAAAACTTCTGGTTGTGGGGCTGGACAGGCACGCAGCAAAGTCTGCATGGGGAAGACGTGTTGCTCTGGGCCTTGTCCACAGCACAAGCACAAAGAGCTTGTAGTCAGCATGGGAGAGGCACAGTAGATGGACTCTCTGCAGCCCTTGAGGCTGCAGAACTCCTTTCTAGACCACAGCCATCCCTGAGATGCATCATTAAGGAGAAAGAGGAGGAGCTGAGGACTACACGGAAGACTGCTGCATAGTATGAAAAGTGCATCTGTGGTTGTGGATTGCTTGGGACACAGATCAAAAAAAGTTGGGGACACTTTGGGGTGTGGGAGCAATGTTTGTGAGTTTCATGACTTGTGAACTAGTACTTTCCTTTTCCACTTTTTTTTTTTTTTTTTTTTTAGTACGGGAGATCAAACTCACAATCTTGAGCTTGCCAGGCAGGTGCTTGTGCCATTGAGCTAAATCCCTGGCGAACACAGTACTTTTCAAAAAGCATATTTATACCCAGCCCTGCCTGCCCTGGGGGCTTGGACTGAGGTCACAGTGAAGCAGGAATCCAACAGAATAAGGGACAGATCCTTCCTGACCTGGGATAGGTTGGGGAAGATCCACTTGGGTCCTTGGGATGGAAGGGCGAGTAGGGACGGAAGGAACCACGCAGGAGCCGGCCCATGGATTCTGCCCACTTACCTTTGCTTGGTGCTCGATTTTGTATGCAGTTTGTTGGAACTGGCGAATCTCCCGGATGATGTGGGATATCTGTGGGAAGGCAGGGAGTTCAGAAGTTCTGCTCACCCTGCACCACCTCACTTTGTGTGACCAAATGGCTCAGGTATGAATCTTGCGCTGAGCTCCTCCTCCCATTGTTTATTTTGAAACAGCATCTTGCTAAATTGCCAAGATTGGGCTCCAGTTTGTGAACCCCTTGCTTCAGCTTGCCAGAGGGCTTGAATTCAGGTGTGTGCCACCAAGGCTGGCGCAGGTTTCCTGAAGCCAGCAACCTGTTTCCGAGGGTGACACTTCTAATGTTTGGGAGCCAGCTGTGCTAATGTGATTGAGAGGGGAAACAGAGCCTCTCCTTTGAATCAGGGGCTCAGGTGACCCCACACTGGAAACAACCCTGGGCCTGCAGCAAGGCTAAAGGCACTGTGGTACCCACTGTAGTGTGTCACCAGAGGTGGTATGGAAGGCCTGGCCCATCACCACAGCAGCAAATCCCAGCGCTGCTTGACAGAGAAGCCTGTTGTACAAAAATGGTGCGAGTGGGGGTCTCCAGTTTGGAGCAGGGGAAGCCTCAGCCTCCTCGGGCCCTCGGTCCTACATTTTGCAGAAAGTTTGAGGCTTGGTAAGTGCCGCGCATGGTTTCCCTGGCAGCTTGGAGTCCCCCTGCTCCAGAGCCAGCTCAGATGACCTTGAGTCAATCCTTCAATCTCTAAGGCCTCTCCTTACCATCTGTAAGGTGGGGTCCTGCCTCTCAGGCTTACTGGGGACACTCAATCCAGAGTCAAAGCACCTGGGATCTGAGGACAGCTGAGTTTTGGGGCCCCTTCCCACCTCCCAAGAAACGTACCATCCTCATCTTGGAGAAGTTGACCAAGCCATCCTCCGTGTAGTTTGGGGTTCCCTCCTCGATGAAGGCCAGGTCAGTGAGATACATCCCCAGGTAAGGGACACAAGGAGGGTCACAGCTTGGGAGTAAACAGCATTCACAGAAGTTTTTCACTTAAAAGAGGAACCAAGCTAAGAATAGGACCACCAACATGCACCTGTCCCCAGCTACAGTCAGAGAGTTTCTACTTTCCAGGAAGAAAGCAAAGGTCAGGCCTCGGCTACCAGCTGGGTTCGTGTCTGTCCCCTGTGTAGGGTGACAAGGGGCTACCAGGGCCTCAGCCAACTTTCTCTCTGCACCTCCCCTGCCCTGTCCCCAGCCACGCCACCCAGTGCCACTCGGCCCTGGAGCCCCACCCCCATGCCCAGTGGCCCCCTCTGCCATACAGCATCCTGGCCCTGCCTCCCCCTGCCAGAGAACCCATGGCAATGCTAGCCCTCAGAGAGCATTTTCCTGGGAGTTCCCTGAGAGTGATGGGGTGTGGTGTGTATGGGTGTGCACACATACATGCACACTGTTTTTGGGAGATGGAGCTGGTGTGACAGCTGCCCCTGCGTCCACAGCCACTGTGTTCTGGGATGGACACCCCTTGCCTTTTGGGGCTCCTCATGTAGTGCTCAGCTCCTTTCCAGCCCAATGCACTTGTCTTCTTGTGGCATCTAGACAACCCTGCCACCCTGGTGGGAAGCAAGGCAGGGAAGGTGGCAGAGAGAACAGGCATCTGGCCATACCCCTTTCCCTGCTTGCTGTGGGGCCCTGAGTTTGGAGCTCAGTACCTTATGAGCATGAATGGTAGCAAGGGAAGCCTGAGGTGGCCTGAGGGCTGACTTGGGAGGGGGGGTTATGATGGTGCAGCCACCATCTTAATATCGACACGCACCCTAAGAGACCCTGGTCTCCAGCTGTCCCTGGCACACTGAACACTGCATTTAGTGCCAGCGTGGTTGTGACGCTTCCCACACTAGCATCTCCTCCCCAGTTTTTTCCTTTTTAAGCAAACAGTGACCATCTCAGTGTCCGAGCTGGGAATCGTTACTACCCAGGCAGAATTGAACGACATTGCTCTCTTTTTATATTTTAAGTATGCTGAGTTTGCCATTTATTCCAGTGATATAAAACTTACTTATTTAAATGTACTTGAGGGAAGAAGTGATTTAATTTAAAGGAGACTTAAGTAAACCCAGCAGGCATAGGGTTGGAGTGGTTGTGATAGGGTGGGTACCAGCTGCTGGGGATGTGGTGACAGGTTTTCTAACTGTGCCTTGACTTTTGTAGCTGTAAGAATCAATTTAGAGGGTATCAGCCAGGTTAAAAAGTGGACCAGAGTGGGAAATGCTGAGGTCCCTGCATGGAATGAAGGCAGATGCTTGTGAGATCTTTGTTCTTGTCATGCATATTTATACTTGCACAGCAGGCTGCGATTACAGGTTACACATGGGTGTGCACGCATCAATGCTGGGGACAGAACCAAGGGCCTCCACATACTACGCCAGTGTCTGCCCCTGAGCTGCACCCCCAGCCTGCTGTATATTATACATCCATAAATAGGGGCAGCCATGCTTTGGGACAGGACGGATGTGAAGCTCAGGGTGGGGTTGCAGCCCAGAGCTAGAGCACTTGCCCAGCACACATGAGCCTAGTTCTGTCCCCAGATAGGTTCAGTCTTGTCCAGGTGCAGAAGGGCTGCCTGGGATGCTCTGCCCTTCTCAAAGACAGCTGTCACTGTGCCATCTTTCATCTCCTTCTATTAGACTGGAGTCTGAGGCCCAGGCTTGTGGCCCTGATGAAGAAATAAGGCAAAGATCTCAACAGTGGCTGTGGGCTAGGAGGCTGTGGCATCCTGCTGATGGGCAGGCTCACAGGTGCACACTGGCTTCACTGATCCTGACACCTGTGCCCTGCACCTGCTTCCCCTCACCCATCCCCCTTCACCTATCCCCACCCTATCCCTTCCTCAAGCACCTGTTGCCTCATTGCTGTCTCCCTCATCTGTCCTGTTCATCTACCCCTCACTTGTCACACCCCACCACGTCCCCCTCACCTGTCCCCTTTACTCACCCCATCACCCCCACCTTTCCTCTTCCTCCAGTCTTCCTCATCCATCCCACCTTTCCTCCCACCCATTCTCCCTTACCTGTCCCTCTCACCCAGCCTCCCTCACACACTCCCCTGACCTGTCCATCCACCCCCTCTCTCCTGCTCCCTCTGCACATAACCCTGGGGAGAGGGGATGAGGAAGATTCAGGGAGACCCTAACCCTCGACGGGTCTCTCACGGCCAGGGGCAGGCTTCCCTGACATTGAGGGGGCTCCATAGTCCAGCTGCAGGAACATGTATGATGTGTAGTCCAGGTACTTTCAGGGGGTGCCAGCAGCTCTCTGTTGAGCTCTGTTCTCACCTAACACCTTGGTGCAGCCTAGGAGGGCAATGGAGCACTCTGATCAGCAGTGTCTCTGCTTATGTGTACCTGGATCTGGGGGTACTAAGAATGGCCCAAGGACCTCACAGATGCTGTGCCTTGGGCCCAAGCAACACTGAGTACTGGAATGAGGGCACATAGTGTGTCAGGCACCTTCCCTATGGGTATATTGCCTTGCCTGGGCAGAAGCCAGCCTCCCCCACAGCCCTAGCTCCTGCAGACAGCCCTTGGATGGCAGCAGAGCCCCTGACTGCCTGCGAGGCTCTGCCTGTGAGGTGCAGCTGGGAGGAACTGGGCTGTGTGGCCAAACACCTGGCTCTTGGATTCTGGAGTGGATGAGGAGTGCTGGGAAGAGAGATGGTTATTATGGGGGCAGAGGGCCCCCTTGCTTATTGCCACTGAGACACCAGCTGCTCTGTCATGTCCTGGGCAGAAGCAGGCACTTGAGGTCTGGGATGCGGGGACTCTGGAACTCTGGACCATAGCCGCAGTCTCGAGCCTGCAGTATGGGCTCCAGTCGAGTCTCCAGTGCCAGGGTAGCATGAAGGGCAACTGCTGTCAGGGTCCTCCAGAGATGCACCCCCCCTTTAATTCAGAGGAACAGCCCAGGACAGAGACCAGTCCCACATTCCTTTGAATTACAACAGAAGGTACAGAAATGCTAGTGTGTTGGGCTGGACATGACAGGGCAGGCAAATGGAATTGGCCCTAGAACTGCCAAACTTAGCTTTTGGCTGCATTTTTGCGTGTGGAACTCTGGGAAGGCTCTGGTCAGTGAGAGAGTGATGGGAGAGACTAAGAAGGGGAGACAGGGTCACACTTGGGTTCCCAGGCAGGAGCTTGAAGGGGTGAGTACATTGAACAGTGTGGATGGGTCAAGGTATGTTTGAGTGTGGCTGGGTGGCTGGGATGTGGCATTTGAGGGTGGGATCTCAGCGGGTAAAGGCAGCAAGCCATTCTGCAGCAGCTACTGGTAGAAGGCTTCAGATTTTAATCACAGGCTGGAAATGATTCCCAAGGAAACATGAACAGGGATGCAAGACCCACAGGGAGGTTGCTGTGGGTTCCATGTCTGAGGTCACCTGCAGTGCCTGTAGACTGCTACCTCACTCATGCATTGCTCCTTGCCTGTTACACATTGTCAGGGCTCCTGTGACCTTGCTGAGTATGAAAACCTTAGCGTCTCTGGCTAGCTCTCTTCATCCATGAGACCAGCCTGTCTGGCACAGAGATCTTAACTCACAGACTCAGGGAAGGCCATCTCTCCCCATGCAGCCAGCAGCAGAGCACAGGGGGAAGCACTCAGACCCACAAGAACCTGAGAGAGAAGACAGCCAGAGGGGCACTCAGACAGAAGGGGTGGCCGGGGCAGGACAAATGGCAGTGAGGCTGTGTGGAGAGGCAGCACGTGAGGAGGGACATGGGGCAGGGCTGAGGGGAGATAGACAAGTTGGAGAAAGCAGGGTGGGGCTGCTCCTCATAGCACAGGAAGCCCCGGTGTAGGGGAGGCAGGCAGACAGCACAGAGGCAGCAGCATCTGTCTGAGGACACAAAGCACAGATGGCTAACGCAATGATGGCACACGGAACTGGGGAGGGCAGTTGAGGATTGTAGGAGGACATGAGGCTGCAATGAACCTGTGGACTGGGCTGTACAGGACATCCAAGCTACCATCCAGGGCCAGAGGCTCAGCCCATCTGGTGCCCAGGTGCCAGGCCAGTGACCCCAGTGGGCACCTCAGGGTTCCTTGGGACCAGGTACCCTCAGGGGCTCCCAGTGTCTCTCCAAGGTGATTGACTACTCAGGCCAGAAGAAAAAGACACCATGGGAGTCATCAAAAGAAGCTGGAGCAGGTGCCCCACAGGGTTGGTAATGGCAAAGCCCACAGTTCTCAAGGTTGCAAGGCACAAAGTGTGCAGAGAGGCCAAGCTGCTGCTTCCAGGAAAGGCCTTGGTCCACAGCAAACCTAGTGGGACTGGCCTTGCACCCTGCCCAAGCAAGGCTATGCATCCTTGGCATAGCTGCTTGCTCCTCAGTTTTCATCTGGGAAAACAGAGCTGGAGGAGCAGTTAGTTCTGTCTCTCTGGGCACCAGATGTACCAGAATCTGTGGGCAGGTGCCACTGATGCTACTAAAGGACCTACTGTACACAAGACAGCCTCCCACAGCAAAGAACCATTCAGGTTCAAATGTCCAGAGCACCCTGGCGGGGAGATCATCTTGCAGGTCGGGTCATATGTGCAGCAGTCACGGAAGCTCTTTGCAAACTGGAAGACCTGATTCACTCTAAGGTTACATTTCTTCAGTTCCAAGATGGTACCATCTGTAATATGCTCTCTGATTTTGAGGACTAATTCTCAAGTGAAAAACAAAATACAACCACCTTAAATAAACCCATTGAGTTGAAGATTCAGGATTATTAAAATACAAATAAGTACTTTTGAAAGCCATAGCTGTTGTGGCCATGACGATTCCTGTACTGCTCCCAGGAAGTGCCACCAGCCCTGGAGATGATGGGGAAAGCATGGGGACCCAGCATGGGGCCATGTAGTCTAGGAGTCTCGTGGTAGACAGGACAGGTAGACAGATAGATATCCTGCCTGTTTTGTGGCTTGGCCAGGCCTCTGCAAAGCAGGTCTATAATTTTAAACATAACAGTGACAAAATGACATATGACTTACTTTTTCAGAGCTTCTCTGAGATTCTTAAATCTGCCCTCTGATGACACAAGCTTTTGGAGCTTATCAATCAAGGCTTTTGTCTAGAAGGAATTAGAAGCATTTGACACATGGCTTGTGTCATGGCCCACGGCCCTGGTCCCACTCTAGCATGCTGCCACATTTTTCTTGTATCTGGGCCTCCTGCATCTGCCAGTATCACCCCCGGCCTCCACAGGACTCAGCCTGGATCCTTGCTTCCTGCCTGCCTTTGCACATCACTCAGAACACAGAAGCTGGTGTGGGGTCTGCATATGCACAGCCTCAGTAGGTCTATGTGTCAGAAGGCCCTGGTGAATGACCCCACAGAGCCCACAGCCAGACCACTACTGGGATCTCTTCACAAGCTACACCCAGACGATGTACCCCTCTTCTCACACCTTCACTTCAGAACACCACCCAAAGTTAAGAACCAAAAGAAAGACAGTGGATGGACTGATCTTGAGGAGAAAAAGCCTGGTACAGAAGAAACCCCATGGTAAGAGTTTGCTCAATGCTAAGCCCCCATGGGCGGGTTCAGAGTCCCCAAGGCTGGAGTCTGGCTGAAGAGGCCAGGTGTGATCCACAGAGTGTGTTACCTCAGCCTGGCTTCAAGCTTTTCCCCCATGAGGTCTAGGAAAGTTCCTCTACTTCTATAGTCCCCAGTGCCTTGGTTTATAAAAGGTGAGATGGATCAGTGCTTTCTCCTCAGAACTGGTCCTCAAAGTACAGACCATGGCTGAGAAACTACACTCAAGAATGCTGTGTGCTGCAGGACCAGAAGTGCCGATCACCTGGAGGAGACGTGGCCCCAGGGACCAAGAGGTGCTAGGTGGAGAAAGGGCACAGGGGCATTGCTGTGATCCTAGCACGCTGGGAAGCTGATTCAGGAGGATTCCAAGTTTAAGTTTAGTCTGGTCAACTTCGTGATTTAGCAAGATCCTATCTCAAAATAAATAAAAAGCTAAAAAACATATGTGCTCAGTCTTTGGGTCAGATTTTATCTGAGAACTCTAACCACAGAAAACAACAACCAAAGTCTTCACGCTGAACAGAAGATTTCAGAAAAGCCAACCTTGGAAGAGAGTGATGCTGAAGAACGTGGTCAAGAAATGCAGAATGTGGGCTAAGGGTGTTGCTCAGTGGCACAGCACCTGCTTGGCATGCGCAAGATCGTGTGTGTCCTTCGAGGGGAAAGAAGGGCAGAGCCGCTGTGTCTCCATGCCAACCCCCAGGAGAAGTGTGAGCCCCAGTGACCTTCCTGGTCCCCATCTACCCCTACACAGAAAGGCATCTGGGACAGCACTGCAGGCTCTGTCTCTTCCTTAGGATACCCACTGGCAAGTCAATATTCTGCCCCCATTCATGGGCCCTGGCGTGGTACCCTGGAAAGCAAGGGCAGTGCCGGGACTGGTTCAGACAGTGTAGGCTGGGAGAGCAGAGGCTCAGTCAGGAGGTCCTCACAGCGCCAGGTGAAGTGTCTCCAGGCTTTGAGGCCATGAGAACATGCGGAAGTTGTTCTAATGTGCAGCTTTCCTGTACACCTCAGGGAAGGGTTGGGCTATGGCTCTGACTGAGCACATTTGGATTTCTTCCACATTTTTGAGCTGGTTGTACTGCCTGCTTCTCTGATCACACTGTTTCAGGAAGGAGTTAAATAACCTGGAAAGTCAAAGTGTTTTGAGCCAGCAGTTTGCACCTCCAGTGCTCCCTAGAGCCAGGCCTTGGGCGTCTCTGCTCCCCACTCTACTAGTGGGGAGAAGGGTCAGGGCTTGGTAGGTCACTGAAACTGGGATGGAGCCAAAAGCTTGTCCTGGGGACAGGAAGATGACTTCCCCTCCTGTTTGCTGAATGGACGCCTTCTAATGGCCAAGAGTGTTTCCTCCCCAAGAGGTCAAAATGAATTATTTGCCAAAGAGAAGCTTTTGTCCCCACTGAAACACAACTATCCCCACTGAGCAGGGGGGAAGCACACAAAACACTGTCACTTTTCAGTGCCATCCTATGAGAAGGCAGCAAATCCTCTGCTGAGGAAGAGTGATAGTTTACAGAACGGATGGGGAGAGGGATGAAAGAAGAAGGAGGAATGAAAAGTCCCAAACTGCTCTTGAATGCTAGACTCCAGGACTGGGCTGGTCTCATGTGATGCCTATTTGTGTTGAACCAGAACATTTAAAGGAATGATGAGAACAAGAATCTGAGGCAGGATATCTGACACCCTCCAGAATGTGATTGTTTGGTAGGTCACAAGTGTCCAGGGGATGCTGTAGAGTGACAATAATTCTGCAGACACAATTCTCACCTGGGTGGAAGGGCTGGGGAAGTCAGCTGGACCCAGCCTGAGAGAGATGGTAGAGGCCAGAGGTCCCTCTATTTTTTGGACCAGGTCATTCTGCCCCAGGTTCTGAACAGTGTACACTGCCTACTGACTTCCCTCTGTGCATAATCTCGGAAGAGAAAAGAAGATTTCAGAAAAGTGAACCCTGGCAGAGAGTGATGCTGAAGAGTGTGGGCTGAGGGTGTTGCTCAGTGGCACAACGCCTGCCTGGCAAGAGCAAGACCCTGAGTTTGATTTCCGGGCTCCTCCTACAAAAAAAAGTGGACTCCAGAGATCCCTAGGGAAGAGAAAGGGGAGCTTGGTTGGGAGCACTCTGGAAAGGATAACCTTGTGCTGACACAGCAGGGCAGGAGCAAAGGTGCTGAGCTGGTCCAGCCCCAGGCCTTGTGGACATCTCTGCCCGAATCTCCACTGGCCAAACCAGCCCGGATGATGAGCTCCTCAGGGCTCCACAGAGTTTCACAAAGTGGTACTGTGAGTGAACAAAGATCAAGCTCACACCTAAGATAACCAATTATCTGATGGGTAACAGGGTCACCTAACTCTGGTGGCCAGAGGGCCAATAAAATTAGTGTCCCCATAAGAGATCATGTGGCAGTCATGTTATTCACCCCACAGACCTGGGAGGAGGGACCCCATGAGGCGCCCATGCTTGCCCCACCAAAAGGCAGAGCATTGGCACAAACAAATCATGGCCTTGTACTTTCTATGCTGGGGTCTGAATCACTCCAAAGCCACATCTATGGGCCTGATGCTTGGTCCTGCTGATAGACAGGTCAGGTCTGTTTAACGGGGGAGCCTGAGCCTTTACCCAGGCCTCTGCCTGCCTGTAGACGCCCAATGGCCACCCTGGGGTCTCCCTGCCTAACTCCACCCAGCACCAAGCCGCAGGGGTGCCAGCCCCTGCCCACACCTGCTTGGAGACTTTGAGCCACGTCTTTTTGAGCCGGAAGATGGCGCTGCGGTTCATGGAGGAGGTGATCTCCAGCACAGCGTTGTAGTTGTGCAGGCAGCGGCAGATGTCGGCCACGGCCACCCACTTCTCAATGGCACTCGCCCGGGCACCGATGTCCTCATTACGGATGATTTCGGAAGCGATCAAGTTGCTGATCTTTTAAGTCAATGCAGTAAAACAGGCAAAAAGTAAGAGGAATAAGTCCTGAGAAAGTAAATCATCATTCTTTGTCGACACAATCACCTGACTGAAAATTCCAAAAAGGATGCTGCAGAAAACAAATAGGATAGCTGTATAAAGACTCAACCTATGAAAATAAAACATCTTCCTATAAATTAGCAATAACCAGTTTGACCATACAGTGAAAAAGAGACCACTTTAAAAATAATAATGGGGATTTGTAAATTAACGAGAGACTTAAATTAATGAGAAACATGGAGGATCTTACGTGGAAAAAGTTACCAAGAATACAAAAGACTTGAATAACGGAAAAAGAGAGAGTATAAACATGTCATTTTTCTCATAACAAATACAGGAGTTCAATGTAACCTAGTTGAATACTTATGGGAATCCCCTCTAGACCCTGGCTGAGGGGTTTCAAGGTTCGTGGGGCAAACAAGCTACCCAGCAGGCTCTGGGAGTTGTGCTGGAAGTAGGACACACATGGGAGGGGGATCCTCAAGGACTCTGTGCTTGGAGCATAGCGCTTGCACACACACACACACACACACACACACACACACACACACGTTGGATAGGTCTGGAAATTGCCCTGGAGACTGAAGCAGAATAATCCCAAGTTTGAGGGTTTGTCTCTGATAAAATAAAAAGGGCATGGGTGTGGCCCAATGTTGGAGCACTTGGCCAGCATGCCCAAGGCCCTGGATTCAATGCTCAGTTCAGGAAAAAAGAAAGGGCAGGTGTGTGACTTTTTCCCTCTTGTCTATCTTTGGTATTGACACCAAAATGATGCTGGCTTTCTAGATTAAAGTGGCAGAAATTCCTTTTTTCTGGACGATTTGACTAATCCATTTCTTCAAAGAAAAACAGTGTAACTTTGGCTTGTTAGTGGTAGTGAATGTGGGTTTTTTTTTTTTTTCCAGTGGATTTGGCTCTGGAATTCAAGGATCATTGAATATGAGAAAAAGTGTGACTATCATTTACCACACAAAAAGTCTGAAGGAGGAAAATCGTAAAATCTGCATTCACTCGTGGTAAGACGAGGATGTCCTCCATACATGGGTGCAATGGTTCAGCTGGCATTGCCCACCAGCTCAAGGGCACAGTGCTTGCTCTGCACTGTGTGCCACCCTTGGCCCTGGGCATGCAGGGCAGGCAGGGTGCTGAGAACTGTCTAGGCGCTCTGCTTGGTGCCCTCCTGTTTCCCCATCCCGGGGCTGCAGGAGTGCATGAATCTCCAGGTCTGCATGCTGCACATGCAAGTGCTCTGCTTTCTTTCTTCCCTCAGAATGTCTGGGCTAGAGTCCAGGAGGCAGAGCCGTGGAGCCGGGTACCCAGGCTGCTAAGCCTGCCCCGGGATACTTGAAAACCCTCAGCAGCACCAGGCCCCTCATGTCTGGTGTGATTCTGCAGCGCTGTCTTACTCACCGTGGAAGGCCTGAAGTGGGCAGAACACACCTCATCCCCTTTGGGGAGCACACGCTCCTGATCAGCACATAGGAGGTTCGGGGTTCTCAGCCAGGTACATGTGACAGGGATGCCACTGGCTTTTACCAGCTGAACTGTGCATTCCAAGTAACGACATGCCAACCACACTCCACTCAGTCTCCCTGCCTCTCCTCCAGCCCTGCACAGTGCCCACTCTGAGGACCGACCCTGCTCTCCCTTGCCCACCTGGGGCCTCCTATGTGACTGTCCCAGTTAATCTCTGCCTGACTCTTCAGTGTCCCCACTTAATAGACAGAGATGAGGCCATACAGTGCCCAAAGGGCCCGGATGGCCTGGTGCCTGCCACCCTGCTGCCCTCACAGACCCTGTCTAAGAAAGGCCTGGAGACAGGAAGGGAGAGGTGGGGGTCACCCACACTCACATCATTGAAGTGCTTGGTGGTCTTCATGATGTAGGGGGTCCTCTCATTCTTCTCCAGCTTCATCCAGCCCTGTCCAAAGAACTCCCTGCAGGAAGGAGCGGGGCCAGGCACATGCGGTCAGGACCGCTGCCCACATCACAGAACCATTCCTTTGCCATTTGAGGGCATTGTTTACAGGGTGTGCCCTTCTGCCAGGCCCTGGGTTGATGTTGGTCTCTGCCTTGCACAGGCTGCAAGATTCCAGTCCTGCTGTGCCTCATGGCCTTGGGTTCCTGTCTGCACAGGGTCAGCGTAAGGCTGACAGGACACAGGAGTGGCCTGGCACTGCTATGGGTTCGAGGAGCAACCCTCTTTGTGGTGGGGAAAACTCCATGTCTGTCACACTGAGGGGAACCAGAAGACCACACAGAGGGGCAGATGAAAGGATAAAGGACCCACCAGTGGGCCAGCAGGGTGCTCTAGTGCTGGTAACCTTGTGGGAAGCCACAGACCACCAAGCCTCATTTGACAGGTGGTCAGGGGAGGTCCTATGGGTCTCCCCATGGGTAGGAGGCACTCAGAGGTAAGCTGGGGTGGAAATTTATTCTCCTGCTCCTCGCTGGAGTGAGGTTGGGAAGGCACAAGGCAAATTTCCCTAACGCCTCCCCTTCACCATTTCAATTCTGGGAGACTATTCCAGAATAATTGTTGGAAATTCAGCGAAATAGTTCACTCACAAGGGCATTCTCTTTAAACACAGAAGTGAGAATCAAAATCATCTGTAGTTTAGGAGTGCAGTCGTGGAGGACTGCGTGCTTATTCAAGTAGTGTTCACAGACACGGGCCATACGTGCAGTGAGTGAAAGAAAAGGGGACATAAAGTTACCCAAAGAGCAGGACTGCCTTGAAGTCTACAGTGTAGGCAGTGGCAAACTAGGGTCAGGGAGGGCAGCACCAGGCTCTGCCCCCACCCCAGCATCTAGAGCTGCCCCCAAGATCAGGTCCTTTGTGCCACCTGTATACACACACACATACACGTGCACACAGACTCTAGACCTTTAGAATAGGAGTTTTGAGTCAGAAACACTTCTGGGAGAGGGAGAGAGAGAGAGACAGAGAGGCAGAGAGAGGGACAGAGACAGGGTATGTGTGCACATATACATGTAGCTCACGGGCAGGAGACTTGGGGCAGGCGGGGTCCCACAGCTCTTGAGCTGCAGATATGCTGAGGAGCAGGGCCCATGCCTGCACCCACTTACTCGTATGGAATCTTCTTAAAGACCAGGTGGTCCAGCAGGGTCAGCTGCTCTGCAATCTCCAGGGCTGAGTGGTTCTCAAAGGGCTCGGGCCTCACACCTTCTGCCTGGGGGAAAGTTCTTGAGTCAGGGCACAGGGCACTTGGCTTTGGCTGGGGCTGGGGGTCCCCTGTAGGCTGGGTGTGCTGAGGTGGATGGAGGCAGGACTTAAGCTGCAGGACCATCTCACTCCACACTTACCACACCTAGGAGATACCACTACCTTGCACTGAGACACGATGCTGAGGCCACAGAGGCCAGGGGCTGGTGCAGGTGCTCGGCCAGCAGGCAGATGGGCCTGTGCTCAGGGCTGCCTAGGCTGTGACGAGCTGCTTTAGGCTCTGTCTTCACCCCAAACCAGCTTAGCTGTTTCCTTCTGAACCTGATGAGTAGGTATGGGCTTGTAGGAGTGAAGGGCTCCTGAGACAGTGCTCTCATCTGCCCAGAGGATGGCCACTGGCCTGAGTCCACAGACACTACATTCCCTGACTGCTGAGAAGTCCCTGTGGCCCCATCTTTGATGGTGCCCACCAATCTGGGCCCCTCAACCTGGAAATCTCAGGATCCATTAGCTGGGGACAGTGGTGCCCACAGCAGGATTCTGGGGAGGAGAATCTGGGAGGTGCTGGTGGGAACTGGAGGAGGGAAAGGGACAACTGAGTTGTGTCCACTGAGGGATGGGCCAGGAAAAGGGCCTGACACATCCTTAGGACCAATAGCCATTCAGGAGAAGAGGGCTACCCACCCCCCCACAGGACTTCTGCTCACCGCCCAGCCCAGAGGTTGCAGGGTGCCACCTCCCGCTCTGGGGAGGTCACGGTGAGACTGTCTCTAGCATCCCTGGCCACCATGATGCAGTGGGCAGGCACTCAGGGTAGCCCACAATAGCACTAAGCGGTGCATCTGCCAGCCATGAGGAAAAGGGCTGCTCCAGGCATCAGCATCTGTACGTGATCCCCAGAGGCAGAGCAGCTGGGCCTGTTCTTTCAGGGCAGGCGGCAATGGGTAGAAAGTGAGTTCAGCCACAGATCCAGTGCACCCAGCCTCTTGCCCATCAGCTCCCTCAGCAGCTGTGCAGCCCATGAACAGGACACAGTATGTGGACTGTCCACAGCAAATGCACTGTGATAACAAACCCATGGATCTCAAGTCCCATGCGCCTCTGTGAGGGCACACAGGGGACTGTGCCACCTGGTTCCCATGACATAGGCATTCTTGTGAGGCGGACAAGGTTCAAGCGGACCAAAAGGAAACTTCCCAAACTCTTACAGGAATCACTCTGTACCATCCCCACACCAGCCTTCCTCCCAGCAGTGAGAGTTCTTCCTTAGAAACCTGCCTGTTGCCCCAGAGATAGTGTACCTCAATCTGAAGCTCTATTTTTTTAAAGTTATTTATTTATTTTTTGAGACAGGGTCTCACTCTTTAGCTCTGGCTGGCCTTGAACTCACTATATAGCCCAGGTTAGCCTCAAACTGACAGTGTTCCTCCTGCCTCAGCCTTCCAAGTGCTGGGATTACAGGCGTGTGGCACCACCACATCTGGCTCCAATCGAAACCTCCGTGGTCACTGACACCACTCTCGGTAAATTCTCTGTCTGCGTCGCTGGCACTCTGGACACCATCCCTGCGGGACAGTGAGCCGCACCTAGACTTTATGGCTCAAGGCAGTGAGGGGTGGGGAGTGAACTAGGCCAGAGTATGAACAAGAGATGACCATGCCACGTGCCACATACAACTCCGAAAGGCCACAGACATGTCCACCTCAGCATCTCATGCGTAGGTGGAGACGATGATACATTCTTGCAGGACATTTGATAAGAGTATATGGAGTCGTTAGGAACCTAAGGAGGAGCCAGCACACAAACACAACTGTTGAATCCCTCCCTCTTCCCAGGGCAGAGCAACAGGAAGGACTGAGGGATAAGGGAGCAGGGCACCCATAAGAAGAGAAGGGGTGCGTTAGTGAGCTGTTTCCGTACCCCAGTAAAGGCATGCAGAAACCCCAACCCCAGCGCTGACCAGAGTGACCTTATTTCTAACAGTTTCTACTGAGTTAAAGGTGGCCCTAACCCAGCTGTGGCTGGTGTTTTTAGAAGGGGAAATGCAGCTGGGTAGGGTAGCACATGCCTGAAATCCCAGTATTCCTGGAAGCTGAGGCGGAAGATTTGCTGGGGATGTACCTTAGTGTGAAGGTCCTGGGTTCAATCCCCAGTACTGCAGAAAAGGGGGAGGGATACAAACAGAAACAGACATGCACAGAAGCAAGGTCCATGACGAAGATGGCCACATGCCCACAGAAAGACTGGAGGATGTGGCCACAAGCTAAGGTGTGCAGGGCCAGCAGGGGGTGGCAGAGGCAGGGTGTCCTCCCTGGAGCCTCCAGAGGGCTAGGGTCAGCATCAGGCCCTACCCACACCCTGTTTTCAGACTTCTGGCCCCCAAGACAGAGGACACATTTCTGTCACTCAGGCCATTCAGTGTGTGGCCCTGCATCACAGCAGCCACAGGAGATGGCGGCAGAAAGTCACTGTACTGCGGCCTACTGCGGGGAGGGCAGCCCTGCTCACCATCTGCGTGATCTCCTCCAGCGTGATCTGAGTGTCGCCTGGGTCCTCCTGGGTCAGAGTCCTGGGGGCAGAAGGTGAGTGAGTCCCCAGATCCCCTTGAGGGCAGCGCCTCCCAGCTCAGCCAGGTGGACATCTGTTGTCTCCCTGAGCCCCTGCCCTCTTCTCACTAACCATTTCCTGATGGCCCTGACCCCTATCTGGGCAGGCTCCTTCCTGGGCGTTAGCCCTTGGGCTTCCTGCACATCAGCACTTGCATCTGGTCCAGACAGCCCAGCTAGGCTGTGGCTGCGGCTGGCACACAGCAATCACTACTGCACGTTTGGTGGAAAAGATGCCCCACAAGGGCCTGGAGCCCAAGCTTGGAAGGCACTCTCAGGCATGGCCCTGACCAAAGAGGGTGGAGGAGGGGGGGCAGCAGCAGGAGGCTGGACCTAGAAGAGGCTGCTGAAGCGAAGGAGAGGAGCCGGGTGGTCAGGAGAGAAGGTGGGTACTGAGTGGTGGGGAGGAGCAAGGCTGGTGCCTCCCTGGGCCTCAAGTGGGGCAGCTGCCCTGACACTGCAGGGTGCAGCCTGGGACAGATGCTCTGAGAGCGGTCTCACCCCATTGTGTCCCAATGGTGCGGCAGGATAAGCTTCCAGTCCTGAGCAGTCTTGACCATTGTGGCAGGGCAGCAGGTAGGTGGGGCAGCCTGAAGACACTGCTCCCCCCCACCCCTGCCTCACCAGCCCCAGGCCCATGTGGCCCTCACACAGTGTAGAGGAAAGAGGGCTCCAGAATGCCTAGCTTGGAGCAAGCCATGGCCAGGTAGCTTGATTGGGTGCTGCCAGGAGAGGCAGGCTGAAGGCATGCAGCTTACCTGAGCTGACCCAAGCCCTGTGAACAGCTTTGCCACCTATGATCCCTGAACTCCCTGCGGTGGAGGCAGTGCTGCCTGCTGCCCAGCGGGAGCATAGCCACATACTTCTTGTGTGACCAAGGACTTGGATTTAGTTTTATCCACTTTTAATTAATAAACATCAAAATGGCCAGATGCATATAGCTAGTGCCTAGCACTCTGGGGCACAGGTCTTGCAGCCTGGCAACGGAGAGGTCAGGGCTGCTGGGGAGGGAGGAGAGGGAAGGTGCACACAGGAAGTCTGGGTTCCCCTGGGGATGGGGTCTCCTGTCTGGGATGGGCCCTCCTTGCCTCTCTGGCCCTGGCCAGCTGCAGCAGGGCTGCATGTGGCCCTGACCTGATGATGTTGGCTGCAGCCTTCCGCTCTTGTGTCAGGAGCTCAGGGTCATGCATGACCTCCTCCAGGAAGCTGATCACCTTGCTCTTGAGCTCATCGTTGGTCTCAAAGTCCTATGGAAAGAAGACAGGCCAGGTGGCCCAGTGTCAACATCAGACCCAAGCAGGCTGCCTTTTTCATCACTGGGCACAGATGCCCTGGGGCACAGTAGGTCTGTGAGACTCCTAGGCTCAGGGCATCGGGCAGGTTCAGGATACCTAGGCTGGGGAGATTCCAGCCCTGTCTTCTGAATGACCTTGACCCATCTTCCCTGGGCCAAGGACATCCTTTGGGTGCACAGGGGCAGCTGGGCTCCCACCCACCTGAGCATGCTTGGAGACCCAGTGGCGGAGCACATTCAGCACGCGGTTGGTGGCTGCTCTGCGGATCACAAACTCCTTGTCCCCGTTTCTCTGGTCAGGGGGGAAGCCTGGGTGGGGGCCAGAGGGAGCGAGGATGCATGAGGATGAAGCATCGGTCTCGCTGGCATGGGTTGCTCTTGCACTGTGGGTGTGGGCCATGGTGGAGAGGGTACAGCAAGACAGAGGTTGTGGCCTCCCTGGGGACATGGACCACACACTGGCTTCATTTAACCTCTCTGCCATTCTGGGGCTACAGGACAATGCAGCCAGTGACAGGACCACAGGGGCTTCCCCGAGACCAGAGTACTGGGGGATGGGAGGCAGGGCAGGACAGCAGCCTCCTGAGCAGTGGTTCTCTTGTGTATAATCTGTTCCAAGAGCAGAGAGGCTTCAGGGCAGGGTCAGCCAGGCAGGGCCTTCAGGGAGAGAATCTAGGGAGGGCATGCTGGGTGGTTAGAGCTGGGCCCCTTCTGGGAAAGCCAGATAGCTGGGCCAGGGTTTCACCCTGTTGGTGGTGGGCAGGGAGGGTGTGGTTGGGGCAGGCTGGCTCCAGGTATGGAGTCCGGGTCTGGGTGGGCAGAGCTCCAGCAAGTGCAGAGATGGGGGCTGCATGCCAGTACCTCCAGGAGCCGAAGGGGGCAAAAGTCCAAATAATGATGTGGGAAGCTCGGTGTCCCGTGAGCAAGAGTGATCCGCTGAAGCAGGGACCTCCGCGGGGGTCCTCGCAGGTCCCCGCCCACCACAGGCCCAGCGCGTGGCCACCTCAGGAGGACCAGGGAGCAGAGATGCCCGCACACCTGCGCTGGCCAAGGACATCCTCCGGTACTTCTCTTTGTTTGGGGTGCCCTCATTGGCCCCCGCGGTTGCTATGGCAAAGGCAGAGGTGGCTGACAGTGCACTGCGGTTACCATCCAGGTCTCGACAGGAGGTCATCACGACTCCATTGTTGTAGGAGAAAAGGGGAAACTCTGTGGACAGGAGGGACCCACTATCAGCTACTCCTGGTCCCAGCCCCAAAGACAGGTGGAACAGGGGGACCAGACTGGCCAGGTGGCCGGGGGAGAGGGGTGCCTCTGGGAAGGATCACCCATCATGTCCCCCAGGGCTGGCCCAGGAGGGGGTGTCTAGCCACCCTCTCACTTCAGAAGAGAACCTCCAACTGCCCATTCTGGTCCTCCACAGCTCTGGTCCTGTCATCCTCAGGCCCAAGCTCCCCTGTTTGTGTCGCACATGGGAGTGGGCATGGCCCGGACGGTGTGTGACATCCACAACGCAGCATGGTGTGATGGAGAGAGCACTGCACCAGGAGTCCATGTCTCACTAGCTATGTGACCTAGTGTAAGTGTCCCAGCCTCTCTGAGTCTCAGTGACCTTTGGATAGTACCTACTTCCGAAGATGAGTGGAAGATGAAAAGTGACAACACTAGTGAAAGTGCTTCGCACTGAAGAAAAGCAGTATAAATGCCCTGGAATACATGGCTAATAATTTTTTAATAAAAAGCAACAGAAACTGTCTCCAAACCCCTTAGCTTCACCATGTGAGTCTCTGCGCAGACTCACACTTTGACTCTGGCGGCAGGCCCCAGCTGTGACAACAACTGTGCCTGGGAGGGTCTGTGTGCCGCGTGTGCACCAGGCCCTGTCCCTCTCAGCTAGGTGACTGCTGGCTCTTTAGAGGACTGAGATTTGGGGACCATGGGGCCCAGAGCCCCAGTAGACCCTGGCTTTTCCCTCAGCCTCCCACCAGGGAGCCCTGACTTCAGGGACTCTGCAGAGGGGAGGACAGGTCTGCTCAGGTCCACCACCCACTGCGTGGGGCCTGGAGGCCTGCACTCTCCTCCGCCTGACCGCTGCCCCCTCACCCCAAACTGGGCTTCAGCCCCATGCAGTCCCACCGCACAGCTGTACCTGACGAATTTTTGCTTTTGACTGATTTGGGTGTTGTTGGGGATTTCGTTGGTGACGCCTCAGTATCACCCTCATCGCTCTGGTTTTGATCCATATCTGACTCTTCTCTCATGGAGACTTCAGAGGCTGGGAGAAAATTTAAAAAGTACTTTTACTTTTCTCAATTACTTACTGATTTGAAAATTTCCATCTGTAATTTATGGAAACAAAACAGTAAGCTGAAGATATTTCAGATGCAAAAAGCACCACGTCCTTATTGGCCACAGATCACTGGGGCTCCTTCACATGCTGATGGGCACTGTGGGTCTCTAAGACAAGCTTTACTCTGGAGGCCCAACCTTCACGGGCAGGCACAGCTTCAATTTGGCTGAATGCAGATTCTGGTTCAATCCACGCCCCTCCTGGGTTCTGAGAGCAGCAGGGACACCACCACTTGTGAGCTGTCCTGTGCCCTGCAGCACTGCAGGGTCAGAATCTGCACATGGTTCCCCTGTGCTTGTTCTACACCTCTGGTGTGAGCAATAAACAATTGTTTTCCTAATTCTGAGACTTGTCATCTGCACCCTCTGGGAAGTCATATGCCCCATGATGAAAATCTTCTCTAGCACAGCAAATTTTTGGTCAAATATTTTACCTGCTCTGAGCCTCAGTTTTCAACCCAGAAAGTGAATGCAATTACATTTAACCTCTTTGAAAACCCAACTGAGGGCACAGGTCCTCTTCAGAGAAGAATGTTCACACACAGGCACATAATTAGAGTGGAAGAGGCCTGGTTCCAAGGGACTCCTTAGCACTGTCTGGTACCCTAAGGCAGTGGCTGGAGTCAGTACAGCTGCTGCTGCATGGAATTCCATGGCCTCTGCTGGCCCCCAGGGCCTGTGTGCTGCATGCATGGGTTGGCATTGTGGCTGGCTCTCTGGGGGCTGTTTCCTGGATTGCCAGCTTTCAGCTATGCGAATCCTGTAGTCAGCTATTTGTGGAATGTGGCGGGGTGATAACCTCTGCCTTCACCCACTGTGCCTTTGTTGCAGTGCCCTGGCCCTCCCTCTTCTAACTCAGAAACCCTGGCCATCCTCAAAGTACTTTCCAAAGGCCCAGGGTGCTGCACACATGTGCACCCATGCTGCCCAAGGCCATGACAGTGGTTCCCAGGCTATGACCCAGACTGCACTGGGACAGAACCACACCAGAGCCTTCCAGTGTGGCCAGAACAAGATGGAGAGCAGGAGGACTGTCTTGCCCCACATCTATCCCAGCCGTCTCTGCACCATCTCCAGCTTGTCCCCAGCAGGCATTCCAGACAGGCTAAGGGTTAAGCTGTCCCCTGACCACAGTGCTTTTCCTTGTTCTTCAGTCCTTCATACTCTGTTTTTGTCTGGAATGACTCTCTTCCTCCTTGTGACAATGGATCCAGTGGAGCCCTCTCCCACTCTGACTCCTGACTCGTTTCCACCCACTGTGCACCCTGGGTATGTCCTTAGCAGGATGTATGTCAGGTGCCCAAATCTCCAGATCTGGTCTGGTCCCTCAGCTGGACAGGGAGTCTTGCAGGGCAGGACCTGAATGGTAATCTTTTGTCTCCTGGATCCTGAATGGGCCTGGCTGGAGCCAAGTCTGCTGCAGAGCAGTGAATGCAGGGGCTTGGAATGAGATGATGGCCCACTCTGATGAGGGTGGGTGCCAACACTTATTGAGGTGTGGCGATCCCCTGTGGACTTCCGCCTGCCATGCCCCAGCAGTTGGGGCACCCACAGATGCCTTTCCTGTCTCGCCTGATATGACTTGTGGGACCCGTGTACTTTTCCCTCCTGCTGGGAGCCTTGGCAATGCCTGTGTGCCTACAACCACTCACTCTGCTTGTTAAGGGGCAAGAGCTCTTCAGGTCTCTCTAGGGTTGTATCACCCTCATCTGGGATCTTGCTGGTGAAGCTGCTGGACACATAGAGCTTGCTGGTGTCCAGTGTGGCCTTGCTGAAGGGTGACATGGCTGAGTACATGCTGGTGTAGCCATTGGAGCTGCAGCTGAGGGCGGCCAGGTCCAGGGCCTTGCCACCCGTGATGATGGGGATATTCAGGGACAGCTTCCGCCGGCGGCTGGGTGAGGAAGTGCTGATGGACAGGGGTGGCGGTGAGGAGAACTTGCGGGTGGCACGTGGAGACTTGGGGGGCTCGCCGTACAGGAGCTTGTTATTCTGGCCACTAGCAAACAGGAGCTCCAGGGACCTAGGGAAGCCAAGGTGAAACCAGTGAATGACAGTGGGCTGGGGGTTGGGAACAGAGGACCCCCACCCCCCGGGGTTGGGACCACTCCTCTGATCAGGGACCCTGTGACAAAGGGCCTCAGCATGTGTTCACAGTTGCAGTGCCCTGCTTGTGGGGGCCCAGGCAAGAGATGCTCTGGGCTCCTCCTCTGCTGCTTTCTGGCCTGGTGATCTGATCTCACATCAGACTGCTCGCTCCTCTCATTCTGTCCTCATCCTTCCAAGGATCCCTAGGGTGCCTTAGTGTGAAGACGTACTCACGCTAGCTCAGAGACAGGAAGGGACTCTCTGATAACTTTGAGCCCAGCACACTGACTGACACTCGAGGGGCCTCATGTGCACCTCTGGGTTGGGGTGGGTGGAAAGCTGGGCCCAGGACCAGGTAAGTCCCTACTCAACCAAAGACCTTGGGAACCTCCTGGTCTTTCAGGTCTCCCGTGGTCAGTGGCATTGCTAATCGGCCAGTGGTTAGACAAGACGGAAGGCCTTGAGGCCAAGGCTGTGTGGCCTGTTTGCTGCATGCTCTACCTCCAGCTATGCCAAAACTGGCTCGTTCTTTCCCACAAAGGACAGCACAGAGCAAGCTTTCCTCCCTTCCTTCACCAGGAGCCCAGAGCACCCACCTGGCAGGGATGGCGCTGATAGGCCTTCTGTAGATGGCAATGAGCTTGTCCAGGACAACGATGGCTGAGGTGAAGACTCGGTAAGAGTGCAGGAAGGTGTTGAGGAAGTCGATGCTCAGAAAGCGCAGGTCAGTGAGCCGCTCCAGCAGCCGTTCGACACTGGCATAGCGGATCTGCAGCACTTTGCAGGAGTTCATAGTCTTGCTGAAGCGGATGTCGACATCGTCACAGTACAAGGAGGCATCAGACCTGAGGAGAAGGACAGAGAGGAGCAAGGTGCCAGGCCCCAACATCTGTCTCTTCTGCCTCCCAGGAAGCTCCCAGCACCCTGGCCATCAGTCCCTGTCCCCATTGGAACCCACAGCCTAGGACAGTCCTTCCACCATGATCAGGGAAGCTCAGGGTGGCACCGGGGAATGCCTGTGACCCCTTTCCATGCAGCAGGAAATTCAAAGGCACAAAACCTGGATCCATGTAGAACATGGATGAAGCTAGAGGACCCATGCTAACGAGAGAGTGGCGAGACCACACAGGCTGTTGTTCTGCACACTGATGTCCCAGATAGAAGGTCTATCACAGGGACAGACTAGGCATTGCCAAGGGAAGGAACTGGGTCTGACTGCTAATATCACAGTCTCTTTTTGGGTGATGTAAATATTCTGCAGTTAGACAGCAGCAATGTCTCCAGAGAAAGCAGCTTTCAACTTCTGAGATGCACACTGGGCCCTCGCACATAGACATGGGTAGAGCAAAAGAGCCACACCAGACACAGCCTTCCATGGGAACAGGCTACTCTCATTCATGAGGGATGATTCCTGGGGCCTACCCTAAGGCCCCATTTCTTAATGTTACAATGCTGGTAACACCTGAATTCTGGAGAGGCCATATCTAAACCATGACAGAGACATGAAAATAGTTGAAATAATGACCCAAACCTTCCCAAACTAGATTAAAATCATTGATCTACATATCCAAGTAGTTCTGTGGCTCCCAAGTAAGAAAAATGAGGCCCACACCAAGATACTTCAGCAAGGAGACACAAGTAGAGAACGTGGAGCAGGAGGAAATGGTGGGGCACAGGCAATTCCCAGGGTGATGAGGAGCTGACTTCTTTGAACCCATGGAGGCTGCAGGGTAACAGATTAGAAGTGCAGGAGGGAGGGATGATTGAGGGAGAATCTTATCTCCAGCCAGACACCCTCTTAAAAACCAGGACACATCGCTAACATGCCCACTGAGTGTCTTTTCACACTGAGTTGCTACCTGTGTCTCGTTGGTGAGGTGTCCGCTCAAGTTTATGGCACAATTGTAACAGGCTTGTTTTCTCAGTTTTGAATTCTAAGAGTTCTGTCTATATTTTGGATACAGCTGCACCCTCCCACAGATAAAGGCAAAAGTTGTACAACATAGAGAATATACTAAAGTCTAATTAATTGTACTCTCTAACATGGTGAATTTTAGTTTACGTGAACCGTATTACAATTTAAAAACAATGAACAGGGGTAAAAAGAAAATATAAGGGAAATTTCCAGGGGCCAAAAACAAAGAGAAATCTGGAAACCAGTGGCCACCTTGCTGCCTCGAAGGCCTCTGTGGCTCACGGTGCAGCTGAACTCATCAGGGAGTCCGTTGTGTAGAACTGGGACATATGAGGGGCTGCAGCCCCAGGAAGACCCAGCCACCAGCAGCAGGTGGGAAGCCCTGTGGCCTCTGCCTGCCTCTGGGAAGTACAACGTCTCTGAGGATGTTTGATTTGCTCACTGAGTTTACAAATAGGCACCACTTTTGTTGTTGAGGAACCTCTCAGAGCCCATAAAGGAAGCACAGGCGATGATGCCCTCTGGCACCCAGCAGGAGCTCCTTCACTAGGACCAGATCTTCACAGGCTCTCTGAGATACTCCCAGATACACCGCATGGAGCACAGCTCACGACACACAAGGAACCAACTACTGCCCGGAAGAGGCAGGAGAGATGACAGACTGCTGAACAAGATCACCCAGAGTCTAATTTTGTCTTTTTTCTTAAGTGTGGAAACTCTACTACCTTTTGTTATGATCCAACTGGCAACTGATTCTAAATCTCTGAGTCTTTCACGCAAAGTCAGCAGCTCCACAGATGTCTCCACCCTTGGTTCCGAAGGCTGAAGGACCAAGCTGGCCATGCAATAGTGCTTGTTATGAACCTCCAGCCAAGGCAGGAGGATAGCCCATATCTATGTCTCCTATGCCTCCTCAGTGTCCTTGACCCCCACTGGCTGCATGCTGAGCTTTAGGGCCATTCTGCAGCCAGTGTTGGACAAGCCAGACTTCAGATCTGTGATACCAAAGCCCTCAGTGCTGGGCAGGCCCCTGCCGGGTCTACCAGCCAGTCACCCTGGTCGAGGCCAGCACTGCCTGGAGCGGGCGTATGAGGCTGGCAGGAGAGATTCAAGTCCTTCTCTGGGATGTTCCAGATCAGAACAGCAAGTCCTATACCCCAGGTGGCCAGGGCATAAGACAAGTGTCACAGGGCACACTGACTGAGAGCAGAGGCCTCCGTCAGGGGAAAAGCAGCCACCCAGAGGGCATCGTGTCCACAGCGCCTTGCTGGCTGCACTCCTGCGATGCATTTCAGGGTCTGTGCAGGGTTTCTCTACCTGTAAGCAAGGACTCTTCAGCAAGCGTGGTTTGCATGTTCTGAGCATTGTGAGTCTATAGCCTTGTTTTATTTTTATTGTTAATACCAAGTTCTTGAATGAAGTCTAGTGTTCATTTTTCTTTTCTTTTCTTCCTTCCCTACCTCCCTTTCTCCTTTCTTTCCTATATGTTTAAAATACTTAATGATTGCTTTAAGAAAACTAAGCACATACATTAGACATTTTGTTTATATAATGTAAAATATAGTGATCTGTTATAAAAGTACAGTTTATATTTTTTTCGTTAAGGAGTAAGATTTGCCTTTTAAACTAACTCGATATTTTCTTGGCTTTTGTTCAATACCATAGAAAATAAAGTTTTATTCTGAACAACACACTTAATGACTACTTTATTGTAGGTATTTGATACACAGATATGACATACTTAATTCTTTTTCATGTCCATTTCCCCTACCCCTGCTGACCTTCTTTTCATATCCTGATCCCTTTCCATCTTACTCTCCTATTTCTTGTTAGCTATCTTTTTTCTTTATTTATATTTTGGGTTTCTCCTGTGAGAGGAACCACATGGTATTTAAATGTGTGTGTCTGATTTATTTCACTTAACATTGTTTTCAAGGAGCATCCATTTTCCTAAAAATGAATCAAATTTATACTTATTTATCCTTCCACTGTGTACAAGTACAATATTTTCTTTATCCATTCGTCTGCTGATAGATATACAGGCTGCTTCCAAGATTTAACCATTATGAATTGTGCTGCTATAAACATGGATTATACATGTATCATTGTAATACAATGTCTGTTTTTTTGTTCCATTTGTTTGTTTGTTTGAGACAAAGTCTCACTATGTAGTCCAGGCTGGCTCTGAACTCACTATGTAGCCTAGGTTGGCCTCAAACTCACAGCAAGCCTCCTGAGCCTCCTGAGTGCTGGGATTACAGGTGTATGTTATCATGCCTGGTTTATTATTTGATTTCTTTTTTTCTCTTTCTTTCTTATTTGTTTGTTTATTTTATTTTATTTTATTTGTTGAGACAGAGTCTCCCTATGCAGTTCAGGCTGGTCTTGAGCTCACTTTGTAACCCAGGCTGGTCTCGAACTTGTAACGATCCTCGTGCCTCAGGCTCCTGAGTGCTGGGATTATTTGATTTCTTGATGATTGCTATTCTTCCTGGGGTAAGATGGAATCTCAGTGTTGTTTTAATTTATATTTCTCTACTGGCCAAAAATGTTCATGTTTCTTCATGTATTTATGGACCTTTTGTATTTATTCTTCTGAGAAGTGTTTATTTCAGTTGCTCATTTTTTGTTTGCATTTTTCATTGGGGGATCTAAATTTTCTGAGTTCCTTATATATTCTAGATATTAAAATATCTAGAGGTGTAGTAGGCAAAATTTCTCCTCATTCCATAGGCTGTCTCTTCACTCTGTGATGGTTTCCTTTGCTGTACAGAAGTATTTTAATTTGTTATAATCCTGTTGTTGATTCTTGATGTTATTTCTTGTACAATTGGAGTTCTGCTCAGAAAGTCCTTGCCTACATCTATGCCTTCAAGAATTTTACCTGTTTTGTCTTCCAGCAAGTTAAGTTTCTGTTTTAATATTTAGATCTTTGGTCCATTTTGATTTTAGCTTAGTATATGGGGAGAGATATTGGTCTAGATTTAATGTTCTGTGTGTGGAGAGCCAGTTTTCCCAGCACTATTTGCTAGAGACTATCTTTCTTCCAGTGTATGTTTTTGGTCCCTCTATCAAAGATCAGATGGCTGAATATGCTTGAAGTAGTTTCTGGGTCTTCTAGTCTGTTCCATTGATTCACATGTTTGTTTTTGTGCCAGTATCATGCTGTTTTTTGCACTTTGTAACACAACTTGAAATCTAGGATTGTGATACCTCCTGCTTTGTTCTTCTTATCCAGGGTTACTTTTGCTATTCTGACTCTCTTCGAGTTCCACATAAATTTTAAGATTGTTTTCTCTAGTTCTGTGAGGAATGCAGTTGGTATTTTGATTTTATTGCATTAAATCTGTATATTAGCTTTGGAAGGAACATGGCTACTTTGACTATATTGATTCTGCCTATCCAGGATCTGGGGATATCTTTCATTTTTTTGAACATCCTCTTTGATCTCCTTTTTCAGAGCTCTATAGTTTTCATTGTAGAGGTTTTTCACTTCTTTGGTGAAATTAATTCCTATTTAATTTTTATGGATGCTACTGAGATTGGTATTGCTTTCCTAATTTCTTTCTTTGTGATTTAATTATTGATATATAAGAACACTACTAATTTTTGTTTTGATTTGGATCCTGCTACAGTGCTATATTTGGTTATCAACTGTAGAAGTCTTTTAGTGGAAATTTTTTGGTTTTTTTATGTAAAGGATCATGGTACCTGGAAATAGTGATAATTTGACTTCCTCCTGGAGAGAGACAAAATATTGGATATCCCTTTTATTTCCTTCTGCTGCCTGACTGCTCTTTAGTACTGTGTTGAACAGCAGGGGCAACAGTAGACCTTTTAACTCCTTCCCTATTTTAGAAGGAAAGCTTTCAGCCTCTCCCTATTTTATATGGTGTTGGCCATTGCTTGTCATTGATGGCTTTGATCAGAGTCAGGTTAGGTCCTTTTATACTTATTTTCTTCAGGGTTTTTCTCATAAATGAGTGTTGGACTTTGTCAAAGACTTTTTCTTCATTTATTGTTATAATCATATGAATTTCATTCTTGCTTCTGTTATGTGGTGTATTACATCTATTGATTTGCATATGTGGAACCATCCTTGCATCCCTCCAATGAAACCTACATGGGTATGATATATGATCCTTTTGATGATCTGTTGAATTATATTTGCCAATTTCTTATTAAGGATTTCTGCATCTATGCTCAGTAAAGAGATTTGGTCTGTACTTTTCTTTTTTAGTTGGCCCTTGTCTGGTTTTGGAATCAGATGGATGCTGACTTCCACACTGACTTTGGGAGTAATCCTCCCCTTTCAATTTTAATAAAGAATTTGAAGGGTATTGGAGTTATAATTTCCCCCAGGGTCCTATAGAATTCATTAGGTCCTGGGCTTTTCTTGCTATGGTTTTTTTTTTAAATTACTGACTCAACTCCAGAATTTGTTCAATATTTTTCATGGAGTCTATATCTTTGGCAAATTTGTTATTCATATTTTGAACAGTTTTGGTCTGTTCTTCCAATTTTCTATTTGTGTCTCCCACATCTACATTGGTCAGTTTGCATGTTAGTTCCACCATCTTTTGGGTCATGTTCTCTTTGAACTCACCTAGTTTCTTCAGTTGCTTTTTACATCAATCATATGTAGTAAACTTTGGTTTCACACACTCACCCTTTGTCAATACCTTTTACTGTCTATGCTTTTTCTGTACCAGGGATCAAACTCACAACCTCACACTTGCCAAGCAGGCACTTATGCCATGGAGCTAAATCCACAGCCCTGTCTATGCTATTTTGTTATTAGCAGTTAAGCTGTAATGTGGAAGGCAAAAGGAAGAAAAAGAGGTAAGTCAGTAAGAGGAGAGGTAGGAGAAAAAGAAAAAGGGGGTAAGTCATAGGGGAAATAATGATAGCTTAAAAAATTAGATGAGGTTAAACTCTATTGGAGGTCTTTTATAGTTGGAGTAAAGGGCTAGTGTTGAGGTTTCTAAGGCAATATGTGTGGGACTGGGGTGAGATGTAAGGGAGGGTAATGTAATTTGGGACTGAGGAAAGCTGTGACATTGTTGGAATCTGTTGATATATTTGTGGTTAACTTTGTTTCAATTGTGTGAGCACAATTCTATTAAGTTACCCTGATATGATTGTGAATGGTACCATTCAAGTTGAAGCTTTGGTCTGCTCTTATTTTCTTTTTTTTACAAATATAGGTACCTGCTGCATATATATTACATGAAAGATAGTAAAGAAACAAAGAAAGACAAGGGGAACAGGTAAAATAGGGAAGAATAAAAAGAACAGAATAAGGAGGACAGAGGCTTAAAAAGAGAAAAAAGAAGAAAGCAGAATACTAAAAGAACTTGAAAAGCAAAAAATTAGAAGGAAAAGCAAGTGAAAAATCATATTAGTACAGACATGAGAATTTAAGCAAAGGAATGAGGAAGAGAGAAGGGCAAGAGTGACAGCAGAGAAACAACAAAAACAGCCAGTGAGAAGCAGAACTAAATTCCAACAAGAAACAGCACAAGCTGTGGTCATGTGGCCTCTGTGTCCCAAAGCCAGCATGTTCACTTGGGTCCCTCCTTGCTGCAGGCACCGTGTGCTGGTGGGCAGCCATTCTAGTTTCCCACCAGCCTGCCCAGGAGGGCGGGGTGGTGGTGATGGTAGTGTGTGTGGGGGCAGTTTCTTAGAGCCTGCCTCCTTGATGAAAGCTGTTAACTGCAGTCTTTTGTCTCATTCCCAAGATCCAACCACCTCAACTCATTCTGTTCTGTTTTGCTTTGAGACAGGGTCTTGGTATGAAGCCCGAGCTGGTCTTGAACTCGTGATGATCCTCCCGCCTCAGCATCCCAAATGCTGGGATTACAGGCATGTGCCATCATGCCCAGTCACCTCAGTTGATTTGGGAAGAGGAGGACATGAATTAATTTTCCTGCTACTGAGATCTTCACATTCTGCCTGTGTCTCAGAATTCTTGCTTCCTTTGCTGCTGGGCAAATTCCACAGCTGGCTCCATTCTCTCCCTTGAGAGATTTTCCACCTAGTACCCCACCAGAGTTCTCTGTCCCAGAACTGACCCTTCCTGCATGTACTCTTGGAGCCATTTTCTGCCCTTGCTTTGTCTTTGTGCTCATACCTTGCACTGTCCTTGTCTTACGAGCGCCAATTCCCAGCCTGTGGAGTCTGGTGCAATCCCTGGCTTTGGTTTAGGGATTCTTTTCCCCCATGCTTGACAGTGGTCACTGTTAATGATTTCCCGTGAAGTCAGATTTTCTGGTCTTTGTGGAAATGTCAGAGCCCACTCTGGACCAGCAGTTCAGTCTCTCTCCCTCCCCCGTTTTTGGGGTGATCTGTGAGTCCTTGCTGGCAAGTTCAGTGCTGCAGCAGCACGTCTCCACCTGCAGCCCGTGGGCTGCCCTGGCAGGTGGCGTCTGGTCTGCAGAGGCTCAGGTGTGGAGTCAGAGCACAGGCTCAGAAGGCAGGGCTTCCCTTACTTCCTGTGTGAACTCACATGCTCCAAGTCTCCGTTTCCTCACACATAAAATGGAAATAATGCGGTTGACTCACAAGACCTTCACAAGAATGCAATAAGCTAATTGATTTGAGGGGCCAGGCAATGCCTAGACACATAGCAAACGAACACCAGCTCCCCACACTGGCTCTTCACAGGGCGCTGCTACCCAGGCGAGCAGATGGTGCTCAGAGGAATCCGGCAACGGACACATCGTTGCTCTCATGCTGTTCTTAAAGTACTGGTCTTCGCAGCCGAGGGTGCATCTCAGTGATAGAACACCTGCTTAGCATGTGTGAGGTCCTGGATTCAGCCTCCACCCAAAAAAGAGAACTTTCCTTGGAAATCTTCCTGGGACTTGAAATATTAACAAATTAATAACTGGCCTTTGTCAAGTGCCTTCAAGGAGTGAAGAGATGGGGATTTGTTTTTAAGATGAGAAAAATACAAGAAAAGCACAGGGCCTATCAAGATACTGCAGCTGAAAACGAGGCCCTCCCAAAGGAACAGAAGAGATGGTCCCTCTAAGTCAGTTTGGCTGCAAGGCAGAAAAGCTAAGCAACGCTCGTATCTTACACATTCTCTGAGATTCAGGAAAATGTACCTTGCATTCACCAAAGCATGAGACACTCGGGAAAAGGGCAGGAAGAGCCCCTGATTAGGTGCTGAAAAGGAGGTGAATGAATGCAGGGCCACCCAGAAAATCACATTTTGGGAAACATATATTTAAGTTAACATATTTAAGGAAACTGCCTTGAATTCTGAGAAGGGAAAGGATTAAAATGAGAGAAGATAGAAGCGACGTGGAGTGGACAGAGAGGACCCAATCATTTTGCTACAAATCTCAGGAGGAGGCTGCAGCAGGGATATAGGGACACACGGGAGGAGGAGATCATGGGGCCCAGGGCTTGGCCCCACAGCTCAGCCGCAGCCTGCCTGGTGGCTGAAGGGACTCAGCAGTCATCTCTCACACGGAGCCAGAACATACTGCAGGGCTAGCTAGCTGTTTGCACATGCAGTTCCACAGGCATCCCAGGTTCCAGGGCACCCAGCAAAGCCAGCATCTAGGTGAGATAGGTGGACCCCTCTGGCTGAGATTTATTGCTCCTCTGCCACAGGAAAGAGCAGGGAAAGTGACAAAAACCCTTTCCTTTCTGTAAACTTCCCTTTTCCTCTTTTCCATTCCAAGCTTTGAACAGGTTGCAGGACAACTGGCCACTCCAGTATTACCTAAGCCCATTCTGGATCCAGCTTCCTATCTGTAAAATGGGAACATGCACTAAAGTAGGCTGACTGCAGCAATGGCTGAGCTGGGCCCATGATTCCTGCCAGATTCAGGGTGAAAAGAGTGCCATAAGCCATTAGGAATGGCCACCAGGGCAGGTTGGAGATGCTCTGCCATTGTGTCAGATATCTGCTACTCCTGCTAGTAAGCACCTTTAGTTCCTTGCAATGTGAATGCTTCCTGATTGCAAATTCAGCTCTGTTTTTCTCTTTGTTTCTCTAACACTTCTTGGTGGAACTCTAGGTGTGACTCCTGTCTCCTGGGTCTCAGTCAATCAGCTGCCTCTAGCTCATGAAAAAGGATTCTCTCTTCTGGCCCAGGGGGATGTATCTACTTTGGTTCTGTTTGTCCTAGAGGGCACATGTGAACTGGGGTAGGGATAATGAGCCCTCTCTGTTCTTCCAGGTGCTGGAAGTCCTGCCTACTGGCTCTGCAGGCAGAGGTCCCAGTCATGTGGTGCTGGGGGCTGTGAGTACTCAGGACTCGGACAGAATGACTCTGTGCTGCAAGCCAACAATCAGGATGCTTTTGTCTCAGTCTGAGAACAGGGCAGGGTGTCCAAAATGCGGACTGTGTCAGAATCCCAGGAGCTTAGAGAAATGCTGGGGGACTTCCCAGGCCACTAACTTCTCTCTAACCTCAATTCCTTCCTATCTGCGTCCTCCTGAGCTCTCCATCAGAGTGCCACTGGGTAGGCCTGGTGCCCCCTCCCCCAGCTCCCACACAACTACTACTTGCAGAATAAACCTCAGCTCTGCCTGCCACATGGCCACCCTCCAGTCCTACCCTTCACCACGCACTGTGGAGCATGGTGTTACTGAGGAAAGCCCAACTGAGCTAGACAAATTTAAAAGTAACCAGAAGGGGAGATAAAACCAAGTATAGGACCAACAGCTTGTGCAACGTGGTGGGCTCATGAGTGAGAGCATACAGGCACTGAGTGCCAGGAGATGCATCAGGTGTTGCTGTGTGAGCAAGGCTGGGGTTAGGGTGTCCATGCTGTGTATCCCTAAAGTGCCAGGGTGAGTAGCAGGCTGGGATTCAGAGCTGGGAAGGCTCAGAGGTAGAAGGTGGGGCCAGGAAGGCAGTGAAGGGGGTGGGAGGAGCCCTGAGCCTGGTGCAGGTGAGGACATCCCCAGGCTTGAGCTGGGCTGGGAGAGCTGAGCCATGGGGCACCACCTCCCTGTCCCCAGGGACTGCTCAGGCAAACACAGTGGCCCTGGAGCCCCTGACTTGATTTTTCAGTGTTCTTGAAATGTTCTATGTATTCATTTTGTAATCAGAAGAAAAATAGTTATTTTAAAAAGTATGCATGAAGCATAATTCCTAATACTTTGTTTTAAATAATTTAATGCAAAAGTAATATACAGGTACAAAACAAACTACATCAAAAACTAAGCCAAAGCATTAAACCACACAGATGGTAAAGATGCAGAAAGAGAGCAAACATCCGCAAATCCAAAATCCCAAAAGCACAAAGCAGCATCACCAGAGCCCCAGGGTTGGTTGGCCCTGCCCAAACCTGCCCACCACATGGCAGTGTCTCTTGAGAGCCGCTGCGCTAGGTGAAGGGGACTTACTTGATCATCTGTGGTACTGTGACCTTGGAGTTTTCTTCAAACGCATTCATCATGAGCCCATTGCACCGAATGTTGTCCACACACTGGAAACAGAGGGGCCCAGGGTGAGGGCCTTGGACTCTACCCTGGGATCCAGGCCCCCAGGAGCTCTGTGACGGAGATGCTCACACTCCCAGCCCCATACAGGGCTCTGTCTTCAAGGGCACTGTCTGGAGGGCAGGGCGGACACAGAGGGAGGTCAAGGCCCAGACAAACATCTGCTGGAGCCTCACTGGGTGCCCCAAGCCTCACTTTCTTGTGGTGAAAGACTTCTCCTGAGTGCAGAACAAGGCCCACCTGAGACTGATTCTTCTGCCACCCACCCCAACATCTGGCGAAGACAAGACCAGTCCTGCAGTGCCCTATGCCCTCTGCCCAGCCAGTGTCAGTGCTCTGATTCTGGTTTCCAGTTGCAAACCTGCACACATAGTATTTGGGGAACAGAACTATGGATAGTGAGGGAGCTCCTGGTCACCTATGTTAGGCTCTGAAAAAGCACTAACCAAAATTCAGCTTTAAATAAAAGCACCCATCCACCTGCCCCAACAAACAAATAAGCAGTGCTGCATCTCCTAGGGGAAGCTGTTTTCCCTCCTGGTGCCCGTCCTGGGACTTCACAGTTCCGCCATGAGAAGGTCTCCTCTCTGCTTGTGGGCAGAATCTTCTGGTTGTGATGCTGTGTGTCAGGGGCAGGTGGGTATCAGGGTCACTTCGAAGTGGCAACTGAGAGGCTGGCACCATGGGTGGTGGATGCTGGGTGCCCCTGGCCCTGAGCAGGCACCTCTCAGAGGGAGCCTCGCAGGGCAGCTTCATCATTGGCCACTCTGGGACCTCCTCTAGCCCTGGATTTGCCAGAGCAAAGAGATTGCCTTGCCAGAGACCAGAGGCAAAGCCTCCTGGGCTACACTGGAGAGTAGCCAAAAGACTGTGCCAGCAGGCTGCACTGTCACAGCAGGTCCTGGCTGGGCTTGTGGGCCTGGGAACGTGTCGGTCTGTGGAAGAACCATACCGCCACTCCCTGCCACCAGCCCTTCCCCCAGGCGGGGTACACAGCACCCCACTCACCTGGCTGATATCACTGGTCCAGGCCGCCTTCTCTTGCCTGGACGAGGCCACCAGGATGACTGTGAAGGGCGGGGACTCTTTGGGCTCCACCCCGATCTTAAAGTCCAAGTGGTCTATGTCTTGGCCAGATCCTTTGGCTTCCGGTTGCAAGAGACGAAGTTGGTGAATGAGTGTGGGCACTTTGAAGCTGGCAAACGTTTTGCCGGTCCCCGTCTTACCCATGTAGGGGCCCTGGTCAGTGGGTGCTAGGCCACTGGCTGCTGCTCTCTCAGTGTATTTTTTCCTAGGTGGGGGAATCCCCACTTCAAACATGGAAACAGAGACCTAGGGTGCAGGAGCAGCTTTTAAGAACACAGGGGCTACTTTGGATTCGCAGCCACAGGCTTGGATAGGCCCTCTGCTCTCCTTGCCAAGTGAGAACCGAGCCCAGAAGGGCAGCCACTAGGTCAGGCCAGAGCTGGCTGTAGGCCTCACCACTGGACCATCTTACTACCCAAGTGGACTGGGCAGCAAGGAGCACTGACATCTGAAACTTTTATGACTGGTGGGATATTTAGTCTCAGTTAGAGTTCCCCTACCTAGGAATTAATTCTAAGCATTTTATTACCACTCTTAACCCACAAAGTCCCGCCAACAGTTGAAAGGCCTTTACAAGAAAGACTAAGGTCATAGTTTAAGGACTCTTCCAAGCATCCCTACACACTGGCTGGTAGGGAACACTGCAAAGGCTCTGTCTGCTCTGCACTCACTACTCTGTGACCTGGGACTACGCCCTTTCCCCTATGTGTGGGACCATCAAGCCACGCTTCTTTGAGAAATGAAGCCTTTGCCTTCATCTCTACCTGACCTTTACCTTAACCCTACTTGCTGAGATGTGCAGAGCTGGCTCTACAGAGGTGAATGTTCCTTAATTTGCTAAAAGAATGTGTCGGAGTCCAGCTGAGGAGCCAGTGTGTCTCATCACACCAAGGCAGCAGTTCTCAGATGAGAATTTCCCTCCTGCCCCAACTCTCATGGCTGGAACATGGGTTAGAGAAAGAGCCTGTGAAATTTCAGGACTAAGACATGAAATAGCTTAGGCCATGAGACTCAAACAGAAATATATCTATCCAGCAGTAAAGGTGCTAGCTTTCCAAGCATCAAGTTATTTGTTGTGCCACTAACTGGAGACTCTCAGTACCTGATGCAAACGTGCTTTTTTCCCCCTTTATAAGCTATGCCTGCAAAGATTATTGTTCCATGCACTCTGCCATAATCCCCACCTGCTCCCTGATCAGTACTAATAAAGACCGTGGGCACTCTGACTCTTGGCTGCTTGGTTCGCTGAGAGCAATCAGTCATCCCAGAGCCCCTTGAAACTGCAGAACTCTTTCTGTCTTTTTTCCATCTGTGTGCCACACTGCCAGGTGGGAGACTGAATTCTCCATGGGGATTTTGGTCTCCTTGAACCCCAGGAGTGGACTGGGACTCCAAGTCCCTGTCTCTTCCAGCTATGACACTCAGGAGGTGAGGTTTAGGATTCTCTGCTGGGCACAGGGAAGTAGGTTTTGGGTGGCTCAGGGATTGAGCTGCTTCAGTAAGTGAGGTGTCTGTGGAGTGGGTTTTGGTGGGATTTTAGGTCCCCACTCTGGGTCCAGGAAGAGAGCTCTGGGGTCCAAAAGTGCCACCTGAGTCTGGGTTTTCTCAAGGGCCAGCTGTGGCCAAGGCCAGAGGTCAGGCTGGTGAGAGGGATTTGGTTAAGTCATTGTACACATCAGTCACCTGGGGAGCCCTGGGCTTGGCCTCATGGGTGCCGGTCTATGGCATGGACCTCCATGTCCAAGACCAGACTGTGCTGGGCCTGAGGTGTTGAAGGGGTATGGGTCCAGGCCCTCCCCAGGAGCCCAGTCTGCAGTCATGGTGGGTTGCCCAGTGGGTGTCTCTGAGCCTTGGTGAAGGCCAAAATGAAGGGAGATAAGGGCTACCTCAGGCCCAGTCAAGAGTAGTGACCCTACCTCCTCACCTAAATAAGGGCCCAACCCAATTCTGGTGCCTGGGGGAAATCCCAAGAACACAGATCACAGCTGCCCAAGCCCCAGGACTCTGTTCGGACACCCCATCTGCCTTCCCTTTCTCCTCTCCAGACCATGCCATTCCCACTTAGGGGGTCAGCTCCTCTCTCCGGACCCTCAGGTTTGTGCCCCTCTATCAGTCACACTTATTTCCTTGCTGAGGTTAAAGTTTGTCCCCAAGGTTCCTGTGTTGGAAGCTTAACGTCCAAAGCAAGAGGGGTGTAGGCTGGGACCTTTAAGAGGTGACACATGCATTATTCTGGGAGTGGACTTGCTATTGTGTTACTGTGAGAGGGAATGGGTTCCTATACCAATGAGTCCCGTCCCTTTTTCTCTTCCTACCTCCTCTCCTGCCATGCAATGTCTTCTGCCAATCTATGACACAGCAAGGAGGCCCTTGCCAAACAGGACCCTTCACCTTGGACACCGCCCCCCTGCCGCCAGTCTCTAGAACCATGAGCCAAATAGATCTCCACTCCTTAAAACTCACCTGCCTGTATCTCTGATACCCAGCAACAAGCCAAGACACTGAATCCCATCCTTCCCTTGTGGGCAGAGCTGGGCCTCTGTGTACATGGGTAAGGGGTGTGCCCTGAGAACACCCAGCCCCAGCACACTCTAGTAGGCAGAAAGAAGCCACAGAGGTGGGCCAAGGCTGCCCCCTGCTGGCTGTGTAGCATTTGCTTTTCTCCCAACCAGTCAAAATTGGGTGACCATTCAGGAAGCACATGGATGTCCTGCACACTGACCTTCCTCCTCCGAGCTTTCCGGGTCCTCCAGCAAAGTACAGTCAATGAGAGATATGACTCCATTCTGAAAAAGAGTGGCAGACACACCCTGGGTCAGGGGCAAAGTCTTTCAGGAGTCCTAGGTATCAGGGTTGGGAGGGCCTTGACAGAGGGTATTTGAGCACGCTTACATGTGTGTGTAACATGCCAAGTGAGCATTCCACCTTGCAAGACAAGGACTTTGTCTTCACATCAAGCCCAGTGAAGGGGCAGAACAAGACTGCCTGGATGGACATCCCAGGATGGAGGCTGAGGTCAGGCTGCCCTGCTTGACTTCCTCCCGGCCCCTAGCATCCCTGAGCATCACCTCAGGGCCCTGGGTCTACACGAGCTGGTACCTGTTCTAGACCAAAGCCCTAGTGTTACCAAAGGGTGTTGGGCGGATTTTAGGGACCGATTATACCACTGTGACTCTCACTGTACAGATGAGATGAATTTGGATCCCACCTGTGTTACAGGTGGTGTCTGGAGAGCTGAAAGTGGGGTTTCCCTAGTTGTGCTACTCATTTCCATCACCAGCAATTCCAATAAAGTGCCTCCTGCTCTGTGTGTGAGTGTGTGAAGTGTGGGCTCTCTGGATGCTGCGGTGAGGAAGATGAGAGCCTATGGTGCCCTGAGCCACCCCTGCAGACTCTCCTTTGCTAGATGAAGCCTAATTCCCCTTCCCTTGGGTTGGGCTGGGCTTGAGGACCTGTGTCTGATAGAAGAATGAAGGGAAATGATGGTGCGCAAATCTGGAAGCACAGCCTTGTAACTGCCTTCTCTGTGTCTCTGTCTCTCTGTCTCTCTTTTTTTTTTTTTTTTGTCTTTTTGAGACAAGGTCTCATTATGCAGTTCAGGCTGGCATTGAGCTCACTTTGTAGAAAACGCTCTCAAATGCACAATGATCTTCTTGCCTCAGCCTCCTGAGTGCTGGGATTACAGGCACACTGCACCATGCATAGCTCTGCTCTCTTGCTCTCTCGAATCATCTGGGGGAAGCCAACTGCCACACTGTGGGGAGAGGTGTGCAAATGAGAAAGTGAGGCCTCCAGCCAAGGGTCACGTGAGCCACCATTTTGGAAAAGGCCTCTGACCCCAGGCATGCCTTCAGAGCACGTGGCCCCGGCACATCTCTTGATGTAAACTCATGAGCTAAAGCTTCTGAGTGAGTCACTCCTGACCCAGAAATAGGAAGGGAGTAAGCGCTGGTCCTCATTATGGTCTGAGGTGACCATCACAGAGGCCTGGCCATGTGGCTCATCTGTCATGAAGAGGCAGAGAGGACAGGAGAGCCACCTGGATAGGGTTCAAGGGCCAGGCTCTGCCTCTTTCATGGCTCTTTGGTGGCTTGGGCAGTTCCCAGGACATTGGTCTCCAACATCCTTGGCTGGATCATCTTGGTAACCTGTGACCTTCTCTTTTTCAAGGTCCTGACACAGCAGCTCTCACAGGAGTGAGAGAGTTAAGTCTGGCAGATCTGTGGCCTTGGCCCTTCCAAACATAAAGAATGGTGACTTCAGTTTTGGCTCCATGGGAGGATGTGTAACAGTGATTAAGAACACAGATTCTGAAGCCAGACTGCCTGGGTTTAAGCCCCAGCTCTGCCACAGACTGGCTCCTGGCTCACTTAGTCAAGTGGGACTAAATCAAGTGGCTCACTTATCAAGATGGGACATGGGACGGTGCTGACCAAGGGGCTGCTATAGGAATGAAATGCACACACCATATATGGCACCATACTTGGGATAGTGCACAGTTCTTATGCCAAGGCTGTTAGCACTGCCATAGACTCATTATCATGTGTATCACCTATTGAGCATTCCCTGTGTTCTGGCATTCCTGGGAAGGAGGAGAGGCAACTTCCTAAGCAGACAAGGAAACTGAGGCTTGAGCAGTCATGTTATTTGTCTGGGGGTCTTGCTGGGACCCAGCTGCACTGGAGTTTGTGCAAGGCCCTGATTCTGTGTTCTTTACCAGTGTACTAACTTTTCAGAACTCAAAAAGGGGAACCATTCACAAATACAATAAAACTAACAACATGAAAGTGCTTTCAGTCTCTGAGAAGGAAACTGTCTGAAGTTTCCTGTGGAATCTGCCTTGCTGTCCCAGACTGTTGGGGACCCATAGCCCTGGACAGGTCTACAGAACTCAGATGCATGATTTGTCAGAACTGGAGTATTCAATATTTTTAAATTAATTTTCCATTGTGCAGCCAATGAACTGATTTGTTGACATGTTAACACGAATAGGCTATTGCTGCAAGTGGCCCAGTTATGTCTTGGTGCCCTGGGTCAGGGGAATCGTCTCCCTGATGCTCTGACTGAGGTGCTGCACCTCCTGGGCCTCTGGCCACAGCATACTCAGATGTAAATCCAGGGCTTCCCAGCTGCAGTGCCTCCACCACCCTTGCTGGACAGAGGGGCGTGTAGATAGGGGCTAGGGAGAGGGACCAGGTCCTAAATTCAGGGCAATGCGAGGGCTGTGCTGGGAGCAGTGGATTCAGCCTTGGTTGCACCAGAAGTTGCAGCCTTCATCAAGGAGGACAGGAAAGTGTTGTGGGACTGGAGGCCAAGTCTCTGGAAGGACAGCTGGACAAGGACTCAGGGCCACGAGGACACAGGGGTTCTGAGTACTTCCTCACCCCTAGGCTGGGCCAGGCAATACCAAGGTCCTGAGGTCTGCAGGCAGCTGTGGGTAGGCTCCACAGTGTGGCTGCTTGGCCCAGGGTGCTCCTACACATGTAAGCACACACATACGCACCACATGCACATCTATATGCACACATATGTACACACAAACACCTACACAAACACATACACACATATCTACATAGGCACACACATAAATACATACATAGAGTCACACAAACACATACACACACATACCTACACACAAGAACACACACAAACACACACCCATACAAACACATGCTTACACATATCTACACACATACATGTTCCCATATACATGCCACACAACTACACATACATCTACATATACATACACTTACACATATACACATGTATAAACCTACTCAAACACATATATACACATATCTACACACACAAGCACCTATCCACACAAACACATGCATACACACCTACACACACTACACACATTTATGTGCACACACATCTGTGGACACATATGTACCACAAACACTTGGGCCTATTAAGGGCCTCTGCACCCCTACGCTGTCCAGGAGTCCAGTTGCAGCAGAGACTTTGAGGACTCTGAGACACGCCTTCCCTTTTCTCATGATTCCTTCAGGGGGTCAGGGGTGCCTGCTCTTCCCACTCCAGTGAAACTAGGGTGTGTGTATTGCACATCTCTGACACCCTACCTGCTGTCTATCCTTTGGGTAGCGCCGTTGAGACCCAGCACATCCCTTCATCCCCCTACCTTAGTCAGGTGTAGTTTCCCGCCAGAGCCACGGGTGCAGATAATGAGGTGCTTGGAGAACAGGAAGCACTGCCGCTCACCCTCTTTCCTCAGGGACAGCGAGCCCAGGCGGCCCCTGGTGATCTTGCCCTTTTCTGACATGGGCACCTGGATGAGGGACCCTGCAGTGGAAAAGAGATTCTGAACCCCGCTCCTGGGGTGGCAGGTGGCCTCTTCAGGGCCTTGACAGAGACAGCATGGCGGGGCATGGGAAACGGAAATGCCAGAAAATGACTGGGGACCCCTTTTCAGCTCATGGTAGGTGTGGAGGGGCCACAGGGTACCACCTGGTGGAGAGTAAAGGCAGTGGGGTCAGAGTGATGGTGCTGAACAGGCAGTAGCAGGGGTGGGGGTGGACAGGTGCACCCCACTCTCCCTACACCTGTTGGTCAGCTACACCCTGCACCGAAAAGTCCAGTCCAGCCCATGCCTGGGCTGGCAACCTGCTCCATTCCCCACCTGACAGGGCTCCAGGGCTGCTTTCTCCACTGTCCTGGGGACCCATGAGCTCTGTCTTCTGCCTGGCCTGGCTGGGGCTGCCCCCCTGCACCTCTTGCCACTGTCTGGAAAGCCCTTCTTCTCTCCCTGGCATGAGTCTCCTTCCTGAGGAGGCCCTTGGACACCAGCCCTGCTCCAGCCACATGGCCTGCTGCCTCTGGAATGTACCAGACCCTTCCCAAGGCAGTGGGCAGCTCTCATCAGTTTCTTATGGACACAGTATGAGGGTTGTGTGGACAGGACTTGGAGGTCCCTTCAGAGATATCCACCACCCTGAGGGCCGCCAGGAAGGTGAACAAGTGACCTTCAGATGCATCAAGGTGAGCATCAGACCTCGAGCCTTGGAGCCCTACAGGGCTGAGCCTGCCCCCCCATAGGGCCCCCAGATGCCTGTGACTCACAGAGTCAGCTACTGTCTGTATCCATCACCTGCCTGCCTGTGCTCTTCTCCCCAGGAGGATGTGTCAGTGTATACAACAGGAAACCTAAGGCCATCTGGGCAGAATTATGTTTACATCTGGAGAGAAGGAAGCTGGGAAGCAGTAACATCTGTGTCTATGTGCACAGACTCCAAGACCCATAGAACCACAGCCCACAGCAGCACGGCACACTCTGAGGTCACTGAGCCAAGCTGGTGTTCCTGAGGGCTGCCCCTTCGCAGTGGCTCGGCATGCACTCTGCGCACACCTTGTCTCACAAAGGTTTGGCTGGTGTCTAGGAGGATCTCGCAGCCCTCAATGATCATGCGCTCGATGGCCAAGTTCTTCCGGATGTTCTCTGTCTCACTGACTTCATCATGCATTATCCTGTGGGAGTGGGAAACAACACAGCCATTTGCCGGCTGTGCAGCCAGCCTGCTTCCTGCAGAGGAGGGAAGGTGGTGTCTGGAATCAAACTTGGCCTTGCGAGTCCCCCGGGGGCCTGTGGTCAGGCTGGGGAGGTGGTGGGTGTGGAGGGGCGACCCTGAGTGCCTGCACTGCCTGGGTGGGGTGCCAGCTCCACTGCCTGACAGCCCCGGAACTGTCCCTCTAGCTCCAGAGAAGCAAGCAGGCCTGGGCGTCTCTGTAACACTGTGGGAGCCTCAGAGTGATTCACATCTTGGGAGCATGTAGAATCCAGCAGACTACAGGAAAGGCTGGCCTTAGACTGGGACTTCTGAGGATTCTGTCCTGGGAGGCATGGGGTGGAATCCTTTGCTTGGGTTCTGACTCCTGTGACATCCCAGCTCTCCTGAAGAGGATGACATTGAACTGCTTCTTAGGAAGAACTGTGGTGAGAAAGGTGGGCTTTAGCTGCCACCTTTGCCTTGGTGATGTTTGAGGATTCCTAGGACAATAGTGAGCCATTCTGAGGGCAAGGATAGGAGAGGGGCTCTGTACTCTACCTCTTCCAAGAAGAGCATGAACTGATTTACACTCAGATGCCTTGAAGTTTACAAAGTGAGACAGCCGAGAGGGCTGCTTAGCAGGTGTGGTATGCACATTCTCCAGCCAAAACCTCAGGGTAGACAAAGGTGACCCTGTTACAGTGGGGTCTGTGCCAAGCCAGTCAGCTCAACACAGCAAAAGGCTCCAGTGCTGGGATCCATCCCCTACCCTGCAGGACATAGAGGTGGAAGGAGGAGCAGACAGGGTCCTGGCTCCACAGTGACACACAAGGGTGCTAGGTGGCTGCAGTCATTTCATCACTAGCACTGGTGGCAAAACTGTCATCCTTTTTTTTTTTTTTTTTTTTTTTTTTTTTGCTTTAGGGGTTATTTCAGGTTTAAAATCATTAGGCTGTTCATTACACAGACTGAGACATCTAACTTGGGCCTCTTCTTTAAAGCCTCAATTTCCCCTTTCTTACCAACACTCCCCTGGGAAGCCCAGGCCCTTCTGGCAAAGCCTGACTCTGTGCAGATGGACTTCTGGCTGGAAGCAGCCATGGAGATGAGAGCCACTTCTCCTACCCAGGGTGAGGCTTTCCTGAGGAAGCTGCAGTTTGAACACAAGGAGTGACTTCAAAGTAACAAAATGAGTCTCTGGTATGAAGTGTAAGCCATAGTGGGGCATAGTAAGTGCTGCCCAGGTCAGGAACTGTGTGGGGACCCAGCTGTGCATCCAACTGGGAAGCCTGGGAGGGTTCCTGGGGACCCAGCTGTGCATCCAACTGGGAAGCCTGGGAGGGTTCCTGGGGACCCCAGAGTGGTTACACTATTAGCAAGTACAGGATAAGGGTCTAGGGCCCAAAGGGAGGGAAGGGTCGGCTGTCTATGGCCTTCCTCCCCTCACTGCCCCACAGGAGGAACAGAAAGACAAAGGGGCCGTGGTCATGGCTGAGCCCACACTGGTGGGGGTGGGAGAGCGGGAAGGCTGCCCATGCAGACCCTAGGGGTGGGGTCAGGGCCTGGACCATGTGCCTGGCGCCTGGAGTCCCAGCCTTCTCCCAAGAGAGGAGTGAGCAGGGCCTGGCCCTGGGCTCGACAGTACCCAGCTTCTTCCTTCCTGCGAATGGCTTTGCTCTGAGGCTCACACTTGACCCACCCCAGGTCTGTCACTCAGCTGGCTCATGGAAGGATGGGGCAGCCTGTGCTCTGCCTGCTTGGGTCTTTGCCCTCTGCCTTCTTGGGCCTTTTCCCTCTGCCTGGTTCCTGCTGGACCTAGGAAGCTTTCCAGGGCACTGCTGTGCCTGTACCCGCTGCAGCTTCACCTCTTTAGTAACTGGAGGCATCTCTGACCAGAAACCCCTCATAGCCAGTCAGCCTCGAAGAGGTGGAGACCCTGGAAGTCTGCCTGGGTGGTGAAGTCACAGGGTGCTTTAAGGGATTCACTCCCTCAATGATGTAGCTGTGCAGGGATTGAAGAGCAACTCCATCTCTCAGGCTTGGATGTCAATCTGAGTCCTAAATTCAATGTTCCCCAGGGAGTCCCTGCCTCCCTGAATCAGCCTGGGTGAATAGCAGCTCCATCCTTCTGCCACTCAGAAGCCCTGGTCTCAATCATGTCTAATCCAAAGAAAACTGTATGGGCCTCTCTGTCAAGCTGCACCCATAACCCAAATGTCTTCAACCTGCCTGGGCCAGCTCCCCGCCTAGAGAGGATACCTGGACCCTGGGGCTGACAGAGGACCAGGCAGGGCCATGGCTGGGGTTGAGTCAGGCACAGCTGCCCCTCACTTCCTGCTATGGACAGAAGCCTTGGGTAAGAAGTCCCTGCCCAGGCTCCAGACACCAGAGAACAGAAGAATGTGGAGCCCAGGTGGCTCCTCTCCTGGAGAAGCACAGTATGAGTGCCTGGGACCCTATCTGTGCCAGGACCTCACAGGATTCCCTCTCTGCTTCAAGGAAGCATGTAAGCCATGCCCCCAAAATGTAACTGTGGCCTTTCTACCTAGCCCATGAAAGGGAGCCGTACCTGGAAAGCCCCTAGGGTTCTCACCTAGACTCCCCCATCCATACCCCCTCCCCAGCCACCCCTCACCTTGCCCCCTCACCTGGACAGCTCCTCCAGTTTAGACTTGGCATAGTCCAGGCTGTTGCGCTCCACATGCTCATGGGGTGTATGGGCCAGGAGCTCATGCAGTGTCAGGATGTACCTGGGGATCTGTGGAGTGACACACAGGGACACGGAGAGTCAGGGCAGGTGGTGGAAAGCAGTGAGATAGAGAGAAGCAAGGCATAGGTGACAACAGGGCTGTGAGCTGGAAACGGAGGGGCAGTAGAGACGGTAGAGGGCTCCTGAGGCTGGGGCTGGGACCCTCCCCTGCCAGCCCCCAGTGCCCCTCAGACAGGCATGGCTTGTGGATGGCCAGCACGCTAATGTGACCTCATGTCCCACACCATCTGTGTGGCCACGCACTTGGAACATGGGGTAGGTGAGGAAGGTCTCCAGCGTCCGCTCCTCGCAGTCAGGCTTGGCCTCATAGTGCTTCAGCAGCTTGTCAAAGTCTCGGTTCTGCTTGCAGTGGGCCAGGATCTGGAGGCTGTATTGGTGGTTCCGCACGAACTCCTGGTAGATGTTGAGCATGGGCAGCAGGATGTCGAACAGATCCGCTGCAATGTAAGAAGCAGGAGTCAGTGTGGCAGGGCCCCACAGGCCTTCAGCAGCTGCACCCAGGAAGCAGCCAGGTCCAAGCCCAGAGACCCTTCCTGCAGCAGCACCAGGACCTGAGGATGGGGGCCGCGGAGTCATGGTGACTCATAAGCAGAGGGTGGGAGGCGGGAGGTGCCTGCGGTGGGGCATAGCCTACACCCCTTGGCAGACTGGCTTCATCTTGGGCATTTCCACAGGGCTGTGCTGCAGCTCCACCTGCCCCTGCTCTGGCGCCCTAGCCCTGTCTTTCCAAAGCTCCTCTTTCTGCAGAAGTGGGAGCACAAGCTAAGCCAGTACCTGGCTCTGAGCTGGGTCTCCTGAGGCCCCCATTCCATGACCCCCACCCCTGCAGAGCTCCAGCCTGTCTGTCCTGGCTATGGGTATAGATATTGCACCTCCGAATCTCAACTAGTCTCCCCAAACATGCCCTGCAGCATTTGAAAGGATGGAGTGAAACCATGTGAAGCCTCTCCCTAGCAACCTCACCTAACACCTGGAGGAGGCTGTGCTCCCTCAGTCAGCACCAACCAAGGGGAGCTCTGAGGGTCAGGATCAGAGCTGCAGCCCAAGCCTACAGTCTGCAGGGGCCCCAAAGCACCTGCTTTACTTTGAGGAAAACCATGAGAAGCTCAAAGGGCACAGCTCCCTGGGCCTCCTCCTCGACCAGCCTGCGCCCTGCCTGCCCTGTGGCAGCTGCTTCCAGATTCCGTCACAGAGGTGACATGACTCCTCTTTCCCCCACCAGATGGAAGAAGGAGAAGAAAGGCTCTGCCTGCAGGAAGTGTGTGTGAGAGGCAGGACATCCTGTCATCCTTCCTCCCAGTGCCCGGGCAGTGTGGCTTCAGGGACAGTAGTGGACAATAGGGATAAACAGAGCCTTCAATGTGCTCACGCTTTTGGCTTCTGGAAATCTACTTCAGAACACCCCAGGAACAGCCTTCAACAGGGAGAAATCTTTGCAGGAAGAGGCAGTTGTGTCTCAGAGCAGCAATTGGGAACAGCTCTGGGATCAGCCGTGGTAGCCACTGCTTGGATGGCAGCAATATCTGGGTCCTGGGGCACCCACAGTCATCACAGCACTTGCAACATGAGAAAACATCTTGCCAGAATGTTCAGTAAAAAACAAAGCAAAACAAAACCCAGGAGCGACATATAAAGATTCAAATCCTATAATGCAGTATGTCTGCAATCATGTCAAATGGGAGGAGGGGACTCTCAAGATCAGTGCATAGCAAACTGGAGTTCAACACAGCTTTCACAGCAGTCATCTTTGGGAAGCAGAATGATGGGTATTTTTAAACTTTTCTACTTCACTGGGATTTCGAATGCTCTCAAGTAGGTATGTATATGTCTTTTTCAAAGGGAAAAGTAAAACTAAAACTATGTCACTTCTGAAAGTTGGCTTTTCCCAACTCATTTTCCTTCTCTGTCCCCTGGGGGTCCTGTGGGAACGAGGGGATGTCCTGGACACACAGAGCATCCTCATTTCTGGGGTGACCTCAGGAGGACTCTGTGAACAGCAGCTGGGCTGGTACTCACCCAGGACCAGCGTGGGCCAGCTGGAGATGCGAGCCTTCAGGCCCTGGTAGAAGATCTGGTGCAGGAACATGATAGTTTCACTGCAAAAGAGAGCAGAGGCTGGGCTCCAGCAGGGACTCCTACTTGCCCTGGTACCGCCAACAGGTACTGCCGCAGCAAAGCCTGTCCTCTGTGAGACCCTTCCTTTCCCCTCTTCCCCTCCCCTTCGTCCCTTTCTGCTAAAATACATTCCCAGTCTGATGGGGTTTGGCTAAGCTGCTGAGTTGCCCAGGCTGGACTCAAATATGCCATTCTCCTACTTCAGCCTCCCATAGGGTGAGGACACCCCTGCTGTGAGGTCTTCTATGCAGAATTCATCAGCAGGACAGAGGACAGAGTGAGTGTGCAGGCAGGGACAGGTGTAAACGTGGCCCCTGTGAAACCTCAGCCTCGCAGGATGGGGACAGCAGACCTCAGCTAGGCAGTTCCTGGATGCCCAGGTCCCACACCATGAAGCTGCTAGGCCAGGAGCCACCCTGGTCTGTGGCTCACTGTGTCCCTTGAGCCCTTACCTGTTGGACCTCCCGAGATACCCAGACAGCCCCGGGGTTGAAGATCGCATGAAACAAACAGCTGCTGGTGTTGTGTCAAGAGAGGGCTGAAACCTCACAGAATGTGTTCAATCACCTTTCCCCTCCCAATCTGTGACCTGAGCCAGATGCCCAGCACCTTGGGGCGGCAGTCCCTCCATGCAGAGTGTGAATGAGTGACGAGTCTCTTTGAAGGTTGTCTCCACAGCCCCTGCCCAGGCCTCACTTTGAGAACTAAAGTCAGAGAGGCCAAAATACCCAGAGTTCCCAGCTGCTAAGTCCAGGCTTGGTGCTATAGGATGCATCCTGGGGCACCATATAGATCACCCTGTTCCCTCTCACCCCCATCCCCTGGAAGCCGATGGGAGCCTGGCCCTGGTTTTCCTCTTATAGGACCAATGGAGATAGGAGCAACAGGAATAGCTCAGCATTCGTGTCACCAGGGCACCTACCCTTCTCACAGTCCTCGTCACTGCTCCGTTCTGGTTCCTATTACCTTGAGACTGAGCGTTTCCCAAAAGGGTCTGGGAACTTTGTAGGGCACCTGATGTATGGACAGGAGACTGAGGCTCAGGGATGGAGAACAAGGTCTCTGGTTTCAGAGGCAACCCTGGGACTGCTCTCATTCTTGGCCACATTCTGCACCCCTGTCAGCTGCAGCCAGGTGTTTGTTTCCTGCTGTGGGGCACAGCCCTCAAAGCTGGGGTAGTGGTGAGGTGCTGAGCAGGGAGCCAGCCAGAAATGCTCTTGAGCTACAGCAGAGGTACAGAGGTCTAGGGTCTAGGGGCAGCAGGGGGCCCAAGACAGAGGGGTCCCAAGAGTCCAGAGGCTCACAACCCAGATTTGCAATGTCCTTTGTATCCTGCTCTGCAGGGACAAGTGGGTTGGAAACCATGAGAGGAAAGAGAAGAAAGCAATTGGAACACAGTGCCTCCCACTGAGAGACAGTTATGGACTTCATTGCATCCCACAGAGTGTGAGAGGAAAGGAAAGCTTGCACCAGCCAAGACCAGCAGAGGCCACAGCTGGTGGAGGATGCTTCCCAAGGGCACCCATGCTTGTTTCTGAGCAGGGACTGATAGTGACTGTGGCTGTCTGTGGTCACTCTAAAGCCCCCTGCAGGGCAGGGTTCAATCTGGTGTGGCTTGGACCAGTCTGCTGGGTGGACATGCAGGAATCAGTAATCTGTCCACATGAAGGTCCTTCAAGACCAAGAGACCAATAGAAGGAGCACAGGGGTGCGCAGAGGAAGGACCTTGGCCTGAGGTGGGTGTGGCGGTTGTGGAGTTTCATGGGTTCTTGAGGGGATCATGTATAGGATTTGGCATATATCTAGATGCTTCTAGAAAACCCTGACTACTGCTACAGCCAAACTTAGCAGGGATCCAGCAAACACTGCTCAGGACACACAGGAAGGATGCGGTCCCACTTATTTTCCAGCACTGGGGGCTTTAGAGAAACAAATCAAACCATCCTGAGATAGAACTATGGAAATATACAGGTGCACCCCAGAGATGCCGCAGTCTGGCTTCCCTCAGTGAAACAAATATGCTGATGGGTTGAATGGTATGGATGTTTTCATTTCCTAGTGTATCTAAAAGTTATCTTTACATTGCACTGTAGTCTACTGACTATAACTGCATTATCCTAAAATGCACACACACTGCTTAAAAATGTTTCACTGCTAAAAGGTCCTAGCAGTCATCTTCACTTTCAGGGAGCCCATCTGCGTTCTGGAGGAGGTCTGGCTTTGCTGTTGGTTTCCAAAGGCTGGGGTGGTTGGGCGACTTCTTAAAATAAAATAACAGTGACCTCTGCTGCCTTAGCTGACCTTTCTCGACAATTCCTCTATAGCACATGATGCTGTCTGACAGCAGTTTACACACAGCAAAGCCTAAAAAACTGGAGTCAGCCCTCTCCCTCAAGCCTCCACTTCCTCACAAATCACCACATTCGGTTAGCATTCACAGTCCTCTGAGCATTCGGCAGTGCTTCCTCATCTTCTTTGGGAGTAGGTTCCATAGAAGAAGCATCTTCCTTTGCTTGTTCATCAGGAGTGGCTCTGGGACTGCAGCAATCCCGTTACATCCTCAGGCTGTTTGAACTCCAGGCCTCCTCTCATTCCCACCATGCCTGCAGTTCTGTCCCTGGAGCCCTGGTGTCACCCATGAAACCTAGGCCAACTTCTTCCACATTCCCACTAGTGCTGACATTCTGACCTCTGCTCCTAACTCATAAGTGTTAATAGGATCTAGAACAGTGAGCCCTTTCTAGGTTTTCCTTACACTTCATGCAGATCTGTCAGAGCAATCACTACCTATGGTAGCTACAGCTTTACAAACTACATTTGTTAGATCACTGGATTTAAGTGCTAAAGTACTCCTAGATCCACAGGTTGCAGAATGGGTGTTGTGTGGTGGATATATGAACAAAATTTGCATCTCCATCACAATGCTTTGGACACCAAATGTTTCTCAAAGAAATTATATATATATATATATATATATATATATATATATATATATTTGGTACTGGGGATCAAACTCAAGACCTTATGCTTGCCAGGTAGGTGCTTATGCCACTGAGCTAAATCTCCAGCCTGAACCTTTGTATTTTGAAGGGAATGTTTTTTCTAAGCAGAAGGTCTCATCAATGGCTTACAATATTCAGTCATGTTGTAAATAGATGTGCTGTCTTCTAGACTTTTCTGTTTCCTCATAGAGCATAGGCAGAGTGGATTTATCATGGGTCCGAAAGGTCTTGAGGTTTTTGAAAGGGAAAGGATCTTTGGCTTCAACTTGAAGTCATCATCTCTAATAAGGGTCTAATAAGGGAGTGGCCTGTCCTTTTAAGCTCTGAAGCCAGGCACTGACTTCTCTATATCTGTGACAGTCCTAGGTGGAGTCCTCTCCCATTGCAATTGAGAAACTGTTTGGTGCAGGTGCCTTTATCAATGCTCTTAGCTGAACCTTCTGGACAACATACTTCGGCACTTGCTGCTTCAGTTCCTGTGTTTATTGGCCTTCTCACTGCTGACTCCACACTCAGAACATGCAATGTAAGGGAGAAGAGGTTTCATTTTAACTTATGATTTGGGAAGATTCAGTCCATGGTCTTCTAGGTCCAAGGTAGCTGCTTAGTTCTTGGCAGCCAGGAAGTGAAATGGGAGAAGGGTGTCAGAGAGGAAGCAGTGAGGGAGCAGGTACAGACTCCAGTGTCAGGCCTCTTTGATACACCCAGACACACACAGAAATGTGCCCCATAAATCCTCTAAACAGATTTCCAAGATAATCAAGCTGCCACTTTACCCTAACCACCTCCCCTTCCGTGAGGTGCAGCTCTTGCCTTCCTTAGACCTCTTGGCCCAGCCTCTGGCAGCCTCAGACTTTGCTGCTTTACCTTCTCAGCCTCAACAGAGCTGAAGAGTCAGGCCCTTGTCTGGGTCAGGCTCTGGCCTGAGGGCTACATCCAGGGTGCACACTTTCTCCAGTTCAGCAGGGAGCCCACTCAACTTTCTCATTCTGTGTGTTCCCTACAGCAGCACTTAATTTTCTTCTCGAAGTTTTCTTTGAGCTCACAGCTTGGCTAACTGGTGTAAGGAGCCTCAGTTTCTACTTGCCTCAGCTTTCTGCATGCCTTTCTCACTGAGCTTTATCAGTTTTAGCTTTCAATTTAGAATAGGAGACGTGTCTTTTCCTTTACCTGAACACTTAGGGCCCATTCTAGGGTCACCAGTTGGGTCAGGAAATAGGGAGAACAGGGTTGGGGGAGACAGCTCAACATTGGGGGGCAGAGTGATCAGAACACTTAGCAGTTTCCAGTTCCATCCCTCAGTCTCATAAGGTGCAATTCATAGTGCCCCAAACAATGACAAGGAATGCCACTGATCACAGATCAGTATGACAGGTGTAGTAACAGTAACATAATTGAGTTAGAAATATTGCAAGGATTACCAAACTGTGACAGAGACAAGAGGTGAGCACCTGCTGGCGGAAACCACCTGGCAGAATTGAACCAGACTGATGCGGTGCAAACCTGCTGTCTGTGAGGTATGGGGGTGGTAGCAGTGGAGGCAGGGGACAGGGTTTGGGGGACTCTACTGTATAGGGCAAACTTTGGGATTTCATCTGTAATCTCACTACTCAGAAATGACTATAACAATAGAAAATAAATTATATTGACCTAATTTGCTTTAAAAAATCACTCATGCTGTTTGGTAAAACATTTCTCTTGTATGTTGGTCATTTATATATTTCTTATCCTGGGCATTTCCTGGACAAGCTCGCTTGCTATTATTTTTTATTTGTTTGTTTAATTTTGGTTTTTTGACACAGGGTCTCACTATGCCATTAGGGTTGGCCTTGAACTCACTATGTAGCCTGGCTGGCCTTGAATTTACAGCAATCCTCCTGTCTCAGTCTCCTGAGTGCTGGGATTATAGGTGTGCACCATCACGCCCGGCCTCTTGTTAATGTTAAATAATTCTGCATTCATTGTACAGTCTGGCACACTGCTGTGAGATTCCTTGCTAGGCTACTGCCCACTGGGTTTCCATTTTGCTTTGTGAAGTATGCCCTTGTCTGGAATTCCACCACTGGGTTGGGCGCCAGGCCTTCTCTCATCCCTATTCACTGCTATTTTATTGTTTCCTTTTATTTGTATGAATATTAAAGTGTCATTTACTTTGGTCTGAAATGAGAATGAAAGATATAATCATCATCTTTTCCTTAGTGAGCCAACTGCCCAATTCAAATAAACCGGCTGTTTATTAAATTCTACTGCATTCCTGAGTTTGTGTCTGGATTCCTATTTTACTAGTCTCAGGCTGTTTCCATCACTTTATAACATTTCAGTTACACATAGTATATTTACATGTGTGTGTGCCTGTGTGTGGCTGGGTGTGTGTGTGTGTGTGTGTGTGTGTGTGTGTGTGGTGCTAGCCAAGTGCTCACCACTGAGCCACACCCCCAGACCAGAACAATATTATCTACTTGTCTGTATTATCCTTTCAAACTAAATCTAAATTGACTTTAAAATAATGTTCACTTTGATTAGAATTATAGTAAACATGCAGAATATTTTGGGTGGGATTCTTCTGTCCAAGATGCCGGCAGCTCTCTCTATATTGATGCTGCCATCACTAGGTCCCATGCTTGTTTCTGGGCAGTTTGTGCTCTTTTTTCTGCTTGGAATGGGATTCTTTCCCCACGTTTTGGTTTCTAAGAGGCTGCTGTAGAGGAAGAGCAAAGCTTCCCATATGCATTATCTCTGAAACACCTGGGCTCTGCAGGATCTGACCTTGGCCCTGGCCCTGCAGGACAACTCCTCTTCCGCCGTCAGCCCATCCTGCTGTGCCTCAAGAGCCCTTCCTTGTCACCCTGCATGCATTTCATCAAAAGCTGGTTCTGTCATCATCCCACTTCCCCTCAGTTTACCTGGCTGGTCTCTGCCTCCACTCATTCACACTTAAAAGTCTAAATCAATCATGCAAGTGGCCTTAACCTAGGCTTGAGGCACCTTGGGTAGTACCTCTGCCTCCCTTGTGGGTCACTGATGTTCCCCACTCCCCTCCTGCCATTTTCACCTTATTTCTGGTCCCTGCACTTGCCAAGCCTTTCCCTGCCTCAGGGCCTTTGCATAGGCTTTCATTTTGCTCATAATCATGACTCTTTGACTCATTGTAGAGGGGAGGGGACAGAAAAAGGGACCGAGGGAGAGAAAATGTACACATGCAAATGTGCTTTTTTTAAAAATCAAGTTTTGGTAAAGAGAAGTAGAAAGCTTTTCCAGATTCCTATCACTTTAAGTAGACATGAATGATTCTTTTAAAATTCTGTTTTGTGGTTCCCAAGAGGAACACACCATGCAGATTTCCTAATCTGTGGGGCCCTCAAACGTGCAGCACCTTGTCACATCTGGCAGAACTGCTGTGTGACATGCTCCTTCACTCACAATTTACCTCGCACATGGCTCTGAGGACCCACTGCTGTCAGGCACTGAACCAGATGCTGGCCTTCCTGATTGGACCCCAGTAGTAGTAAGAACAGAAATCTTCCTTCAGCTTGCTGGGCAAGCCTCACAGCCAGGCTGGCAGACTGGGCCAGGACCAAATCAGGCGTACCCCTGTGTGGGTACAGCTGATAGGTCAGGGTGAGTTTACATTTCTAAATGGTTGACACATCCTGGAGGGCACCAGGATGGCAGAATAGAAACTGGCAGCAAATCATAGTGTCTCCAGGGCCTGGAATTGAGACACTCAGAAAACAACTGCCTAGCAAGGAAAATGAGACCAAGAGCTCTGGAGTCAAAAAAGAGCCAATGGAAAGCTAAAACTCCCAGGAAACAGAAGACAATGCAGAAAGAAGGAAGCAACCTGGAATACTAGCCTAGCTCCTGGGGAGGGGACCTGGTTCTGTCAGCATAAAGTCAGCCTGGGGGGTCAGCACCCCCATTGTTAAGAAATGGACCAGCAGTGCTAGTCCAAGGAGAACCCCATAGCCTCTGTGATCCGCAAACATAGTGTGGGTTTAATCTGAAAGTGACTGCTTCTGCAGGGCAGACCAGGGCTAGAGAAGAAATTTTCTGCAGAGCCCAGCATATTGGGGTGGATCATGTGTGCTTTTCTGAGAGGGCTGGGCCTGAAAGTGCTGGGTCTGAGTCTAAAAGATTGGTTGATTCCCTCACTGTCGCCTTCCAGCACAAAACTCAGCAGTCTGTTTGCTTCCTCAATGTGATCAGAGATACAACCCTGCCATGTTCCTGGGTGTATGGACAGAGAGCTCTCTGTTCCCATAGGCTGCAGAGCTAGCTGGGAACAGCAGTAGCTTGAGGTGGCAAGCAGAAGACAGAATTTCACAGTTGGAAGACAAGGTTGGGGAATTATACACACAGATATCGATAAGAAAAAACAAAACAAAACACCCAAAAACTCCTAAGAAATTATGAACAAAATATCCAAGAACTCTGGGATATAGTTAAAAGACCAAATTTATAAATGATGGTGCCAAGGTTCAGACTGACGTAAGAAATCTATTTACTTAAATAATAAGAGAAAATATCACAAATCTTGGTAAAGTATAGATATCCAGGTACCAGAGGCATTAAGACCACAGCCACGAGTGAGAAAGATCTACATCACGTTATACTTAAAGTAGCAAGAGTTCAGAACATGGAAAAAGTACTGAAAACCATGAGAGAAACACTAAGTCACTTATAGAGACAAATCTATAAGAATAACTTCATACTTCTCTGCAGAAGCCCCAAAGGTCAGGAGGACATGGAACAATCTCTTTCAAGCCATAGAGAACGTGACTGCCAACCTAGATTATTTTATCCAGCAAAGCTATTCCCTCAAAATTGAAGGAGAAATAAGTACCTCCCAAGATAAGCAAAACTAAAAAAACCTCATGACTACTAAGCTAGCATTGCAGAAGATACTTGAAAGTATGCTACACACAGAAGAGTATATAAGCCATGAAAAATTAGAAAAGAAACATTACAAAAATCATAAAATGACAGGAATTAGTAAGTATTCAATGTAAATGGTCATAATTCTCCACCTGAAAGACAGACTAGTTGTTACAGTTTGCGTCTAGATGGCCTCACAAAGCCTCATACAGTCATGATAGTGGGACAGGCTTTTCAGAGATGAGTGACTCTAGATTGTGACTGATTCATGGTCTAATGCTTGGATTAAGGGTGAGAGTGCTATACCCTCCTGCATATAAGAGGTCTGCCTGCCTGACTGCCTGTCTGTCTTTCTATCTCTCTTACTGCTTTTGCTGTCTTCTGCTGCCATGAACTGTTGACCTCAGCCATGTGCCACTCTGCTTTAGAGCTAGCCAATTATGGACTGAAATCTCTACAAATGAGATAAGTAAGCCTTCCCCCTTTCTTAACTTTGGGTTTCAGTTATTTTGTCTCAGCAATGAGAAAAGTAACAAAGACATTACTAGATTGTATTAGAAAGCAAGACTCTTTTTTTTTTCCACCTTCAAGAAACAAATCTTACTAGCAAAGACACACATAGACTGAAATGAAAGGATGGAAAAAATTCCACTCAAAGGAACTTAGAAGCAAGTAGGAATAGCTAGGCTTACATCTCATTAAACAGACTTCAAGACAAAATTAGACAAAGAGGACAAAAATCTACCAAGAAGATATAATAATAGTAAATATTCAGTGTGCCCAATTTTGTAAAACAAACTCAATATACTCAACATAAAGGGACACATATGTACCAATACAGTAAGAGTAGATGACATCAATACTCCACTCTCAGCAACAGGAAAAGATTTCAAAAAGCCAACAAAGAAACATCAGAATTAAACCATGCCACAAATCAAATGGATTTAACTGATGTCTGTAGAATACTAAATCAAACAACTATAGAGTACACAGTCTTCTCAGCAACCCATAGGATATTCTCCAAATTGATCATTTTGGGCCATAAAGCAAGCCTTACCAAATATAAAACTGAAATAATGTCTCATATCACCAGATCACAAGGAATAAAACTAGAAACTGACAGCAAGAGAAACCATAGAAACTATGCAAACATATGGAGATTGAATAATTCATTTTTGAATGATCAGTGGGGACATTGAAGAAACCAGGGAGGAAATTTAAAAATTCCTAGAATCAAATAAAAATGGAAATAGAGCATACTAGAATCTCTAGGATATAGGAAAGATTATTTTAAAAGGGGAAATTTAGAGCTATGAATGCCTATATTAAAAATTAGAGATCTCAAATAAATAACTTAATGATGCATCTTGACATCTTAAAAAACCAAGAATATACCAAAACCAAACTAAACAGAAGGAAAGAAATAATAAATATCAGAGCCAAGTTAATGAGATAGAGAATAAAAGAACAGACATGATCAATGAAACATAATTTGTTCTTTGAAAAGGTAAATAAGATTGACAAACCTTTAGCCAAAGTTACCAAAGAGAAGGAAGACCCAAATATGATTTGAGGTGAAAAGGGATGGTATAACAGATACCACCAAAATCCAGGAGGTTATTAGTACTACTTTGAAAACCTAGACTCTAATAAATTGGAAAACCTGAAAAAAACAGATAAATTTCTAGACATATGACCTATGAAGACCGAGTCAGGAGGACATATAAAAGCTAAACAAATCAATAAGAAACAATAAGATTGAAGCAGTAATAAAAAAATCTCCCAACAAAAGCTTAGGATCAGATCGATTCACTGCTGAATTCACTTCCACCACTTTTGTAGAAGAATCAATGTTCTTCAAAGGATCCCATGAAAGAGAAAAGAAAGGAAGGCCTTCAAACTCATTTTATGAGGCCAACATCACCCTGACACCAAAAGTGGACAATGACACAATAATAAAAAAAAAAATAGGTCAATATCCTGATGAATACAGGTACAAAAGTCCTTAATAAAACATTCACAAGCTGACCTCAGCAACACATTTGAAAGATTATCCACCACTGTCACGTTGGTTTCATTTCAGGGATGCAAGGGAGGCTCAACATACATAAATCAATAAACATAATACATATAAACAGAATCAAGGATAAAAGTCACATAAGCATCGCAAATGATGCTGTTATGGTTTTTGTCTGGATGTCCCCACAAAGCTTCATGCAGTCATGGAGGCTCCTAGAATTTGTGACTGATTCATGGTCCAAAGCTAGAATTATGGGTGTGAGTGCTATATCCACCCTAGGGTGAGAAGCCTACATACAATATAAGGTATGAAAGAGTCTTCTCTTGCACTCCTCTTTTATTGCTTTTGCTGTTTTCTGACCACCATGAACTGTTGCCCTCTGTTATGAGTCACCCTGCCTTGGACCCAGCAGACTATGGACTGAAACCTCCACAAACTGTGAGCAAAATAAACCTTTCCTTCCTTCATTTTGGGTGTCGGGTATTTTGTCTCAACAATGAGAGAAAAGTAACGAACACATGATTTGGTACCAAGAGTAGGGTGGATTGTGATGAATTGACAACTGGTGGTCAACTTCTAACAAACAGCGGAACTGAATCAGTGTGATGTTAGGTGCAGAAGGCTCACCTGAGGATTGTTGCCAACATAAAAAGGAAAACTGGAGAGGAAGAAGTGGTGTTGTTGATTTTCCTGTTGCCACTGGTCTCCTGAAAGAGCTTGTCAAGTTTCTTTCCTGATATTAACTTGGCTGTTCTCATAGTCAGAGGAGCTTGGGACCTTGTTGTCACTAAGAATGGCTGCAGTTCAGTTTGGGGGAGCTATGGTTCTTACTTTGAGTATTGCTTCCTGACTCCAGAGGGGAAGATGGTGTGCCGTTCAGTCTTCTGGAGAAGCTAGTCATGCTGGCTTCTTGATATGAACTCATTGTCAGAGGAGCTCTGGACCTTGTTGTCACTGAAGATGGCTGTGGTACTTTTCAGGGGTGCTCTGATCCTTCCTTTGAGTGTCACTGCCTGGCTGAAGTGCAGAACACTCAGCCTACTGGCATAGATCCTTCATCCTGCTGGTACAGACTTTCTAGCTTAGTCTGTAGAATACTAAATCAAACAACTATAGAGTACACAGTCTTCTCAGCAACTCATAGTATATTCTCCAAATTGATCATTTTTAGGGCCATAAAGCAAGCCTTACCAAATATAAAACTGAAATAATGTTTACCCTTGGGCCTTACCAGTGCAGATCCATGAAACAGACTTGCATGAGACACTGTCATAGGCTCTAGGCTTTCAGCTAGACTCATGGAGGTACTGTCATGGGCTCTAAATCTTCAGCTGAACTCATGTATGACACTGCCATAGGATCCAGGCCTTCAGCTGGATTCTTTGGGTCTTAATGTATGGACAGATTTCCTGCACTTTTTGTGTTTGACAGTTGGGTGACTATTATAAAATAATTCCATAAATTATTTGTCCTGTGCTAAACTGCTTCCCTTGCAAACCTGGACTACAACAGATGCAAAAAAAGAAGCTTTTGACAAAATTTAATATCCCTTCATGATTAAAACTCTGAATAAACTAGATGTTGAAGGTCCATGCCTCATACAAACTTACAACCAACATCATTCTAAATTGGAAAAAATGAAAGCATTTTCTCAAAAATCAGGAATGAGAAAAGAATATTCACCCTCACCACTTCTATTCAATATAGTCCTTAAAATTTTACCTAGAACAATTAAGGCAAGAAAAATGAATAAAAGACATTGCAGACAACATGACCATATATTTAGATTTTAATGACTATCAAGACATTTAGAGGTGACAAGTGAATTCAACAGGATATGAGATCAACATTAAAAAATGAATAGCTTTTTCATTCCCCAATAATGCACTGTGAAAGAAATCAGGAAAATAATTTCATTGACAGTAGCTTAAAAAATACCTAGAGATCAATCTTACCAAAGAGATGGAAGTCTTCTGCAATAAAAATTTCAGAACACTGGAGGAAAGAAAATGAAGACACTAGAAGAAAGAAAGATGATGCCCCGTATTCATGGACTAGCAGAATTAATATTATTAAAAAGACCATATTATTCATGCTGGGACTGAGAAGATCCAACAAGAAGCCAACTAGCCGGCCTTTCTGGTAACTCATGCAAGCTGCATGGGTTCCAGGAAGAGAAAAGTCACATAATGCCTCCCATGAGCCTACTGGCATGCAAGCTGAAAATCAAAGCCCTTTACCCCCATAAAAAAATATCTGCTGGTTCAGAAGACAGGCCGAGTTGATAGCAATTAAGGTACATAAAGCAACTAAATGCTTGTACTGTCTGGTTGACTTTGTAGGTCTGGGGCCAGCAGTCTGAGCATCTCTTGGGAGGATGACAGTATGCAACATAGCAAATATGAGGGATTTCCTTCTACCTTGTCTTTGAAATCCAATATTGTTCTGATTGTTTTGCTTTGCTCTGATTGTTTTGCTTTATTAAATATCCTGTTTTGTTTGTGGTTTGATTTTGCTATACCTGATGGTATGGACAACTATTGTGAAGAGAACAAGGTGTCTATAGTAGCTATTGTTGTTTTCCTAGTATCCTGCTTTGAAGTTCTGTACCAATTTGATTGGCTTTGTTCTGTTTTGTTGGATTTTATTATCTTTAAAATAAAAAAGATCATATTAAAGTGTTTTACAGATTCAATGCACTGCTTTCCAAAATTCACCAAATGACATTCTTCACAGAACTAGAAAATGTTAAAATTCATATGGAAACACAAAAGACCCAGAACAGTCAAAGCAGTCATAACAAAAGAGAGGAAAGGTGGAGGCGTCACCATATCCAGTATCAAATCATACTACAAAGTCATAGTAGTAAAAACACCACAGTACTGGCACAAAAACAGCCATGTAGACCAAGAGAGGACAGAAAAAAATCTACACAGCTTCCGTCATCTGATGGACAAAATGGACAAATAAGCCAATACTACAAGACAGCCTCTTTAACAAATGGCGCTGGTAAAACTGAACAGCCCACTGTAGATGATTGATCCCTGTCTCTCATCCTGTAAAAAACTGGTTCAAAATAGATCAAATACCTAAGTATAAGACCTGAAGCTGTTAAAAGGAATGCTTGAAACCACAGGTCCAGGCAAAGGCTTCCTGAATAGGACCTCAATAGCACAGGAAATAGAATCAACAAATGAAATTACATCAAATTAAAACGCTCCTGCACAGAGTGAAGAGACAGCTTACAGAATGGGAGAAAATCTTTGCCAGCTACTCTTTCCAGAGGATCTGGTATTTATAAGGAACTCACAAAACTCCACTAAAAATTCAAAAAGCCAATCAGTAAACACACAAATGAACTGAACTGACACTTCTCAAAAGAAGTACAAATGATCAATAAGTATATGAAAAAATGTCTAATTTCTTTAGCCATCAGGGAAATGCAAATGAGACACTGAGAACCCTTCTCTCTACAACTAGACTGGATATGATCAAGAATATAAAAACCAAATGCTGGTGAGGATGCTGGGCTAGGAACCCTCCAACACCTCTGGTAGGAATGCAAATTAGTAAAGCAAATACTAACCCTAAGCTTAACCCCTAGTCCCTGCCTTTCCACCTCACCTGGAAAACGAAGTCTCTGGCACCACTCCATCCCCAGCCCCTCCCAGCAGCCTCATCCCCCTGCCAAACAGGCAACCCAGACTGTCAGAGCGAGCTGCAAGATACAGTCCCTGGCCACCAGGTGGCGCCTCCCCTCACACAGCACCACTCCATACTGTTCCCAGATCTCCATATTGGGCATGGTTTGCTGTTTCTCAGCACAGGGGACTAAACCTGGAGCCTATGACTGAGCTACAGTCCCAGTCTTTCTTATTCTGTGATAGGGTCATGTTAAATTGTGTAGGCTGGCCTCAAACTTGTGATCTTCCTGACTCAGCCTACTAGAGTTCTAGGATTATAGGCATGAGTCCACACACCTGGATGGAACATGGTTTTTATGAAAAGGAAATCACTCAAATCTATGAGCTGATTGTCTTGTCTACCCAACAACTGTCACAGATGTTTAGTTCAAAGAGCTTTCCCGATCTGAGAAACATGAAGTTAACACTCCACAGCCCAACCATGCTTTCCAGCAGCATTTTTCTTCTCCAGGACTCCTCCTAATGAGCTCCAATAATAAAAACCCAAATTAGCTTCAGGTTTCTACAGTGGGCCTCTGTTTCCACCCCAAAGCAAGTTGGGGATAGCTGTATGCAGACATGAGCCCTCTGCTCTCCAAGTGGAACCCTGAGCTCTGCGCTGGGGCCTCTCTGGGATCCTGTTCCAAGGCACTCACAGCAGGAGTCCACGTTGAGACCTCACTGTGCTGGCTCACACCACAAGTGTAAGGAAAATGAGCCTATGGACAGAATGCCAGCCTGTGGTTAATAAGGCAGCAGAGGAGCCTGCAGCCTCAACTCTGAACAGGCCCCAGTCAAAGGTCCAGTATATCCTGCTTCACTATGTGCCCTCAGCATGCCCTGGCCCCTGGGAGCTGGGGTTTCAGCCTCTTGGGGTACCTCTGAGGCAGGGAAAGGGAGCCTGATGAGGAATGATCCTGCAGCAGGCTGGTGGGGCTGTGCCAGGGAGAGAAAAATATTTCTATCTTTTTTTTTTTTTTTGTATCGGGGATTGAACTCATAACCTTGCACTTGCCAGACAGGTGTTTATACCACTGAGCTAAATGCTCAGCCCTTCATCTGTTCTTCATGCTACAAGACGTGCAGCAGCTCCACGAGGCCACGTACCGGGGAGTGGTCATGAGGACTCATCCCTGCTCCCATGTGCCTCACTTCCATGCACTTCAGGGACCATCAGCATCACTGCTGGACACACAGGTGCCCTCTGTGGCCCAGGCTTCACATCTACAGATCCAACCACAGACAGACTGAAACACCTGGGAAAAGCTGACTGAACTTGTACTGACCTGTTTCTTACCATTATGTATGAATCAGCACAGACTAAGAGTGATTTACAAAGCCTTGACATGGTACCGGGTATTATAATTAATCCAGAGGTTTAAAATTGATAGGATGTCCCACCACACGGCAGGACCAGCAAACAGTGCAGGAAGAAGCTGGAGCTCAGTAACCAGCTCTTTGCTCTCAATTTTTCTCTTTTCTTTGTTTTTTTGTTTCTTTTTTTGTTCTTCACTTTTTCTCCTTTTCTCTGTTTTCTAAATGGCTGAGGTGAACTCCAATCACCGAAAACTAATCCCATTCCCCAAATCCAGAAACCAAGTTTGGATAAATTCTAGAATATTCCTTCATTCTTTCTTTTCTAATCCCTACTCTAGTTTCCAAAACCTTGTGTGATCAAACTTTGTCCTCCAACCTTGCTTCTATTTCCTTCCCAATTATCTTTGTTTTACACACTATCCTCCCTAACAACTCTATCAAGGGGAAACACTTTGCATACAGACTCTTAATTTACAAACGGTTATGTTCTATAACTGTAGACTTTGCCCCTATGGTGTAACGTACAAAATCCAGTTGCTAAACTTTTTCAGTTTCTGAATTGCGCTTGGTGCTATTATTATTGCTAATTTTACTACTTTAGCTAGGATGTCATATCTGTTATAGTCAGTTGTTCTCCATTCTGTAACAATGCTGGGAAGGACTGGGATAATAACTTTACCACAGCCCTACACCAAAGGACTGGGGATTGAGCCAAACACCAATATCCCTCACTCTAAATTAATTGGGAAGGTAGGATCTTGGTACAGACACAAACCAATAGTTTCCTACACAGAGAAGATATCTCTGAAGAATGGACTTTTCCTAGAGAGGTCTTGATACTAGTGACATAGGTATCTACTATAAAAACTCACAAAGATCATCACAGAAACCAAAAATAAAAACATTTTCAAAATGGGAAATGATAAGACAAAAAAGCAAAATGCAATGTCAGACCTCCAGCCTACCCAGAACAAGTCCAGGAGACATCAACATAGGATAAATTAGAAGATGCACACCTGAAATTTCTGAAATGAAACCAGAGTAAAGCAACCAGAGTAACAAAAAAACCCCATGAGTTGGAGAAGAAATAAGAAAAGAAATAATCTTTCAGGTAGAAAAAGAGATGTTAACATTTATAAAGGAATTTCTCAGCAAATCTAGAGTAGAGATAGATTAAAAAAACCCATGATGACAGGAAGTGAATAGAAACTGCAAATGATCAATACAGGAAAGAATTAGAATGCACAAAATGGATTCAAACAGATATCCAGGAAATCAAAAATTTCATTGAAAGCTGATGAAACCACTTGAACAAAAACTGAAGACAGACTTTCAGACCCTGAATACAGGATTGAAACTAACAATAATGAAAGGAAAGATCTCTCAAAAATAGCAAAAGATCAGGCAATAACAATTCAACAGCTACAAGGCAATGCAAAGAAAAATAATATAAGAATAACTGGTGTCAGTGAAAAATCAGGAGTCCATACAAATGACATAAAAAAACCTATTTGTAGAAGTTATAATAGAAAACTTCCCAAGCGTGGGAAAAGAATCTGATATGCGGATAAGTGAGGCATGTATAATCCAATTAGCCATAAACAAAATAAATCTATACTCTAAGATATAATAATCAAGATCCCAGAAATTCAACACAAGAACACAATATTAAAAGCTGTTAGAGAAAAGCAACAGATCACCTATAAAGGAAAACCCATTGGAATCACAGTAGATTTCTCAATACAAATCATCAAATCAAGAAGAACTTGAAGTATTTCAAGTCCTGAAAGAAAACAATTTCCAACGCAGATTGATGTACCCTGAAAAACTATCTTTCAAAATTAATGGAGAAATAAGATACTTCCATGACAAAGAACAAGTGAAGAAATTCATGACTGCCAAACCAATGCTACAAAGGGTACTGAAAGATATTTTAGACAGAGATACATATGACCACAACTCCAAGGATAACAATAGAAAGAAACAAACAAGCAAAGTATGCAGTTAAACAGAGGGGAAAAGTAGGGAACCAACAGCAGGAAAATAACATGACAAAGGTAAGTCAATACATATCAGTTATAACTATAGATATAAATGGTTTCAATTCAACAATCAAAAGAAATGGACTGGAAAAATGGAACAAGAAACAAGATCCAACAATATGCTGCAGACAAGAAACACATTTAACTCAAAAAGAAACTCATAGATTGAAAGTCAAAGGATGGAAAACAATAATCTGCGCAACAGGAACACAGAACAAAGTAGGTATAGCTTTTCTGTTTGCAGACAGTGTGGACTTCAAACCAAGAATGATAAAAAGAGATAAACGTGCTACATACTTGAAGAAAAAAAGTTCAAGAGGAAGAGATAAAAGTCATAAATATATATGCATCAAGAATGAGAGCACTCAACTATACAAGACAAATATTAATAGACACAAAAAATCAGAAAAGCAGACAGTGTGGACTTCAAACCAAGAATGATAAAAAGAGATAAACGTAGCTACATACTTGAAGAAAAAAAGTTCAAGAGGAAGAGATAAAAATCATAAATATATATGCATCAAGAATGAGAGCACTCAACCATACAAGACAAATATTAATAGACACAAAAAATCAAAAAAGCAATAATGCAATTATCACAGGGGACCTTAATATCTCATTGTCAAAAAGAGACAGATCAACCAGAGAAAAAAATCACCAAAGAAATAATAGAACGGAACCAAACCTGTGAACAAATGGACTTAGCAGATGTTTATAGACTGTTCTACCCAACAACATCAGAATATAAATTCTTCGCAGCTGCACACAAAATGTTCTCCAAAATAGATCCGATACTAGCCCATAGAATATACTTAAGTAAATGCAAAGGAACTGAAATAATCTTATGCATATTATCTGACCATAGTGCAATGAAATTAGAAATTAATGTCAAAAGAAACCATAAAAACTCCATAAACACACAGAATAAATAACACCTTCCTGAACAACCAATAGACCACAGATAAAATTAAAGAAGAAATTAAACACTATCTCCAATCAAATAAAAATGCAAAAAAAACTTACCAGAACCTGTGGGACACAATGAAAGCAGTCCTAAGACAGAAATTTATAGCACTGAATTCTCACATCAGGAAAACAGAATAAGCACAAATAACCTAATGCTGCACCACAAGCTTCTAGAAAAAGAAGCTTAAGGGAGGAAATTATAAAGATAAGAACAGAAATTAATGCAATTGAGACTAAGAAAGCAATGCAAAGAATTAATGAAACAAAGAGCTGGTTCTCTGATACAATAAATAAAACTGATAAACCCCTGACAAATCTCATCAGAAAAAGTAAAGAAAAAACTCAAATTCATGCATTGAGGAACGAAAAGGGTGAAATCACTACAGGTCTTAATGGAAATTCAGAACGTCATCCACACATACTTCAAAAATCTTTAGGTTGGAAAACACAGAAGAAATGGACAGATTTCTAGAAACATATAAATTACCAAAGCTGAACCAAGAAGATATAAAAATTCTGAGTAACTAAATATCAGTTATGAAATTGAAAATATAATTAAAAACTTACCAACAAATAAAAGCCCGGGTCCTGATAGATTCATGGCTGAAATTAGAGAAGATGCTCCTGAGACTCTTTAACTGAAAGGGAAACAATTCTCCCTAACCTATTCCTGGAGGTAAGTACTACTCTGATACCAAAATGAGAGAAAGATCCAACCAAAAAAGAGAACTACAGGCCAATCTCCCTAATTAACATAGATGCAAAAATCCTAAATAATATACTAGGAAATAATTCAGCAAATCATCAAGAAGATTATACACCATGACCAGGAAGGATTTATCCCAGGAATGCAGGAATGGCTCAACAATGCAAATCAATAAATGTAATAACCATGTCACCAGAGCCAAGACAAAAACTCCATAATGAACTCAATAGATGCAGAAAAGCTTTAGATAAAGTCCAGCACTCATTCATGATAAAAAAAAAAAGTCCTGCAGGAAATCAGAATACATGGTCTCTACCTCAATCTGATAAAATCCACCTATGACAAACCAATAACTAACATCATACTATATGGACAAAAGCTGAAAGCTTTCACTCAAATCAGGAACAAGACTAGGAGGTCCACTATCACCACTCCTATTCAATACAGTTCTAGAAACATTAGCCAGAGCAATTAGACAAGAGAGAGAAATAAAAGGAACAAGTTAAATTATCACTAGTCACAGATGACACGGTACTCTACATAGAAGACCCCAAAAACTCCACCAAAAGACTTCTAGAATTAATAACCAAATTCAGTAGTGTAGCTGGACACAAAGTCAATACTCAAAAATCAATAGCATTACTGTACACAAACAACAAGCTCACTGAGAGATAAATTAGGGAAACCATACCCTTCACAATAACACCAAAAAAAGAGAGAGAGAAATGCTTAGGAATGGATCTAACAAAGGAAGTAAAAGATCTATACATTGAAAAATATAGTACTCTGAAAACAAAGATGGAAGAGGATCTCAGCAAATGGAAAGATATCCCTTGCTCATGGATAGGAAGAACTAACACTGTGAAAATGGTCATACTCCCAAAACTGTTCTACAGATTTAATGCAATCCTGATCAAAATATCATTAGCATACCTCACAGATGTACAGAAAACATTTCAAAAATTCATTTGGAACAGAAGAGACCTAGAGTAGCTAACGTAATGTTGGGCAACAAAAGCAAGGCAGAAGGCATCACAATTCCTGACTTGAAATTATACTACAAAGCTGCTATAATAAAATCAGCATGGTACAGGCAAAAAAACAAACCTGAGGATCAATGAAATAGATTACAGGATGCAGACACAACTACAAACACACACAGCCATCTTATCTTTGACAAAGGGTCAAACAAGTTCACTGGAAGAAAGATAGTCTCTTTAATAAATGGTGCTGGAAAAAAACTGGCTTTCTACATGCCAAACACTAAAACTAGACCCATGTCTATCACTGTGCACTAAAATAAAGTCATAATGGATCAAAGATCTAAATATAAAACAGAAACACTAAATATACTGTAAGACAAAGTAGGTAGAAATACTGAAGACATGGAAGCAGGCAGAAAGTTCATGAACAAAATCCAAACAGCATGGGAAACACTTCAAAGAATCAGCAACTGGAATCTCATCTTATTAAAAAGTTTCTGCACATCAAAAAAAAAATCACCAACAAAGTGAAAAGAAAACCCATAGAGTAGGAAAAAAATTTAGTCAGCTTTCCACAAACAAAAGACTTCGATCCAGAACATACAAAGAATTGAAAAAAATCATGTCCCTCAAATTTAAAGACTCAGTCCCAAAATGAGCTTTTGAGATAAATACACACTTCTCAAATGAAGAAATACAAATGGCAAATAAACATATGAAAAATGTTCAACATCATTGGTCATTTGAGAAATGCAAATTAAAACAACACTGAGATTTCATTTCACCCCCCAAAAGAATGGTGATTATCAAGAAATGAACCAATAACAAATGCTGGCAGGGCTGTGAGGGAAAAGGAATAAATCTCCATTGTTAGTGGAAGTGTAGACTGGTACAACATTGTGGAAACCAGTGTGGAGAATCCTTAAAAAACTAGGATTAGAGGTCCCCTTCGATCAAGCTATTCTTCTCCTGGGTATTTTCCCAGAAGAATTAAAAACATCATATGACAGTGATATATGTGCACCTGTGTTTATAGCAGCATAATTTGTAATAGCTAAATCTTGGAATCAACCTAAATGCCCATCAATTGATAAACAGATAAAAAAGATGTGGTATTTTTATATAATGGAGTACTACTCAGCTATAAAGAAGGATAAATGTGAGGCTTTTTATAGGAAAATGGATGCAAATAGAGACTATACTCGTGATATAAATCTGACTCATATGTGTAAACATCATATTGTCTTCCTAGTGTAAGAAACCAAAAGAGTAAATAAGAGCCAAAATCTAAAATAGATATCATGAAAGGGGAAGAAATTGCTCAAAAGGAAAGAACAACTGGGGATGGGGAAAAGGAAACAACAAGGAAGAGTAAAGAAATATATACACATACATATGCACATATGTATATATGCAAGATAGCTAAGATAATTATACTAATTTCTTTTTAGTTCATTGAAAAGAACAGTTTGTGGCCAGGGATTTAGCTCAGTGGCATAAGCGCCTGTGTTGCAAAAGCATGGTCATGAGTAAGATAGTAAGTTCCTCTGGTGGATGTCCATTGCTGAGTCTGTTTTGCATGTCTGAGATGAATCCTACATGGTCAGGATGTCTTCCCCACTTTCGTACACTGCTGGGTTGAATCTGATAGTATCTTGCATCTGTGCTTACAAGAGAGTAGGTGCCAGCTTTCCTTTCTTCTGATGTTTTTTGTTTTCACCTGAGGCTTTATGAAGTGAGTGGGGAATGTCTGCCCCACATTCAGGGTGTGCTGGGTGCACTGCTATACACACTTGGATTTACTGGCTCTGTGAAAAACAATTTGCATAAACACCTCCACCTGCCCCGGACATGTCTAAGGGGCAGCAGCCTCCTGGGCTCAGCCTTTTCTGATGACCTCTCAGTCCATATCTTGGAGCCCTTGAGAATTTATCAGATGCCTATTGTTTTGGTCAGAGTCAACATGATCACTGGAGTGGGCACCACTGACCTTGGACCCCTTGTGGACAAGGAGAGACAGCCCAGCAGGCCATTTGTACAGCTGGGGCGCAGCTCAGAGAGGACTACTGCTGTGCAGTTTCTGTCCAATGCAGAACCTGTCCAAGTCTTTCTGTCCCTGAAATCCCAGCACCTCCCCACTTCAGGTTTTGTTGTTAGCACCATATGCTCAGCGAGAAACAGAGCAGTGGTTGCCAGGACAGGATGCAGGGGTCTGGACACAGGAGTCTGTGTGTCGCTCCCCAGGCCCAGGGCTGTGGATAGTGCACAGGATACTTGCTCCAGAAGGCCTGGCCACAGGGAGGCCCTGAGGACAGTCACATCCATCATGCCACCAATTCAGAGCCAGAGGTGGAAGTGGGCACATAACAAACGACTTCCTTAGTGTTTCTGCCAAGAGTGACCGTTTTGGTTCCTGTTGAGCTTGGAGCTCTCCTGTCCAGTATTCTCTTGTCCACTTAACACCTGCCACACAAGGCAGCAGGGACGTGGGCTCAGCACTCAATGCCTCTGGTTAGCAGGAGGGAACAGCAGCCACTCCTGCTTGCTAGGGCTCAGCCTCCCTTAGAGCCATAGCTGCCCCTCTGCCTCCCAGTGCCCTCTCCAGGCTGAGCTTCTGAGACTGACCACGTTCTCCACTGAAATCTCAGAGACTCCTCCCTACCTCCAGGACCAAGTCCTACTCTTGCCCCTGGGCCTCTGCATAGCTGTTCTCTCAACCTGGAAGAGTCCTTCAAGATCACACTCAGACACCAAAAGTGGGCTTGTATCCCATTTCTTGGTAAATGTCTGCTCAGCTGTTTCCTGAAGGTGGGGACCCGGTGGCTTACCTTGTGTCCTTGTCTGTGGACCGGATTGTCAGCTGAATGGAAGGATGGCTCTGCTCTGCCACTTGCTTGCACCTGTATCAGAGCTGGGTCCCTGTCCTACTGACTGGGGAGGGAGAGAAGGCCCTGGCCCTGCTGGATAGGGTCCACAAACTCCGTTTCTCTTCCTTTTTGACAATGCTAGCTTTGGGCCAGGGGTATAGCTTAGCAGTATGGTGCCTGCCTGGCAGGAGCAAGGTCCTGAGTTTGATTCTTGGTTCAAAAAGAAAAGAAAGGAAAGGAAAAGAAAAGAAAAGGCCAGCTTCACTAGAAGATGAATGTTCCTCTCCTCCCCATCTGTTCTCAGTTGAAATTATACAAATCGATCCACTCAAGTTCTTTAAAGATGAAATATAAAATCCTGTTGTGACTTTTTTTCAGACAACTTTTGAACAAATTCTGTGAGCTGGCATAAACATTTTTAACTGAAGATCTGAGGTTAAAACACTTCTATTGAGGATCAAGCAATGTAGTTAAACAAACTTAAGGAAAAATTAATACACACAAAAAGACATGGCGCTCTCTACAGTGTGGGCCTCACCCACCAGAAGAGGCAGCATCACAGATGGTGCAACACTCCTGAGCTCTTCTCCTCACAGGGCCAAGGCTGCGGGACCCATGTGTCCGGCCCCAGCCTCAGGTACCACATGGCTTGCCAGTAGCACCACAGTACCTGCCTTGCAGTGGGAACATGGTGCCTGGGCCCTGCACAGCCCACAGACCCTACAAGCCTAAGGTAGCTGCCTGGGGTTTAGCCGGAAGGAACACAGCCAAATTCCAGGCCTCTAGAGCTACAGGCCCCCTCTGGGGTTTCTGGAAATAGTTTACCAGACTTCAGAAAAAGAACATATTCATTATATCTGCTGAGTGATTGTCTAAGCCCATTGAGTTTACAGGTATATGAACAAGCAGCCTATCGGTCCAGTGAGTCAGTCAGTGTCCAGGTCTCCTGAGGCCAGAACATCCCTCCTGCCCATCTCTGTCTCTCCCTCCTCAGCCCCCACTCTGACATCATATCCACCTCCTGCCTGCTTCGCTTCTGGCCCTGGCAGCCACCTGGGTCCCAGGTGCCCACCAGGTGTGGCCTCATCGCCTCCCTAGGTGCCTTGAGCCTAGCTGAGGCACAGAGAAGGTGACAGGAGAAAAGGGGACCAACGGCTGTTGGGGGCTGTGAAACCACTAAGTGATGCTTATTTTTGAAAAGGTAGTAGAATGAACACTCAGGATGCAGCATCTTTCGTCGGGTTCCTAGATATGAATCATTTATAAGTAACACTGCTCATAAGTCTTCATTTTTGTTGCTTTTGTCATGTTTTATTCACAATTTCATCACTTACCAAAAAACTCTTTGAAACCATTTATTAAGAAAATGCTTCAAAAAGAGGGTGACAGAACGAGGCCAGGCTTTGGCGCCAGAAGCACCCTTGTACAGGTGTCCAAAGCCACCACCCAGGAAACAGTTTTCCTGATGGCCAGAGCTTGACTTGGAGTAGAACCCAAGGGGCTGCACTCCCCAAACCCGACCTGGACTGCAGGTCACTGAGCCAGCCCAAGAATGGAACGAGTGATGCCACTTCCTGGTGTGCAGCCCAAATCAGGGTGTGGTCATCCCTGCCAACCTACAGGGAAGCTGGTCCCAATATGACATCTCAAGTGGTGGGGGACAGAAGCTTGCAAAGCCCCAGTGGAGTATGGACACAGCTTGGCAGGGATCGAGTCTCACTGGACAGGACTAGTCCCCCAAGGGAGCTGGTGGAGGAGAGTGACCCCATCTCACTGCTCCTCTCACATGGGCTCTGCTGGGGACCTACCTCCCTCAGACCCTCACCAGAAGCCAGCACGACACTGTGCTGTTGGGCCGCCCACACTGGGGGAAAAGTCAAGACCTAGAAAAATGAAGTCCCCAGCCTCAGGTCTTTCATTACAGCAACACAAAATGGACTAAAACAAGTTGTGACACCAAGACTCTCAGCAGAGGCACTGTGACATTCTGGGTGGAGTCACTGTCTGCAGCCCCACCTTGTACATCACAGGATGGTCAGCAGCACTCCTGGCCTAAAACTCCTTAGGGTTATGACAGACAGGACTGTCTCTGTCAAGTGTCTCCTGGGATGAAGTGTCCCGCGGAGTGATTGGTTTAAACAGACTCTGGAGGGCTCTATCTGTACTCTTGCCCAAGCCCCCAACTTCCTTCCTCTCTGGGCCTCAGTTTCCTCAGCTGCCCTTGGCAGTGACTGAACTGGGCTCCTGTCACCCTGCAGTCAGCCCCCTTCCTCCTGGCAAGCCCTGGGCACTCACCTGTTCAGGAAGATGCTGCTGACATCGTCATGCGTGATGGGCGGCTTCTTGGAACTGGCTGCCATGCGCAGTGGGCGCAGGAAGTTGTTGACAAGGATGTGCAGCTGCTGCACATACTCAGCCTCAGCCTCCAGCATGCTGAAAACCACCTGGTTCCTCTTGCGCATGCTGTCAGCGTGGGGTGAGCGGATATAGTCTTGGATGATGGTCTTCCACTTCCGCCGGCACAGCCAGCCCCTCAGGAAGCTCTGCACCTGCAGAGGAGCTTGCATTAGACAGCTGCATGCCCAGGGCACAGACCACAGCTCTGTTCCTCCACCACTCATCCTGTAGGGACAGAGCCCGATGTGGGCCAGGCCTACCTACAAGTCCTGCCTGATGCTGAACAAGTCCTTGGAGCCTTTAGCACTTCCCAAGTGTGAAATGTGGCTAAAGAGATGATGGCTGGACCTGGTACAGATCAGACTGCACCAGTGTCTCTGGAGAGTCTGTTAGAAATGCAGGCTCTCAGGCTCTGCCCCAGACCTCTGCAACTGAATAAGAGCCCCAGGCTACTCTAGGAACACCCTCTGAAGAAGGAGGACTGTGGCCCTGAGTCTCCCTGCAGGAGGCAGCTTCAGCAGTGCAGGTGCCTGGGCTGTGCTGGGCTCACCTGTGCTTCACTGTGTCTAATGGCTTGCCTGGAAGCCAAGAGGATGCCAATGAAGCTGCTAAGGGAGAAGGCAATGACCAAACTGAACAGCACATGGCTAATTAGTTCACCTTGAGCATGGGCCTCACTAGTGGTTTCTGAGCCCAACATCCGCCAGCAGCCTCTCCTGACTCTGGGGAAGAGCATAGGTGCTAGACTCTGTCCTTGGAGTCAGGCTATGTGGAGTGACCCAGAGTTGGCAGGAACTTATGAAAGGGCCTGGATTCCCACACACAGACACACACACACACACACACACACACACACTCACACACACACACTCACACGTTTTAGGCTTATCCCCTGCTGTTCCTGGAGGGGTCATGTGTGGGCAGCATGGGGAAGGATACAGGGCACCTGTGCCAGGGCTCTGGGTGTTTGTTACTGGGCCTGCCTCAACCCAGCAGTGGACTGTATGTGCCAGCACTGGGCCTGCCTCAACCCAGCAGCACCTCTGAGATGAGTCTGTGGGGAGGGGGCAGTTTAGAACTGCTGAGGCTCCAGGCTGGGGAGAACAAGGCAACAGGAGGCAGGGGCTGGTGTCAGCTGGCCCTCTGTAAATGCCCAGACCAGAAAGGTAGCAGGAAGCCCAGGGGCCAGAACGAGGCTGGTAGATGTCGCCCTGCCCTGAGTGGAAGCTGCTGTGCTGCTGGCTGGCAGGTTCTCGAGACCTGGGTTGGTGGCAGAAGATGAGGGGGCCTTTTACCCAGGGCTTCTCAGTGATGCAGGGCTTGGGGCTGGAGTTCCAGCCAGAGCTTCAGTCACTCTGCACACACTTGACTGTGACCACTTGGTGAGTTACATGCCTCTCTGAAACATGGCCTCCCCAAACATGAGATGGAGATGATAATAAAACTCAGAGGGTTTCAGTGAGTAGCCACATAATGTTTACCACCTCCTAGACTAGGTCTGGCATGTGGGCAGTGGTTAATGAAGGTGAGCTATTCCTAGTTTTGAGAAACCAGAAATCAGTATATTTGGTGAAGCTTTTAAAGCACTAGAAACGAATACAAAGAAAGGAAAAAAAAAAAAACCCACTGCGTGGGTTGAAGCCTCCACATTGGCAGGCTGGGCTTGGCCCCAGGGACACAGAGGAACTGCAGCCTCTGACACCTCAATCACCAGGACCCTGATCCACCTGCTCTCCCAGGGACAGTCTGGCCTGGCAAGCTGCATGCATGGGCCAGCTCCCACCCTGTGCCAGTCTTCCATGGCACCATGCAGTTCTGCTCTGCAGCCTTAGGCAGCTTCCCTGACACCTTGTGTGCAGTCTGCTCCTGGGAGCACTAATGGGGCACAGAAGGGGGGCCTCTTACAAAGGCCTGGCTGCTCCTAGGGCACTGTGAGAGGTGGTGCATATGTGACAGTGGTGTGGGAGACAGGTGTCATGGGTGGTGGCCAGAGAGTCTGAGGAAGGCTTTGGAGCACTTGGAGGAGGCTCACTGAGAAGACTCCAAGGTCTGGGTCTGGTCTTGGCACCACACACTCCTCTCTTGCTGGAACCTCAGTTTTCTTACCTGTAAAATGGAGTTGCACCACCCCAGTTCACAGGGTAACCAGAAGAAATGCCTGTCAAGGTGTCACCCCTGTCACCAGGGGTTGATGGGTCTACCTGGGGCTGCAGGCACAAGAGTGTGGCCTACCCCAGGGACACTGCCCACCCCTGGCTCTAAGGAGGGCTGGCTGGACAGTGGCACCTACCTTCTTAATCTTCTTGATGTCACTGTCATCATCATTGGGGGTGACAGTCTGGGTGGACTGGATGCGCTCATTGTCCTTCAGTAGGGCAGCGATCTGCAACACAGAGGCGAAGCAACAGCTAGCGGAGCAGGACTCGGCCTGTGGCCAGCAGTACAGGGCCAGGCAATGTCCTGAGCATCTCCTCCTGCATATGGGGCTTGGAGCTAGGTGCACCCCAGACTACAGAACATGAGGAGCAGGGCCAGGTTTGGTCTCAGTCCATGATTCTTCCTCCACTCCCAAATCACCCATCCCTTTATTTTTAAATTTTGGTCATGGTAAAATATATGTAAGCTAACATATATTTTATAACATATATATATATATGTTATAACATATATTTGGTATATATGCAGTGGGGTACAGCCGGTACCACCAAACAGCTCCAGAATTTCTGTGTTTTCCTAATTGAAACCCTGATTGTGCCCCTTGATCCTGGACACTGGCAATGCTGCTCTACTTCCCGTTAGTGTAATGCTTATGAGCATTACACTAGGACCTCTCAGACATGGAGTCAGACAGACTTATTTCATGTCATGTCCTCAAGGTTTGCCCATTCTGTAGCTGGTGCTGGAATTATCTTCTGTAAAACTGAACACTGTGTTATTGAGTAATACAGTAATACAATACACATTACTACATGCATACACGGTATTTTATTTAGCATTCATCTTTTAATAGATATCCAGGTAGTCTATGTTTTCAAGCAGAATCATATTTGGGGATAAATCAGATCAGGGCAAGTGACTCCCCATTGCCTGAGTCACCCTGCAGTGCTTCTCAGAATGACAGCTACTGGGTGAGCACACCCCAGACATCACTGGCCTTGGAAAATGAGATAGACCTTGGAATGACATGAGCAGTCCTAAAAATCTTCGCTGTCTGTTGGGAGTCACACAGGTCAGTACAGCTGTAAGAATGAGACTGGGGATCAGTGTCCAGGACCAGGAAGCACAGGCTGTACTGCTGCCAGGATAGTGGGAACCCCGAGGTGGAGAGGCCAGGTAGCACCGCTCATGTGGGGTCTGCAAGTCCCCAGCTCATGTCTGGTGTTGCAGCACAGGGTTTCCCTGGAAGAGCTCTAGAATCACTAGTTCCCTCTCCTCTGTGCAGTGGGCTCCAGGGAGAGGGGCTGCCCTGTTCCACTCATTAATGTGCTCCCAGTACCCTGAGCATGGCAGCAGGACTCCAAATGTGCTCACCAGCCACATAAATAATTCTAAAGAAAATCAGCAATTGCAGCCACAACAAGAAAACACAACCATCGCTAAGCTCCACACATCTAAAAATAGAAGCTCAGGATTCTACACACACACAGACAAGAGCCACAAGAAGCACGTGGCTGTGTCCCTGGAAGGCCACTAGCCGCACCACAGTGTGAATGCTCACACAAGTGAGCACCAGGGAGCAAACTGTAGCAGCTGCCTGCTCTGTACACCTTGGTTGCTAAAATTACTCAGGCCTTTACAGGAGAGTGGCTGAAAATACCTAGTGGAAATGCTTAGTGCCGAGACGGTTTTTCAGCCATCTCCCTCTTCTCACCTCTCCACATTGCCCTTTTGTGATCCCTTGAGAACATCTGCCAATCAAAATAAAAAATTATTGGGTTATCTGTGGTCTAAAAACACACATGCATGTATGGTGTACACACACATACAAGCTCCAGATAGCTCGGAGGCGTACATTCCTTAGCGCCCTCACCTTGGCCTGATGTTACCACCTCTGTGCCAGTCTGTTTTCTCTGCAGTTCTGGGCTTTGCACTCTGCACTCCCTTTCAGCTTAGGGTGATGATAGGTGTGTATGGGCTGGTGTGTGTTGGGGGGAGCCTGTACTTAAAACTGGTGGTGTCTCCTCAGAGACAGACATTCCAGGACATCGACTCCACAGAGATGAGGGCAAAAAAATAGATGCAATTAGGCCAGCTGCACGGCTCCATGCTCAGACAATGCTCACAGCCTGAGGTCTTTATTTAAGGATCAGAACGGGTGAAAGCTCTGGAGACCACTGGGAACCATGAACATCTAAGGCTGCCCGCTCTTGCTTGCAGCAGTTCAGGATGATGGTGGGAACCCGCTGGGGCTTAAGGTGGCCTTATTCCTCTTACCCGGCAAGTCCTTTCTGCAAAGGGCCTTTCCCAGCTCCCTGGTGTGTCTGACTGGCACCCACATCCGTCAGCGCCTGGGAACTGGACCCTGTCAGTCACAGAATGCGACTGCCTTTCTCCACCCTTCATGTAGCGCCTGGGTCCTAGGTGCCTTGCTCATCAAGCAAAGCTCACTTACTTCCCTCTGGGCACTGTGCAACAGCTGCTCTCCACCCCTACATACTTTAAATCAGATGAGTTTAGTCAAGGCTTTGAGGAGGAATTAATCCAGATTTGTCTCTTTTTGCTAGAAATCCAGCTTTTACTAAAGACCGTTTCTTACTTTCCAAAGTACTGTCACGTAGCTCTGCTCTTGCTCCTTCCTCGTGCTTTCCTCTTGTCCCTTCGAAGCCCAGAAGCACCCCTGCCGCCCATCTTCCTCATGCCAACCCACCCACCCATCCTGATGATGTCTCTGTGGAGCCCTGAGTGAGCAGCAGGACGGGGATCAGTTGGGGCTGTGTAAGTCAGACCTTCACTGGGGGAGTTCCCTGGAGTGACCACTGAGAAGCAGCCCAGACAGCCACAGAAATAGCGTACAGTTCCATGAGGCAGGTCCAGAGCAGTGTACCCATGGGTGTGGCAAGGACTTTCCAGAAGTTTTGAAGGACATAAACATCCAAAAGGTAGTCTAAGAGGAAGGCAGTTTGAGTGCCCGAAGGCTTGGGGTGTGACATGTGCTTGAGGGTGGAAGATGGTGGGGAGAGGTGGTCAGGGCTGTCCTTGGAGGGCAGCCATGCTGAGGCCAGAGCTGGTGAGATAAGGCTAAGGCTCCCTACCTTTCTGGAGCAGTCTTCTCCTTTACCTGTTTCATGTATTGTGGTTTTATATGACATTTATCTGTAGAATGGACTCCAAGGTGGCTTTTATTTTTAAATATTAAAGAAGAAATGTCAGCAGTTTCTTCCAGAATTGGCCTCCTGAGCTTGGGAGAGCCTGTATGTTGTGAGAAATCCCGCTATTGCTAAGCTCCCAGCTGCCCCCAGGGTTCCTTGACACAAGGCCACAGGAAGGGACACCATGCCACGTCATGCTCTCCAGCATGCCCTTTGCATGAGGTATCCTTGAAGGGTTGTTGGGCTGTGAAACAGGAGGCCTGTCCAGGAGGGAACACTGGCAGCTGAGGTGTGCAGCTCCTGTGAGCACACAGTGGGTGGCTCAGCAGGACAGGGCTGCTGAAGCCAGAGGGACAAGGGACAGGGGCCCTGCACAGATGCACAGAGCCCTGGGCTCAGAAGGGCCAGCAATTGCTTTAAACCTCTGCTGCTACTGTCTAAATTCTGAAGCCCCCATGGTCCAATTTTATTTTGAATCTTGTCCTGAAAATCAAGTCTGGTCATGAAAAAGATGCAGACAAAAGTGAGATGCGAATGCTATGACCAGCTCCCTGAAAAGAAATTCAGACTTGGAGTCTCCACCCATTCCTGTGGTGTAAACACTATGGATCCAGGTAGGAGATACAGCCTAGCCTACGTGACAAGCACAAAGTCCTGAGTTTGATTCCTGGTACAAAAAAAAAAAAAAAAATGCAGTGAACCTGGCCTACTTTAAGCTGTCAAATTCAAATCAGCAGCCAGCAAAATTCTTGTAGATTTAACAACTGGCTCTTGCAAGCTGGTGTGCACAAATGTGCTGTGAGCCCGAGGTCATGAAGAGTACATGGGGGTGTATGCATAAAGAGGTGGTGTTGTTTTTCAGTTGTTTTTACGGTGCACCCTCTTCTATATCCAAGGTTGAGAAACATGTGACAGCCTGGGTTTCAGGGCTTGGAGACTGAATAGGAGCCACTGAGTGGGCATGAGAGTTGCTATGGATACTCTGGAGCTCTTCCGTCTTGTATATGCAGGGTGGAGTTATTTCCCAGAGGCCCTGAGATGGGGCATACTCATGTGACCTGCTTTATTTCAAAATACGAGCAGACACACTGCACTAAACCAGCTTTCTGTCTCTGCTGTGTGCTGCATGAATTCTGATGGTGGGAGCCCTGGTCACTCATTTCCCTGGCTCTGAGTGAGCCTCCAGTGGTGCACAGTCTGCAACCAAACCACAGAAGCACAGTGCATGAGGTGTCTGCCTTTGCATCTTAAGTCGCTCAGGCTTGGGGCTGTTTGTTGCTGCACCATGACCCCACCTATCCTGAAGGATCCTGGTCTCACCACCTGTGGGCTTCAGGCTCTCTATTAGGCACTGACGAGATAGAACTGCTATGGGAAGCAACTCAAGGGGTTAGGAGAGCAGAACTAGGAAGTGAGTGGTGACCAAAGAAGCCAAAGCCCCCAGAAACCCTCAGGAATATAAAGATTGGGAGCTTTTACCTGGCACTAGAGGGTGGACTTGAGAACTTGGGGCCATCCAGGTGACGCCATCCCTCCTAACATGCTGGGCTGTCACCTACTGAGTCACAAGGTGCTGATGGGAATGAGTAGCAGCCCCAGCACTGTGGAGAGGTCTTAGGTGTGGTCCTTCCTTTCTGTGGCATGTGTCCCCAGGTCCCTCCAATTCTGACACCAAGACCTCAGTCTGTATTGCCAGGGTCACTGTTCACCTGCCTACTTCTTGTGTTCCATGCATCCCTGATGGTTTTGCCTCAGGAGGAATCTGCTTGTCTGGCTCCCTGGAGAACAGGGACCCTGGGCCTGCAGTATGTGTGCGTGTGTGTGTGTGTGCATGTGTGTGTGTGTGTGATGAGGAAACAGACTCCAGTCAGAAAGCTTCACCTGCCCTCTGCCTGCACTGTGCCCCTTCTCTGATCCACAACCCCCAGGCCTTTCAAGGCAAACCCACATCACCTGCCTGGGTGACCTGAGCTCTAACACACTGCCATCACTAGACCTGAGAGGTAGTAACTTCCGCTCCTTGGTGCCTAACAGAGAGCCTGAAGCCCACAAACCCTTAGGAAACACCGGGTCTTTCTAGGGAGAAGGGAAGAGTGACAAAAGCCATTGCCTTATCATCAAGAACTTCCCAGCTGACCAGTGGGTGGGCGCAAGATGTGAAGCTGGCTGGAGCATGGCTCTGGTCACTGTATCTGGGGACAACTGGCAGGAGCACACTCTGGTATTTGCACTGGACAAGATCCCTCCATGGCAAGTGTAGGGATGAGACAGAGCCCTGGCCTGTGCAAAGGCCCGAAGGTAACCTGCAGCTAGTTGGGAAGACAGCTGAGTAGACACAAGATCTGGCTCTTGGTCCTGTGTCGCGTGAGCTGGGCGGATGACTTGGGCTCTCTCCTCTTCTGTGAGATATGATGACCAATGTTGTTGGGGCAGTGTGGGGACCTGAGGTAGGAGGTCAAGCACCTGTGAGAAGAGATGCTGAATCTCCACCTTTTGAATGGGATTCCCAGGCCAGTGTTACCTCAAGTTCAGAACTCTGCTTCAGGTCAAGGAGGAAGCGTGGCTTTGGATGCCTGGCCACTCAGGCAGTGCAGGATCATTGGTGAGAGATGGGGTCCCCTGCATGGAAAGCTCTGTGCCTGGTGCTTGAGTTCTTCATTAACCTCCTCTGAGCTGCTTCAACTGGGACCCAAAGGGCTGTGCAGTTTCCCCATGGCCCCTTTACCTCCCTACTCAGAGTCCCTAGCCCTAGTCACCTCTGCCTTCAGCCGCTCGATTTCGATCTCCCCATCCTCGATCTGCTGCCGCAGCTGCTTGGCAACTGTCTTCTCCGTCTCCACGATCTGCAGGAGGTGCAGGTACTTCTGCATCAGCGCCTCGTGCTCGGTGGCCAGGGTGCGGTAGCTGTGGGGGGACACATGGCTCAGACACTGCCTCCTAGCCCTGGGACAGCTTCAGTGTCCTACAAACCCACAGCTCACACCAGCCTACGGGCCCTCCACTAGTCTGGCTCACACCTCTGTCTCTTTTTCTTTCTTGCACAGGCATACACGCTCACATGCACGTGTGTGCTCAGCTCTGGGGCTTTGCCCAGGTAGACTTTCTGTCTGCAACTTGCTTCTTCCCTTCTTCTCTGGGACTCTTTAGCAAAATGACACCATGGTGGCTTCCCCACAGACCTGGGCTGGAGCCAAGATCCCAGGAGGCTGTAGTGGGAAAGGTCTGTGGCCAGGGGAGGAGGCTGCACCTTAGGGTGGGAGCCAGGGAAAGGTGTGGTCCAGTTGCAGGCCAGCTGGAGCCAGGGCAGATTAGGGGCCTGGCAGGGACCTGGGGGGAACTGGCAAGAGCATCATTCTCCAACCTTGCTGGCCATCTTCCTCCAAAAGCAGGTAACAGGCTGTGTGTAACAGCGCATCTTTGGACTACAATACGATCAGATTACAATGGTACTTTCTGAACTTCTCTTATGAAAATGAGTATCAAATGAAATTTGGCTCAGAGCAAAAAGTAGCCAGTTTTTTCTTACCCACCATGCATCACACCTGGTGGGAAAGCTCCTCTTTCTCTTGGCTGGTCTCACTACCAGCAGTGCTCTGACCCCTCGAACAGGTGTCAAGCCTCTTGCCCTGCCTTCCCTTCCTTCATCTGCCCCTTCCATCACCACCATCCTCTCCTCTTTCCCTCCTTCATGAAAACAGTGACTTAACAAACACACACACCCCAAACCAGAAAGGAATTTAAGGACAATGGAAGACTGACAGTTCCATTTCATACATGGAGAAACAGGCCAAGATGAGAGGCAACATGCCTGAATAAACAGGTGGTCACTGTCCAGTTGGGGGCCAGGATGGGCTGGCTGTGAAGCCTGGGTTCAGGACAAAGCCTTCATCATTAGAAGGCAGGCTGAGAGCCACACTCCCTGTTAACAAGCCGGAAGGCAGTGCGGGAGAATGCTGGCTGAGGCCAAACTTGTGCAGGGTCACTGCCACATCCGGAATGCATCTACAAAAGGAGTTCACATTCGGATTGCTCTAAGAGCCAGCTGACCCTTCATGGGAAGCAGAGGGTACAGAGCTCATGGCTCCTCTTGCTCTCTAGACCTGACCTGCTGCTCTGGGGAGCGTGCCTCCCTCAAAGCCACCCCACCAGGCTGGGAGGTGTGTACCCCAGAACAGTGACTCAGTTTTCCTTATCTGTGATGGCTACTGTGCCTTCCCCCACAGGAATCTCCCTCTGAGGCTGGCAGGCTGGCTCTGATCCCAGGCTTTGGCAAGCAAAGCCCAAAGACTGCCGACCACTGGCAACTGGTTCCAGGAGGCTGAGCAGACAAGGGGGGCTGGGGGAGCTGTGTTCTCTTCCTGTGTCCACTGGGAGGGAGACTGGCTGATGTGCTGGCACTTCCTGACCTGGAGTCACACAGTACTCACTGGGAGTCATTGCTGATGTCCCTGTGTGACTCTGGGTCTCACGATTCACATCAGCCCCAGGAGGACCGAGTAACTCTCCGAGGTTAGGGTAAGGCAGGAGGGACACACAGCATCACAGGGCTCCTCAGATGTAGAGGCTAGTGCTGAAGACACGGTCAGGTGAGAAACACCCATCAGGCCATGAGGCTGGGTGGCTGCAGTACATGAATCTCATTGTCGCTGCGCCCCTGGATGCAGGGAGCCAGGATCAGCTCAGTGACCTCAGCCTTACTTTGGGGTGAGCAGACCCTGATGCAGCCTCAAAACTTCTCTCCTGCTGCATACCCACCCTGAGCGCCTGCTTGCACTATGGGCTCTGCTCCTGGTGCTGGGTGGTGCTGATGTGGTGACATGAAGGTGGTCTTGGTGGGCACAGGCTCTCTATGCTAGTGACAATGTCTGGGTTGGGGAGCTGCCAGTTTGGGGGAGAAGGTGTCTACACAGAAGGCACACAGGTGAGCAGTGAGGGTGCAGGTAGCCAGTCCTGTACCCTGCATGGCTGGATCCTGCCCAACATAAGAAGCAGCCTGGGGGTAACAGGATAGCAGCATAGTCCTGCACTCCCCAACTTCAGCTTGGGGCACCCTAACTTCAACCTGGGACACTTTAGCCTGGGCAGAAGTCTCAGCTGATCTTGGACTGCAGACCCCAGGGACTTGGGATAAGAGATGTTGATTCGAGATGATGGGTGTGTAATAATAAGTTATACACCAAGAAAATTAAAATGTTCTCTCTGAAATATATATATATATATATATATATATATATATATATATATAATTCATTTTAAAAAGTTAAGGTTTAATGCACATCTGGAAAGCAAAGATCTTAACCATATGGCTTGATCAATTATGGTAAATGCAGAAACCTTAATCAAGACAGAGGGCCTTCCCACCACTCCCGGAGGCCCTCCTGTACTCAAGCCAGCCCAGGCCCAGGACCCATGCTGAAGTCTACCACTCCCAGCCAGTTGTGGCTGATCTAAAACTTTATATAACTGGACTGTCGCAGCAGGCATTGTTTTTCTAGATTCACTCTACATACTGATTTTGGAATTCATCTGTCTTCCTGCATGTAATTTTAGCTGATCGTCAATGGAATTACTCAGTATTATTCCATTGCATGAAGTACCAAGGTTGGTTTATACTTCTGCCAATTAATAGACACTAGCTATTTCTAGTCTTTGGTCTACTGTGCATAAGGTTGTTAAGGGCATTTGCGTATGAAACTTTTTGTAGACATTTTTTGTTTCTCTCGCATAAACACCAAGAGGTGTGATTGCTGTGTAAATGAGTTGATATATATTTAACTTTTTAAGTAACTACCTAACCATGTTTCAGGTTGGTTGTATTGTTTTGTGCCTTTGCAGTACATTAAGGTTAAGGCAGTTCCAATCCCTCTCCAACATTTGATGTTTCCAGTCTCTGTGATTTTAGCCATTCTACCATATAGGTTTTGGTGTTTCACTGCCTTTAGAAAGTGTTTGGATTAACTGAGTCTCTAAATTGACATAGCCCTGGTTATAAGATTATATAACAACTTTAATTCCATGACATTTCAACACTTACAAAGTCTCTCCATATACCTAATTTCATTTGACCTTCACATGAGATATTTTAATCTTCAGAGTAACCCTGTTAGTGGGTCTTCAGTATTTGATGCTGAGGAGATTAAGGTCCAGTTGCTCCCTACTCATTTTGGTTCTTCACTCAATCCAAACCTTGACAGCTACAGCAATTTCTATTCTGCATCAGAGCTCTGATCACGTTACTCCCCTGGTGGAAACCCTTGATAGTGCCCCACTATTCACAGAGGAAAAGTTAAACCTTTCAACAGGTTTTTCCAGATCAATTATGGGCTGATGCCAGCTGACTGTCCAACCTCTTCTACCTTCTGACACCCAAACTTGGCATTCTCGTTATTCCTGGATTTGTCTTTTCTGTACCAATGCTATAAATGCTGTGAATAAAAGGGTTTTTGAAAATATTGTTTTTCAGATGATTATTTCAAATGATTTTAAATGACTATCAATGGTTAAATCCATTAAATCTGCTCAATTCTCCACTTCGCCAAACATTATTCTATTTCCACCTCCAGATTCTCCCATTTCCATGAAGATGGCTGTACTGTCTCTCTGTCTCTGTCTCCTGTATGCTTTGCACTTAGCACAGCCTTGGTGCCCCAGAGCTATTGCACATGTGCCTGATGTCTTCCTGACTGGCCTGTGACATCTCTGGCAGAATGCCTGGTTGCTGCTCAGCTTGCCTCTGCTTCATGTGTTAGATCCTAGTTGCCATAGCTAAGATGGGATACGCCTTGAGAACAGAAGTAGATCTTAGGGCAGGGTCACTGCTAGGGTCATAATAAGAGCTTCTGGTCAACTGATCTGATTCAAGGCTCAAGGAAGGACCCTAAGATCGATCTATTGACAATAGATCAATCCATCCACCCACCCACCCACCCACCCACATATCCATCCGTCCTCCACCTACACTTTCAACATTCATCCATTGATTTACCCATCTCCTCCTTTCCTCCATCAGTCATCTCTTATATAACCTCAACACCTGGCTTTGCATCCATCCTTCATCCATCTATTCATTTTCACATCCTTCCAGCCCTGTTTGCTGAGCACTTTTTTTGTGTTTTTATCAAAGTCCCTGGGAATGCAAGGAATAGTACTGTGCCTGGTCCCTACCTGTGGGGACAAACATTTTGTGGGAAGGCAGACACAACTGCACCACTGCCCAGAGGACAAGTCTGGGTCCTGCTGCTCCTGAAGGTACTCAGTTTTGCCTGGGATTATCAGTCTTGGGCCCACATCCCAGCCCACACATCCTACTCAAGACCCATGAAGGACTTAGCCTAGCTTGGAGCCCCCATCCTCTCCAGCATATTTCTCTCCACCTGGCCCAGGGAGTCTCCTTCCAGAGGGGCATGGACTGCTAAGGGAAAGGGAGGTGTAGGTCAAACTTCAGAGGTATAGAGACTTTCAGTATGTGGCAAGAAAACTAGGTCCAAAGGGATTTGTTCCTGGCCTTGCATCACACTCATGAGGCTGGAGCAGTGTTGGGGGCTGCAGGATGGTTCCTGGTGCTTCTTGTTCCCTGTGGCCGTCAGGAAGTGCAGCCCTGGTCCAGGCCTGGAGGGGCCCTCCAGGAGATGCTGTTGGGGCACACACCTCCCAGTCAGCCTCCCTGCCAAGGCCAGCTGGTTGGGACATACCTGGCATGGGCGATGGCTGCCACCCACTCGTCACAGTCCTTCGCATCCTCTGTCCTCAGCTCCAGAGCTTTCTGGTTCTCATGGGTGAAGTTCACCGTGAAGTAATGCTGCACAGAGGAGAAGACACCCAGTTACCAGGGTCCCAGAAGTGGTGGCACCCACTGTCAATCTAGCTGTCTGCCAACCCAGACAAGCTGCTCATGATCACTGGGATACATTCAAGTTAATGGTTTCACACACTCTACTGAAAAGTCTTTTGTACGATGTAACAAAATCTATGCTTAGGATAAAACAAGGAAGAAGAATCACAAACCCTATTTGCCAACTAATTACACAAAAACTGGTTTTAAGCCACTAGACAGGCTACAGGGAAGGCAGAGAAAGCAGAGGGAACCTTCCCACCAGGAACCAAGCACCCGTACTTTCATGCCAAGGATATGGCCTTCCAGAACCAGATCAGAGCAGACACAGCCCCTGCCAAGGCCTCTGTGCTGGATGCAGGTGACTGACTGACACCTGGGCCGGGCACGGGTTGTCCCCTGGAGGAGCCAAGCAACATCAGGCAGAGTAGTTCCAGACGTTTGCACAATGCCTGACACTTAGAACAGAGATGTGTTTGCAATAATGCAATGGATCTCCCTGTGATGGAGCTAAGCAAACAGGCCAAAGGCTCAGAGAAAGCCGCTGTGATTTACTCAGAGAAATCTAAGAGGGCTTCCCAGGGGACGGGCTCTATTGGAGTCTAGTTGGCTGGGAGGCCGGGTGGTGTTGTGTGCACCTGATTCATTCAGAGCAGCTGGTACAGGAGGTGCAAAGGCCGAATGCAGGGAAACAGCTGGGGCAGAAGTGTCAAGGATGATGCCTTGGGTTCTGTGGTGTCACAAACTGGGGTTCACTGGGCTGAGGGGCAGCACAGGCAGGGAGGGGAGAGAAAGAGGACCAGCAGTGCAGGTACTGGGAGGGCCCAGAGAGGGTGACCAGGGCCAAGCGCAGAGCAAAACTATGCCAAAAGGGGTGCTGCCCTCACCCCTGGGGCTGAGCTGGCAGGATCAGAAGCAAAAGATGCTGAGCTCTTGGGAGCTTCTGCTAACATTCACTGTTTCTGTTAACTGCCATTGTAGGTAGCAGCTGGGGTGTGTGCATGTGTGTGTGCACACACACATGTATGTTTATCTGTTTGTGGGGGACTCAGTGCAGAGACTGTGTCTCTCCTCATCTCCTAGGAAACAGGTCACTAAGACAGTAGAATGAAATATCAGCTACAGCTTCAAATAACTGAACTCAGTGGGTCCAGAGTGCTGCTTGGCGGGAAGGAAGCAGCTGCATGTGGTTACACAGCATCTCCACATCCCCGAGCAGAGGCAAACGCACCATGTTTCCTCCCACATCCACCCTGTGGATCCTGAAGCTCAGGACAACCAAGCTGCTTGCTCAAGCCCACCCAGCTGGACAGCAGGGGACAGCGCAGCTTCCTGGGCACTGACTGTCTTCTCCAGTGGGCCTGCACAGGAAGCAAAATGAGAGAAGCGGGGTGCCAGCCTCTAGGGGGTGCGGGAGGAGAGACTCAACCCTGACTCAGAAAAAAGACACAGTGGGGATGGGGGCCTGGTGGCCTGATGCAGGAGAAGCTTCTCTGCCCTTCCTGCCCTATTGGGTTCACTGTGGCTAGGGGCAGGCTCTTGCAGTCAGTCCTGACAGAGGGAAGCACAGCTTTCACAGCCCTTACACCCTCACCCACAGGAACCGGCCTCAGAGAAGCCAGCCAGCTCAAGCCACCTTGGGTGCCTCTGTCCTGGGGTGGTGAGGACCCAGTCAACACCCAATTTTCTCCTCAGGTCATAGCAGGAAGAGGATGAGGGCTCCTGAGATTTTGTTCCCTTTCCCACCCTTTAGCTAGAGGTTCCCATCCCCACCTACTCTACCTCTATGACCTTGCCTCCTCGTCACCACCATCCCTAGCAGGTCTCCTGCCTCTGTCATCCCTTGGAGGCCCTGACCCCAAGTGATTGGCAGGCTGCAGGTTAGGAGAGAATGGTGGGGGTGGAGGGTGTCAGGGCTATCCTGAAGCTGAGCACACCTCCTGATCTTGTTGGGGAGGCAGGACAAGACACGTTGGTCTGTCTAGGTGCCCATTTTGGGAACAGCATGGCCATAGTCAGAGCAGGGGGTGTTCCTGCCTAGGATGGCTTTCCAGGAGGCCCTAGCAGAGGATGGCCAGCAACCCCTCCCTGACACCTGGTGCACATAGTCACACTGCTGTGGACCAGCAGAGTGTCCCTGGGGGAGACCACTGGCACCCAGCACTCCTGAGTCATTGAGGATTCTGACTTTGGGCTACCGGGCAGAAACTGCCCTGCATGGGGATTGGTGGAGAGATGGACAAAGGGATAGATGGGGTAGGGCACAACACAGATGAAGACAGTAAAAATCCACTGGAAAGACTAAGCCCCAGGAATGGGGCAGAGGGTGAGACACTAAGAAAAAGAGAATACCAGGATCACAGATCTATATGCAGAAGTGAGCAGTGTATCTACAGGGGCAAGCAGCTGACTCTGGGTCCTGGCCATGTCTGCTACACGCAGGGGTGGTCAGTAGGAGGGAAGGAGGACATAGATGCTAGGTGGAGATGCGAGCCCCACGCCTGGGGAACGTAGATTTGGGTGTCTCTAGGGTAAGAGTCCAGGGTCCACAGCCTGAGGCCTTCAGGTGCTCTTGTCCTTGTGTTGCCCCCGTTGCTGTCCTCATGGTTACAGACAGAGCTCCCAAGTCAGTGGGGGCAGGGGCTCCTAGGCAGGGAAAGCCTAGGAATAGGGTCTAAGGTAGAGTCATCTCTGCACTGGCCCAGAGGGTGGCTTGGGGCAAGTAAATCCCTACCTCCTGTCATCTGCCTTATGAGCTCCGTGCCGCATGGGTAGATACACATGTGTCTATGTGCGCACACACACACACACACACACACACACACACACAGCCATCTATCATCCATCTGCCATCTATCATCTATCAGCCATCATCTATCTATCATTTGTCTATCATCTATCTGCCATCTATCGTCTACTATCTATCTATCTATTACCCTATCTATTTATCTTTCTGCCATCTACCATCTATCTTCTGTCTGGAACATCAGTGAGAGATGGCGGAGTGAGATGTGTCCTCAGTCTTCCTAAACCTTCTGCCCAGGCAGAGGCAGCTTCCAGGCCTGCTGTCTTGCAACGCCCTCTGGGATCCTGGCCCCACTCTTTCCCTGCCAGGGTAGATGAACAGCTGCAGCCTCAACATGGCAGGGTGTGGGTGTGGGTGTGGCACTGCCCACAGCACCCAGCACGGGGAACACACAGGCAGGGACTCTGGGTTTGGGGGCTGGGCTGTCAGAGTCTCAGCGGGGCCTGGATGGGGCTGATGCGGGTGTCAGCGTACCCATCCCAGACCTCATAGGACTTCTCTGCAGGGCATGTCCTGTCTGGGAGAGTCATGGCCCGGCTGACTCATGGGTCTAGGACTGCTCATCCAGGGGCTCCGGCGCTGCCCCCACCACGCCTGGTGCAGAGCAGATGCTAACAGATGGCTGAAGGAGAGAATGGGCAGAAGCCTTGGTACTTTGCTGCACCTCGAGGACTCAGGAAGCAGCAGCCTCTGCTGCCCCTTGTTAGTATGAACTGTGACACTGTGAAGACCCTTCCAGCGGCAACTGTGGCCGCGGAGAGGGTAGGACCTTGGGGTCACCCCTTTGATGGTATGTCGGGCCACCAGTGGTTTTTAAACCATGGCAGGGCTCCCCCCAAGTAAGCCAGGTATAGGGGTGGCGGGCTCTGAGGGTGACCAAGTTCTCTGTGCTGTCCACTTCCTTCTCTTTCCTCAGGATGGGGTGATCAGGACAGGGAGAGCAGACTGTGCACAGACTGAGAGAAAAGGAATTTTCTGTGAAGTGTGCAAATAGCAAAGGTTATGGATGACGTAGAGTTTTAAGGAAAGGTTTTGGGGAAAGAGTACAGGGAAGGTACTCCACTGCTTCTTTCCAGGCCCTTGAAGTCTCCAATTCAACAGTTTACTGTGGGAAATTTGAGCCATCATAAATGTTCTAACAGTTTTACAGTAAAACTCCACATGCACAACCACCTTGATTCCCTGGGGCACTGCAGGCAGCCTTAGGGGACTCTAGGTAGAGGCTACCCAGTGCTAATCCCTGGCAGGGAGCAATACCTGGGCACCTGGCCCCCACCTGGGCAGTACCTGCCGGTAGCACTTAGCAGGGTCCCACAGGCTTCTTGCTTCCCTGGGCAGAAGGCTGGGTTTGGGCTAGGCTTGCTGTCCTGCTGACTTTCTGGGACTTTGGAGATAGAAAACACATAAAGTTTTCAGGGCCAGAACAGTCCAACTCTGGGCCCAGCTGAGCAAGGACCCCACAGCCCATCCAGCCCCGTGTGGGAGCATCGAGCTTCTCAAAGCATAACCAGCAGAACTGGAGGGAAGTGTGCTGCTTCAGCCTTAACTTCAGTGTGGGGCCAGAAGAGAAGAAGAAACTCATGAGGTCGAATTCCTCTTGGGGTAAAGGAAGTGGCTTTACTCACGAGGAGGAAGGCAGAGGCGGCAGGTCTATTCTAGTGCTTCAGGTGACAGCTAGGGATACCATACTACCAAGAGACACTGCTGCTGGTCCTGCCTCAGGTGCAAGCAAGACACCTCCGCCTCAACCTCCCCATTTACACAGTTAACAGGAGAAGGGTCCCTTCCTCTCGTGGGTGCTGTGAGGGCCACCTGGGGTGACACTGGCATTTTCCTGTTAGCAGGCACCTCACACCCACCTTCTGCAACTCTTCATAACATCGTTCTCCTTGGCTGGGCAGCACAAAGTGCAGGCGATTCAAACCAAATGTGATCATCTTCCAGACCCAGGTTCATTCTACGACTGTGGGGCAAAGTCTTGGGCAACAGTAGGGAAAACAGCTGCAAGTCACTGAGGGCCTGAAATGCCCATTTTCTGGGAATCTGGCTGACTGGAGCTGTCAGAGCCCTGGCTGTGCCCTCCCTATGGCACTCAGAGCTCACTGTCTTCTCCTGGTGTTGGTGCTGCCACTGCCAGGCTATGTCCCGGCCTCCACAAGGAGCAGAGCCCAGGTGGAGGAACTGGATCTGTGCAGGGCTGCAGCCAGGCCTTCACCAGTGGCTGTGAGGACCCAGGCAAGGCACCCTCAGCCCTATATGCTGCAAGGCACCCTCAGCCCTATATGCTGCAAGTGTAGAACAAGGCCAACCTTTGCTTCTCTGGTTCTCTGTGTCCTCATCTCTATTCTTGTCATCTCTTCACCTTTCTCTGTGGTCCATTCCTGCCCTTCTTCTCTCTACCTACTCCTCAAGCCTCCACTCTCCCTGCCTTTCCTTTCAAGAAGGTCAGTCTGGCTGCATCAACAGAAACTCCCCCACCCAAGACATTGGACACATGGGCCCACCTGGGCCTCACCTGCTCGCCTGTAACTTGAGGCAGGAAGACTGCTGTGAGTTCAAGGTTAACCTGGGCTATGCAGTGAGTTCAAAGCCAGTGTGAACTCCTTAGTGAGACCCCACCTCCAAGACAAACAAACAAATAAACAAAAACCCTGAAGAATAAAGTTGCCTAGGAGAAGCCGGGCCATGTCTAGCTGTGAAAGGCAACACACCTGAACAGCATGAACTCCTTCAGGAGACTGAGCCCCCATTTGGGCAGCTGCCCCCTGCTCTGCCACCCACCCTGCCCCCTAAAGCCACCTGGTAACTTCCAGGCTGTTTTTACTGCTACCCCAAGCCTCCCTCCAGCCTGCACATCTGCAGCATCAGGGAACAGACACTCGGGCCCAGGCCCCACTCCAGAGCCTTGCAAGTGAGGTGGGGTACCCGATAACTCTGAAAGCCCAGTTGGTTCTGCCGTCACCCAGTGTGCAGATTCCAGGAGGAGCCTGAGACTCTGCATTTCTCTCCTTTAGCCTCCTGCCCTCTGAGATCCACACCCTAAGGCAGGGACACAGCGCAGCCTGGAAACAGCCCTGAGGTCGCCCAGTTGGGGATCTGGGAAGCTGCAGAGGAGACAAGCTAGAGCAGACTGAAGAGCTGTGTGCCAAGCTCCACGTGCCAGGCCAGAGCGTTTGGGGAACGCACGGATCCCAGCCAATGACATGCCCAGTGTGGAAGAGTGAGGTGCAGCAGAGAAGTCACCAGGTCTGGGCTTCTTCCGAGACATGGATTTCCCGCCTGGGCTCTGTGGGTGAGCGCAGTTGTTATTCCAGGAAAGCCTTCTTCTGCCAGGCTGCTCAGGGTGTTCTCCTCTTCTTTCAAATAAAGACTCCAGCTAGGAACATCTCATCCCGGTCTCACTTGGCTGCCCCTGGGATGGGGTGCAGGGACTCCAGAAGGCTTTGCACAGAAGAGATTCTGATCGTTCTGGAACTCACTCCAGTGAGGACCCTTGCATTTTCAGTTTTCAGAACGATCCATCAGCATTCAATAAAACCAGGCCTGGGATGCAGCACATGCTAGGGCATAAGGACATCAGGCTTTGGCTCCAGACAGGGTTAGCGTTAGGGCGCTGCTGTCTCCTCTCTCACAAAACCAGCTTGCAGACGGTTCAGACAGACAACATGGATTCTGCAAGCTCATCACGAGCTCAGTGGTGCTTTCTAAATTACAGGATCATGCAGTAGATCTCATTGGCCTACTGCTGGCCAAGTACTGGAAAACATGAGTGTGTGCATTCACACTTGTACACACACACACACACACACACACACACACACACACACACACACTGCATTGGTTAGGGCTGCTGTCCTGAGGATGAGGCCTGGAGGGGCCAACCGGAACTCAGTAGTGGTTCCAAGACCCATGCACTGTGATGGGTTAGTATCCTCCATCCCCCCCAGCTGCCATAACCCTCGCACTCCTCTCCACACACTTTCTGGACTCTGTGTCTTCTCTGTTCGGGGCTGGATCTCCCATCCCTGTTGTGCTGCCTCCAGCCCAGCCTGTGTCTCAGAATTCAGATTCACATGTGCCTGAGGGCAGGTGCTACTCTGCAGCCCCATCCAGCAGGGCCAGCCCTTGTGGCTGGAGCCTCGGCCAACTGCTTGGAGCCCCAGTGGAAGAGAGGTGTTGTGCTGCCACAGGAAGCCCTGCACACATATGTGTCTGTATGTGTGGGTGTCCTGGCTTAGAGTTCCTCTTATCACCTTTCTTCTCCCCATAAGGGAAATGTACCTGGGCTCCCTGTGTCCTCCGTTCCATGGCCAGGACCCCAAGAAAATGCTGCCCCAGATCCTCAGCCCACACAGCAGTGCCTCCCAGCCCAGCTCCTCTCACTCCTGGTTCCAGATGGTGCCTACCTACCCATGCAGCCCTTGCTCTGGTTCTGGGCCTCCTGGCAAACACAACAGGGATTTAAGGGTCCTGCTGGATTTCAGGGGCCTGCTGGGATGCAGCTCCTCTGGGTTTGCTGGTGCTCCTGTACCAGGCAGGAAGGCCTGTGGCCCTGCCTCTTGATGTGGCAGTGCCCAGGGGCAGAGGTGACCTGCACTGGATCCTGCCCTCAGTGCCTGCTGGCTTCTTGCTCCCCAGCCCAGCATCTGAGGTCCCAGTTCCCATCCCCCAGACTTTCTGCAAATGAGTGCCAGTCCCAGGCACTGTCTAAAGCTCTGCTCTCCTGAGCCCAAGCTGCGTGACTGCCTAGCCTGCAACCCAGGCTAAGACAGAGACCACTGCCAGGGATGGACCTATGCAGCTGTGCTGGCCATAGGGAGGCAGAGGGCAGGGAAGTAACTGCAAGGCCAGAGCCCCAAAGTGCCACCACAGTGCCTCAGAGCCAGCCTCAAGCTGGGTGTGGAGGCTGAGGCAGGGTGGTGAGTCTGAGTCCAGACTGAGCAACTTATGGAGATGCTGACTCAAAAAGGGACTTGGAGATGCAGTGAGAAGGCCCCCTGTCCAAACCCCAGAATCCCCCACCATGCAGACACCAGCCCTGACCCCCACTGCTATCAAGGCCAGGGCTTCATCAGCGCAGCCACCAAGCTTTTGCTGCTGACCTCCATTTGACCCAGGAGCTGCAAGCAGTGGCCCATATGGAGAAGGTCTTGAGGCTGCTACATTCAGCTAGTCCTAGGCAAAGATCTTTCCACCTGCACCTCAGCCTGTCCAACCTTAACCTACCAACTGCCCCCGAGATGTCCATGAGGGAACAAGGCACAAGCTGCAGTTAGAATATAATATGCACGTGATCAGTTATGAGTGACCCATGCATACAGATACTGATTAACTGCAGCTCTGTTTATAACAGCAAAAGGTGTTAAGTTACACAGGTATCCCTCAAGAGAAGTCTGTCTAAAACACAGCAGAATACTATGCAGCCACAGAGGGCAATGGGTCCACTCAGAGTCGGCTCCCTCTGTTGGAAGCATTGGTGTTCAGAGTAGGTAATAATGCCCATAACAGTCCTGAGTGCATGCTAAGGGTGGGTATGTGCTGGAAAGTTGCTCTCTGCAAGACACAGGAAGCTAGAAAGCAGGCTGTGGCCTATAGAAGGGGCGCAACCGCCACCCACCCTCCCACACCTCTCAGATGCTAGATACTGGACACAATGCCAACCTAAGCCCCAGACAGGAGAGGTGTGGGCATGGCTGAGTGTCCACCTGACACCACTCACTGCTTCACCACATGGTGCCGTCCCCAGGCTTTCCCTGGAGCCCATATTCCAGCCTCTGCAAAGCAGTCCTCACCGAGAGGGGGCTGCCGTGCCTGCCAGCACCGTCTTCCTTAATTCATTCCCAAGACATGAGGAAGTGAACACTGCCATCAGCCTGTCCTCTTCCCAAGCCCCCAGGAACCTGCATCCATGCACACAGTACTGGCTCCTCCCCGGCACTCCATCTCCCCAGACCACTCCCATGGTCTACAGTCAGCATGCAGAGGGCAGGGTGGGGGAGCAGTGGCAGGCCTGGGGACATAGGCAAGCTGAAAGCCCAAACATGACCAGCTTCTTTCACTCTCACTGGTTTCCTGTGTTCATGGAAGAGCGGAGAGGTGTTTATCCAACACCTCTCGGTTCCACTCATGGGTCTGACAGGGGGGAAATCAGTCTGCTTCAGGCTTCTCTGCATTTCGGGAAAACTACATAGTTAAGTTTGCTAAAAATTCACTTATGCACTCCTCTAGAAGTATTTATAAAAGGCTTTTATTTCAAATCTGAGTTGGACTTTCCAATCTGACCAAAACCAAAGTTCAGCTAGGTGGTGCAGTATCTCTGGTGAACAATGATCTCATCTTTAGGGGAAAGAGCTGCCTGAAGGACTAAAGTCCCCATCCAAAGGGCACACTGCCTCGCTGTCCTCTGACCTGACCTGCAGCAGAGGCCTGGTCTGTGTTCTGATGCTCGCAGTGAGAGCTCAGTGCTGGTGTCTGTGGGGACAGGGACCCTGGCATGCAGGAATTATGGTGACTGAAGGGCAGCTGTGGCTATGTGGGAGCCTGGCCTGGATGAGGCCTCTTGGGGAGGGCTCATCTGAAAGCTGCCCTCTTAGGTGCAGGTGCATCCTCCCCTGCTGGCAGCCTGAGTGGCACAGTCGTAGGGACCCTGAGCAGGGATGCCGTGGGTAGTACAGGCTGGGGTGGGAAGAGGAACCTTTGTGCTCTCTGGTTCTAGCCTGCACCCCACTCAGTTTTGCAGCTTCCAGATAGGTTTTCCTGCTTTACATGCCTGTAAAGACATGTGCCTGGTGGCCTGCACATTCTGGGTGCCCCCAAAATGGTATTTACTGTCATTATTCAGTGTTTTCAAAGCAGAATTACGTACATTTGAATCTATATCCACAGTGTGTCAGCTGAAGGGCATTTAGTAATAACTGAAGAAGGCCAGACTTTCTGGAGCATTACCGATGATGAACTCTAATGTGAAAAACTAGTATGTGAAATGGGCTGCTCTGGTGGATGTGGGGTGTGGTCCCTGGGCTCCCTAGAATGAGGCAGGAACACTGTAGCTTAGTGGAGTTAAGTGACATGTCCACAGCAACCCTGGGAGGGATACATCAAGCCCTCCCAGCATGTGGTCTGGCAACTCCAGGGATTTTGTCCTCACATGAATGGGACGTTCCCATGGGCAGAACAGGAAGACAAACAGGAGCTGAGAGAGCACATACTTCCTACCATCCCAGGGCTGCCCTCAGGGGATGTCAGCTGTATCTAATGCAGAGGACTCAGAGGGACAATGCAGGGGACCCTCAGGGACAACCCAGGGGATCCCCAGGGGGTGTGGGGCTCTGCTCAGATGGCAAGGTTCTCAGCCAGCACCTGGCTGCACACTGGCTCCTTCTTGAGCTCCAGCACAGGGCAGCAACCTGCTGAGCCAATAAAGCTACATCTACCTCCATAACAAGCACCCCTGAAGACCTGGAGGGACACCAAAGCCCTTTTGCCCCCAGACTCCCCAGGACTCATCTTCCTCCCACCCCCAAGCCTCCAGCTGCCTTCCCCACTCTATGATCTGCTCCGTGACGTGAGACAGAAAAGCGGATGGCCAGCAGGCAGCTCACCCGCCTTTTGTCTGGTACCCAATAGACCGCAGGTCCTGCAGCTCCAGGAAGCATCTCCCGACGAAGCCTCCACAGCACAGCCCTGGCTCCTGCCACGGCTTCCACTCCAGCCCCCCACCCACCCCTTGTAGCTGTACCAGCCCAGAGGTTTTTCCCGTCCCAGCTGCCAGGGGCTTAGCCCCAGGGATCACCATTCCCAGACAGCGGGGGGAGTGCTCAGGATGTAGCTCCCTGTGTGAAAGAAGATGTTATGTGGTTTGTGATGTAGGGAGGCCTCTTGGGGAGGCAATTTTTAGGTGAGGACCTAAAGAAAAACAAGAGGCTGGTGTCCTAAAGACACGGAGCAGGCAGAGCTCACTCCAGCAGAGGCCTTGTGAGAAGAGAGAGGAGACAGGGGCTAGAGCAAGGGAGGGAGAAGGACGGTCAGCCTGGTCAGACCTCAATGGTCCCCGGGTGCTGGCTGCAGAAGAGGGGGGTTGAAACGTACTCACCATCAGGTGGGGATGCAGTTCAAGGGAATGGATGAGTGAACTCCCCTGAGCTGATCACTACGCTATGCATAGGAATTAAAATACCACATTGTCCCTCATAAATATGTACCAACATACACATCAATTGAAAATTTTAAAAGTATGTAACAGTAAAGGACCCTGGTGGCCTGCTACCCAGAGGGGTCACTAGGATGGGTGAGTGGGCATCAGACAGAAGCTATTCAATATTAAGGCAGGGCCCCAGCTCCCCTGCTCTGGGCAGTTGCTGTGGGTGAAGGGCAGTGCCCATAGGGCTACGCTGAAGAGTGAGGCCCACGTTCTGCTCCTCTCTGAACCAAGTTGTGGATGGCACTCAGCACTGGCAGAGCAGTATGAGTGCAGGTGTGTGGGTCTGGTCTGCTCTTCCCTTAACGCATAAGCAACGGCCTCTCCACCTCACTTTTGCAGGGTGCATGGGGGCAGCGCTTCTCACTGTAGGTCCTAGACCCATGCTTACCAGACCCACAAGGTGCAGGTCCTCTAGCCAGGCTGCTGGTCACAGCCACGGCTTGGTGTGTGATCTCAGGACTGGCAGAACTCGAATGTGCTCAGGCTGGAAGGGTATGCTTTGGGCTGATGCCAGCAGAAGCAGAGGGACAAAGTCAGAGTGAGTTTTGTTTCTGCTGTCACCTTGCTGGGTGGCTACTTATCTCTGAGCCTGCAGGCTGGTGTGAATCCATAACAAAGGATCACGAGACTAGGGCTTCATTGTGTATGAGGACAGGCATTTGCCTGGTGGCTCCCAGAGCACCACCCCCATCAGGTAGGGAGGCTCTGGTGGCAGGGATCTGCCTGCACCCTCTCTGTCCTTGGTGAACAGGAAAAGCCTGGAGTCCATGCTCTGACACACCCTGGCTGCTCTGCTCCTGAGAAACGAGACCTGAGAGCGTGATTACAGGAGCTGAGAGAGCCAGTGCAAAGCGTCTCCACTGCAAAGCAGCATGTGAGATGCCAAGGAACAGCCAACTCTGAGGCCATAGCACCCAGCCTTTGACTGTGGGTTTGCATGGTGTGGGTAGAGGAGCCTGGACTGACAAGTGGGGCCAGGATGGGAAGTAGCAGGACGTGGCTGTATGGATCTGACTGCTTGAGATGCTAGCTCTTGGGTGGCAGGACCACATCAGCTGCCAGGAGACCATGCCAGATGCAGTGGGGGTGGGGAGGCGCAGGGTTGGATGGGCCTGGTGCTGGCCTGGGCTCTTCGAGGCCCCTGCAAGGCCCAGGATCTGAGCATCTTCTAGGGCAAAGACCTCACCCTTATTAGGGTCCGTTTTCCCTGGACATGTGACCATTGGTTCCTTAGGCTGAGGGCCCCATGCAGGCCTCACATTGACCCTTCCTCAGTGTGCAGAATGCAGAAGGCCCAGCTCTCTACACGCTCCTGTGCATCTACCATGAGGGTGGCACGCAGCCACAGTGTGGCCTCTGTTCCTCACAAACCATCCTGTGAACTACAGAGGGGAAGCCATCTGGACCTAGGGGGATGCCCCACTAAAACAGTCTTAACCAGACTCTAGCTAGTTCTATCAGACTGATGACTTCTTCGTCCTGTTACCTCAGGCACCCTCCATGTGCCCAGAAGGCCTAGAGTCATGTTCCATGGCCCAGACTATGTCACAAGTGAGTTGAAGCCTTTTGCCCTGGGTGCAGCACCTCATGCTAGTGAGGAGCCAAGCCCAGGAGGAATAGGAACAACCAGTGTGGCGTAGATATCAGGCAAATGTTAGAAAGGATGTGATGCTTCTGAACACATGCACAACCAAGGAGGTGCAAGCTGCTTCCTACATGCACCGAACTTGTCCAGAGAAGGACACAGGACAACATGAGGTTAGGACAGGAAGTATGCCCAGCGAGGCAGCGCTGACCACCTGCTGCTCCCAATTCACTCCTCTCCTCTGGTACCAGGACACCTCCTCACAGGACACCTGGGGACACAGCTCACATGCATGCATGTGTCCTGTGATAGCCACTAGCACAGTTCAGCACTGAGTCAAGAGGGGCTTGCCTGCAGCCAGTGTAGGAGTTCACCTTCCACAATTCCCAGACACTGGTGAATTCTAGGTCTGACTCTGCCAGACTCTTATGATCTTGGGCAACCCTTTCCCATTGCTGGGCCTCAGTGCTGTGACCTGTGAAACAGGGAGGATGGGCCATGTGCATCCTTAGGTGTCTTTCTGCTTTAACGTGCAATTTCCTCAATACCGCTGCCCAGATGGGTAGAATTTAGATTTAGTTGAGGTTTATTCAGATCCCATTAAAATGTACTGTTAGCATCCCATCATATACAGCATTCCATCATATACAGCATTTAATTCAGTGAAATCAGAATTGCACTGACCCGGAAGGTCAGTTATTTATTCCCTTCTGTAGATCACAAGTCAGATACAGAGAAGTTCAGCACATTAACTGAAGTCACATCTCTAAAAGTAGTAAGCTGCATTCAGTCGGTCTCCAGCCTGCCTGTGTTCCTACCCAGAGCACTGGGAACACACTCTGAACCCTTCCTGTTGGCTCAGGAGCTCCACTGCATAAGGGCTGAGGGGTGGAGGGGCTCTGGCCCGGACAAAGACTGGGCCTTTGGGCTGGAGAAGGACAGGTTACCAGGGTGGACAGCCAAGCCTCTGCCTAGTTCTCTAGGCTGGCTGGAGCTCTGAGCTTAAGTAGCTGCCTATTCTCTGCCTCCAGGGTCCCTGCCTGCTTCTCTGGTCAGTCCCAGAGATCCCCTCTTAAACATTCCTGTGTGCTCCGGCCCTAGAACCACCTCCTAGCTCACAGGGGCTGCAGCAAGGAGGCTGAGCTTGGATGTCTGTACTGGTGAGAATAAGACTTCTGGGGATATTTTTATGCAGCTGCGGCTTAGAAAACCTCAGACCCTGAAGGCACCTGAATATATCCCTCTGGGCCTCAGTGTGGATGCCAGGTCCCTCCAGGTGGTGACATCTGAGGATCCCTTACCATTACTTTCCCCTAGGCAGCAGGGACCAGATGTCTTCGGAGACCGCAGAGGGCTGTCCCTCCTCCCTGCCACCCAGGCCGCACGCGTCCAGGCCTTGGGGCCCTGAGGCTGGGAACGCGAGAGCGGCGAGAGCGGCGTAGTGGCTGGGCGGGCAGGAAGGAGCACCGTGCCGGCGGTCCAGCCCCGCGCCCAAGGGGCCTTCGGAGCCAGCAGTGCAGTTTGCCGGGGTACAGGGGCCGCCACGCCGAGCCACACCCGGGCAAGCTCGCGCGGACGCTCCAGCGGAGTAAGGCCGAGCACAGAGCGGAGCCTATCCGGTTAGGACGCGGGTCGGGGTCCTGGCCTGCCCGTCCCCGCCGTGCATCCCTCCGGCCCGCCGCCCTCACCTGCTTCTCCAGCGGCTCCTTGGCCGAGGGCGCCGGCTTGGGCGAAGGCGCGCGGTCGCACACGCAGCCCTCCAGCAGGTACAGCCCCGAGGGCCGCGAGCTCGAGTCGCTCTCGAAGTAAAAAAGCAGGTTCTGCAGCAGCGCGAACCACTTGGTCTGCCATTTCGTGTTGTCGGCGCTCCGCTTGCTCAGGTAGCCCTTGCGCGTGCCGTCCTTGCGCGCCAGCAGCCCCAGGGAAGCGACGTGGCCGTCGTTGAGCCGGATGCCCTTCTGCATGGTGCTCCCGGGCCGTGGCCGGCGCTCGCGTCCTCTCCCCGCGCGGCCCCGCAGCCCGTCCGCGCGCCCGCGCACCGCCTCCGCGTCTACACTCGCGGTCGGCTCCTGGATCCTCCAGTTCCGCAGCGGCCGGGCCGCAGAGGCCGCCGCCCTGCCCGGCTCACCGAGGGCGGGCGGAGCCAGGTGACGCGGCCCGCGAGGCCGTCCCCGCGCGGAAGGAACACGCGCGCGCGCGCGCTTGGCCGGCCGCCCCCGCCGCCCCTTCCCCGGGTGTTCAGAACGAATCGGATCGGTTTCATCGAACCCGGGAACCTGGGGCCTCGCCAACTCGGGAATCCGAGCCGTGCGCCCCCCACGGCGCTGCGCGGCCCGGAGCAGTGCGGACGCGGTGTCAAGTCTTGCTTGTCATTTTCTCCTCCAGCGCCCCCGCCCCCCCGGACCGTATTTTCCCAGTCCCAGGTGGATGGAAGAGGCGGAGGGCGAGATGGATCCCTTGGCGCCTCCGCTCCAGGCCTTTTGAGCGGCCTCCAGGGGCCGGGACGCGGGGCGAGCTGGGGTTGGGGGGCTTATTTTATTTCCAGCGGTACCGTAATTCCTGGCACCGCCCGTGCGCTCCGAGGTCCGGCTGGAGAGTTTTCGCAGATGCCCCCGAGCCCGAAGGCGGAACCCGGGGAGCCTTCAGTAGTTGCGCGGGCGCAGTGATACCTTAATGATAGATTTTCCGTGCTTATTTTTAGCTCACATTCGCCTACACAGTTACTCGGCATTTATCCGAGAACGTCACCTCACCCGCACGCTGCATCCGGAGGCGCGGGCTGGTGCGGATGGGGAACGCGCGCGGTGTCTGCCGCAGAGCGAAGGGCGCAAAGCGCAGCGCCTCGCAGATTGGGAGCCAGAGATCCTGGCCGTGCCGCTTGCAGCCAGAGAGGGAGGCCTGATGCCGTGCCCCGACAGGCGCGCACGCCTCCTGGGTCTGGAGTGCTGGGAAGGGACCGTGGCAGGTCAGGGGATTCGTGCAGAGGACCTGACCGGCGCTGAGGAGTAAAGGAAGAGTGGCCAGTGCTCCTCTTGAGCCCAATGGGTTAGACCTACCTTTCCTGGTGATGCTGATTTTTCCTCACAAATAATGAAACAGGGCAGATCACTAAGCCTCTGCAGCCTTGATTTTCCAAAGAGGGACCCTGTTGGGCGATCACCTTTCCTTCCCCTTTGCTTTCTTGATGAAAATGTGATTACTCAGTAACATTCTTGACCTAGCCCTCTCTGTGAGCCCCTATTGGGCAGCTTGTTCCCCAGCCTAGGGTGACTTCAGGGGACAGCTGGGACCTGGCTAAGTGATCCTGGGTTGCAATGAATTTCTCTGGTTTTACAGGAAGGGACGGGATGGTCAAGGAGAAGGGCTCGCAGGTGCACAGGGCCCAGGGTTGGGCTTGCACGGGGGCTGCAGGGCACAGGCCTGGGCTGCAGTTAGGCCTTTTTTAGCCTTAGGTGTGCTGAGGCTGGAAAACTGTGGACATGTGGCAGAGCCAGGGTCATCAGAAGACTCAGTGGACCTGGGCCACTTCTAATAAGGCCACAGTTTCACACTTTGGAAGATTCCAGGCTCTCAGGAAACAGGAGAGGCTGGAGTCACTCCTTCCTTCCTTCTCACCCAGCCCAGTCATTCTACTGGCTTAGTCCCTGGACACAGCTGTGAACATAGCTCCTGCCTCATGGAACCCAGGCCAGCCCCAGGCTCCTCTTCCCTCTGCCCTTGGTGTTGAGAGGAAATGCTCTTTCCCTGTGTGTGATCAGAGGCCTAGTCAGGAAAATGAAGTTGACCAAAGGGATCATGCAGCAATGCTCTCTGAAACGAGATAGAGCCAGCTTTGAAAAACCTTGGTGTTCCTGCTGCATGCTAAGCCAGTGGCAGAACCGTGAAGCTGGACCTGGGCATTCTGCTGTAAGTGCTGCCCAGGGAATTCCAACATGACATCAGGGTCAAGGAAAACCTCCTTGTCCAGCCCACTAAGCCTTGCAAAGGCAGAGGCCTTGCTTTTGCTGGTCTTGGAGTTGTAGGAAGGCCTGGGTCCACATTCCCAGGAGGCTAGGCTTGGCTCATAGCCTCAGTGTCAGGGAGAGAGGTGCGGCCTGGCCCTGGTCACTCCATGCAAGGAGTCTCCAGTGTCCACAGATAGCCTTTGTCTGGTTGCCAGCCAGGCGTGAGACCCTTGAGAGACACAGGAGAAGCTGCCTGGGAAGATATGGTTTCTGGGCTGGCTACTGAGTGCTGCTAGTGGTAGGTGCTGTGCTGGGGAGAGGTGGGGAGGAGGCCTGCAGGAGCATTGGGAGGACACTGGGGCTTTGCCTGGTTTAGTCCCCTGCTCCCAGAAAGGCTTTTGGACACAGGTTAATAACTCTACTTTACAGCTGGAAAAACTGAGGCCCAGAGAGTACAAAGAATCTTACAGATGGAGGCTGAGCCTTCTCATCCAGAATTTGGGCCGTGCTCTCTGTAGATAAAGAGCCTAGGGGAATTAGGAAATGGTCTTTCCAGGATTTGTCTTTGGTGGGTTTGATCTCTGAATTTAGGAATAGCTAAGTAATGACAGAGGCCAAGTCTTCATGGAAATTTCTGTTAGACTTTGAGTTGGAGCCTGACTTAGCACTGGTTGAGATGAATGTTTTGTGGGTCAGAATGCACCTAGGCCCCATGGGGGGGTAGGGAGGGGCATACACAGGTACATTTCTGAGTGGTGCGGTGTATATGTAGTGTATAACAGAACCTTTGCTCTTCTGGCAACATATTCCAAAAGAGGAATATGGGTTCCACATAGGTGAAAAATGACTTTTCAAATACATGTGCTCAGAAGAATTTTTGGAAATGGAAACTGCTCAGCGGAGCTTCCTGCTCCAACTTTGAGCTCAGCTGGTTGGTTTGCCTGGACATTGGGATTTCTCTCCCCTTTATTCTGAGCACATGTGTGTGTGTGTGTGTGTGTGTGTGTGTGTGTGTGGTGTGGTGGGGATCCAACTAGGACTTTGTACATGCCAGGCAAGTACTCTACCCCTACATTTCCCAGCCCTTTTTATTTTTGAGACAGAGTCTCACTCAGGCTGGACTCAAACTATGACTCTCCTGCTTCAACCTTATAAAATGCATGCTATCTCAATCTCTTTCTCTCTTCGCTTGGTAGTATGTGGGAATATTTCTTCATATCACTACAAATTTTGTTGTTGTTGTTTTTGAAACATAGTCTTGCTATGTAGTCCAGGCTGGCCTTAAACTCAGTAGCTTTTTAAAACTTTGTTCTTTTGAAACTGCCTAGCTCTGTAACTGTTTCATGGCTTTGTTGACCCCTGTAACCACAAAAGTGTAACTAAACATGCAGGATGCCTGATTGTACCACTGTACCAAACTTTATAAACTGATGATCATTAATCTACCCTTGTGACCGATGATCTCACCTAATCAGAAGAACTGCCAGGCTGTTCTGCTCACCTTTGTACCTCTGCTTGTGCATCATCTAAAAGCCTGAGACCACCAGCGATCAGGGCCTGATATTCTGGGAATGATCCCAATCAGTTCCATCAATGCAAATTAAGTCTGCCTCCAAATCCTGGGTGTTGTTTTGGTGTTTCTGCTACATTGCATCACTACAAATTTAATTTATTAATTCTTTGTGATTCACCAGTTAAGTTGTTTCAATTAATAGATTTTGGAAATAATGCTGCAGTTAATATTTTTGTATATACCCTTTCCAACCTTATCTGAATTCCCCAAAGCAGCATTTCTGCCAAGAAATATATGTGCATTTTAGACACTGTACCTACTACTTGATTTCCAGAGAGCTCTTACTCTATGCACCACCACCAGCCTTCCACTTTTTTTCCTTTCACTTTTCAAGCCTAGGTATTGCTGTTGTCAGTCTCTTAATTTTTCCATTTTGAAGGCACAAGAAAAACATATACTTTCTTGTATAAATTTTCACTTATTTTGTAAATGTATTTTATTTCATTAATTTTAAAATGTTTAGTCATTTGCATTTTTTGCATTTGATCTTTTGGCTCATATTAATTAAAAAGTTTTGCAGATGCATTTATATTTTTCTTGCAGATTCACCATTATTTTAAATATCAGGTGTATAGCCATCCATAGTCATCCACAATGAGAATAATTTCCAGTTTGTCACTTATCTCTTTTTTTGGTTGTGGCAAAATACACAAAACATTTACATGTGAGCTATTTATAAGTATTAAATACATTGCTACTGTTGAGCAACCACTCATCCATCTCCACAACTCTGTATTTTGTAAAATTGAAATTTTGCACCAATTTGACAGTAACTTCTCATCTCCCGGTTCCCTGGCCCCAGCAGCCACCATTCTTTTCGTGACTGTGATTTTGACTACCGCGAGTGTCCCATGGAAGAGGAGTTCTCCAGGATGTGTCTTTTTGTGTGTGTGTGATTGGCTTCTGTCACTTTACTGCTTGTCTTTTAATCCTGTGCCACTGTCTTAATTTGTCTTATATATGTCTTACTATGGCTTGTAACAAATTTTAGGTACAGGTTTCTGATTATGGATACCCACTCTCTGTACCAACACCTTCAAAACTGAAATGTTTGCCCATATTTTCTTTTCTGTTTTGTAGTTTTATTTTTTCCATTCATAGTTTGAATTCATTCAGAGTTTATGTTTTAAGAAGGAGTGAGATTGGAGTCTGACTTTATTGTTAACTTTTCTCACATGACTAGTGATTGTCCCCAATCCATTTGCTTGAATAATTCAAACTCTACATTGATGTGAAGTAGAATTTCTGTCACATACATTTTTTCTACATTTAGTACTGTCTCCAATTCTATGTTGTATTGTCCCATCCAACTGTCCTCAGTGACATAGTGCTGTTTTGTCTTAGTTACTTTTCTTATTGATGGAACAAAATACCCAATAGTTGCAAGTTAAAGGAGGAAAGGTTTCCTTTGGCTCACAGCATGTAGAAGTTTCAGTTCATAGTCAGCAGGCTCTGAGGCCGGCTGGCGTGGCAGAGGGACATCACAGAGGAAACACAATCCATAGCAGGCCAAGTAGGAGGCAGCAAGCAACAACTGCCTTTTTCCCCTCGCTTTGTATTCCATCCAGACCACAAGCCCCTTGATCAGTGCCACCAAACCAAGGCTGGGGCTTCTATTATTGGAGCTGTACTAAGTCAATTTCATTATCACACATCCTTAACCTCATGATCATACAGCCTAACCCAGCCTCACACATCTATGATCCAGCCTCCTCCTGTAAGCTTCACCTATGAGCACATGAGGGTTAAGGGATGTCTAGAGATACAAGCTGTATTATGTTTTATCTATTTTGAAATCTAATAGTGCAGGAACACCTTCATTACTTTCATTTTTTACAGTGCTCATAAGTACGCTCATTTTGTCACATTCCAAGAAAATCGTATTGAGATTTTAGCAAAATTGTACTGAAAATATTTATTGGAAGAATTAATAGTTTATGTTTTCTCTTCTTATTTCAGAAAAAGTGCACCTATCCAATCCTTTGTTTTTAATCTTTAGGTTATATACTTTCTTCTATATATGTCTTGCACATTTCTTAGCTAATTTATTTCTGAATGTTTTATGTTTAATGGTTACTATTCAAAATATGGTCTACTTTCTATTTTTAAAAAATCAGACATTATTAGCATGAAATAAAGATATTTCCATTTGCATATTCATTTTTACAATGCTACTGTCTTGAAGTCTTGTTTCTAAAACTTTAATTCACCTTTTTGGATTTGCCATCTGGATGATTAGAATACAGCAATATATTTCCCAATATTTAGACATGATGTGTTTTGTAGATAAACTCCATTTAACCATGGAGGGTTTTCACATAATTGTTTATTTGTTTAGTTTGTCTAACTTTTGTGTATCAATCTTGGTAGCTTGTAATTTCCAAGACCATTTATTTTTGTTTCTCAGTCTGCTACACAGACTACCAAATAGTCTCCTATGATTCTTTATATTTTCCCCATCTGTGTTATTTCTTCTTTTTAGGTGCTGCTTTTGTGTTTTTGTATTATTGTCTTTTCTCAAAATTGGTTTAATTATGTTATTATTTTAACACTTTCAATCTATTAATCAATTCTGTTCTTTGTATTTCACTAATATGTTCTTGTCTCTTTATTTCTCTCTTGCTTTCTCTAAGTAGTATTTTGTTATTTCTCCCACAACATCTTGAGAGCATAATACTCTATTTTTGTTATTTCTTTTTTAAGTGGTAATAGTGTTTAAGACTATCTTTTCTTGAAAGTACAGATATATTTCCAGATTCACTGATAATTATATTAAATTCTGATTATTGGTAAGGTAAAACAGTCTAATATCAATTTGTTCCCTACCTAGGCAGCTATGAAAGTTTAAGTGAATATTTTCTGGATCTCCAAGTAGATCTTGTACCTGCTTTTGCCTATTTCTAGTTCTACAACCTTGTGCTCAGAGGATGCAGTCTGCCCCTGTGGCTCAGAGGCTTGCTGAAACCTGGAGCTCAGCAGCAGACCAAGCAGCAGACACAAAGAGCCTGAAGCAGGCAGAGAGGTCCGCGGTGCCCATGTGCTCCCAACTTCACCAGAGTCACTGTTAGGCTCAGCTCCTAACTTGCCCCACAACTCAGGCTGACCCTTAGTTACCCATCAGCAGTGTGAGGTTAGCTCCTGCAGTGGGTTAGCTGTTATGGGTGGGACCCTTGACCAAAGGGTGACTCAACGCAGTGGTCTTTCAGTCCCTCACAAGCAATGGCCCTCCTAATGAGTTACTATAGGTCAAAGGTCCTTACCAGAGGGTGGCACCACCTCTTGGATTTTCTAGTCTCTAGAACTGGGAGCCCAGTAAGCTGCTTGTTTCTGAATTACCCTATTTGTGATGTTCTGACCCAGAACCAGCCGACAGCCCCCACTCAGCCCTCGGGACTCACCCTGGTCTTCTCCCCACCCTGCCACAGGGCCCAATCTTAACCCAGGGGCTCTGGTTAGGTTTGGTCCAGGAGTATGGCTTCTGCTCAGAAGTTTACTTCTCTTAGGTGCTTCCTGGAGGGAGACAGTGAGGCTGCAGCTGTGTCCTCCTGCCAGAGACCCTCAGCCACTTGCCCTAGGTTCCTTTGCTGCAGGACAAGTGTGGCACTGGCTCCAGGCTGCGTGACACTTCCCTGGCTTCCCAGCCCTTCGCAAAGTTATAACAATAATCCTCCACTCTCCTCTCAAGCTGCCCTGTCTGCTTCTGTCAAACCCTAACTGACACAGAGCTGGCAGGAAATACAGAAATAACTCAAATCAAGTTCTCATCTTGACAGGAAGGTCATATGCAAGGTGACATATGAAAGGTCATAGGAATTTCACAGGTAGAGCTAGAAGCCAGAACCCAGACTCCTGCCTCTCCACCGTATTTTCTGGATCAAACTTTGTTACAGACAGAGGACTAGGGTTGACATATAAACATGGAATAAAGTGAAAAATGAGCCCAAGATTTACCTCCACCTTCGCTGGAGTCAGGCCCAGCTAATCTGATCTCTTGAGTCATTTTGCAGGAGTGGGAGTAGAGGTGGGCGTGTGTGCTGTGCTTCGTGTTTAGAGTCAATATTCTTCCTGTTTTCTTATCTATATCTTTTACTTTTGTCATAAAAAGTTACTATAGTACATAAATAAGACTGAGATATGCAAAGACTTTGAGAAATTCTTTCTACTAAAAAGTTCTGATGCTAAACTTGAGGAATCTGTGGGAAAATAAACACACCTTGAGTCCATAACGTCAAAGGAAATAAATCGGGCACACAAGCATAAATGTCACATGGTTTCTCTTACAGGAGAAATTTAAAGTATAAATGAAGAACAAAATAAAAGATAGATGATAGGAAACAGAATGATGGCTCTTTTGCAAATGAGAAGGGGACCAAGGGAAGAGGGGGAGGAGGAAGTTGAAAGTGGAGGGGGAAGAGATGAAGAAAGTACTGAGATGTGTTGGGTACATGTCCCAACTCCCTGTGCAGAATGTAATCATTATGTACTGTAAACATGTGCTAATAAAAAAATAAAAATTGAAAAGAAGAGCAGATAAAGCATTAGCTATTTAGAACGTTCGCATGCATAGTTCTGGACAACTCTAGTATGTCCTAGGGAACCACATGTTCTGCTGTGTTGCTAGACAAGGAATAGCTGGTCCCAAGCCCACCTTAGACTCTTTGGGAGAAGTTTGTTGTAGAATCAAAATAAGAAAAGCTTTCAAGAAATGTACTTTAGACAGTTTTAAAAACCCATTATTATTAGGCTGATTTCCAATTTTTAAGTAAAAAAGTGAAACCACTGAGGGGTTTCTTATTGGACTTGATCGGCCCAAAGTGGTAAATAATTGGTCGCTAACGGGGAGTGTGAGCACCCTGCCCCTGCATGGTACCTGCCCAGCCCTGGGGAGGAGGAGGGGTCTCTTCTCAGAGTCCAGTGTTCTGGAAACACAGACCATGCTGGCTTCAGGGCTGGAGCTGAAGTAGACTCAGCTTCAACAAACAAATCCAAAAGTGTATGGCTTCTGTTCAGAAGTTTACTTCTCTTAGGCCCAGGTGAAGCTTGCTTGTGGAATGTTCTGGAGTTCTGGGAGTGCCTCTCTAGCCTTCCTCCAGGTGGGGCTGCTGTTGCTGTGGTTGGTTGGCACCCACATGCCACATGGGTGGATTCTCTGGGGAGGGAGGTAAGCATGGCAGCATATATCTGTCGCAGAAGTGGTGCTTTCTCTCCTGCCCACACTCCAGTGTGAGAAGTAGCCCTCTGGCCACTTACAGCTAGGGGGAGTTGAGGAGTATAGACTGCCTTCCTGTGTTGCCCTAGTCCCAGATCTCTGATGGTGTTGCCATCTCTTTCTCATGGCATTTTCCCTGTGGCCTCTGAGCAGTGCTAGAACTCTTGTCCCTTCTGAGGCTCAGGTGGAGGCCTGAACTCTTTCTGCCTCCCCTTAAGGAGATCAAGGGAGTCACACAATTGGGCGGGTATTTGATTGGGAATCAGGGCTCACTCTGAGTACTTTTGGAAAGTTCATAATAGGACTATTAAAGGAGATATGTGTGGGTCAGCAAATGGATGGAGCAGGACTCTAGGGCTGGTTCTAATGGGAGCTGTCCCCACACTGTGCTAGACAAGGCAGTTACTCATCCCAAGAGAGCTATATGGAGTCATGTGACAAAAACTATAATCATTATCATAGGTCTGCCAGCATCCCATGGTCAGCTGACAAGTGAGAACAGGAGGAATAGAGCCTCTTCCTCCTCTCTAGCAGAAGGCAGAGGGCCAGGGAATTGTCTGTGAGGTACACAGAGAGGGTGGAGCATGGATCTGGATGAGATCCTGCAACATCCATAAACTTGATATGCTGGACACAACCTTGCCTGTAGAGCCCCACTGCAGGGGAGCCTGGATTGTAGGCGGCTTGGCTTGGGGCCCATGTGTGGCCACGTATGTGGCACAGTGCAACTGGAGGTGATGCTTCTCTGGCTGAACTGACAGTACCAGGCCTCAGTGTCTGACTCCCAGGTGTGGTCACCTTGATTTGCAGAGGGGCTGAGAATGATGCTAATGCTGCCTCATTTCCACTGTGCAGATTACCAACTTTCCTGCCTTGCTCTGGGCAGGTGTGGTGGGCAGGGAGACAGCTGGGTATTTGCTGACTGGTGGGTAGGATGTGGTCAGGGGAAGCTCTTTCTCTCTTTGCCAATAGGGACACCCAGGTCCTCACCTCATCTGTTCTGCTCAGGACCTCATAAACCTAAGATACAGACATTCTGGGCAGGGGTTCTATCTTCTGGAAGAGCAAGGGCCAACCCAGTGCTTTTCTTCTTTTGCCACTGAGCTCACTCTCTATTCTAATAAGAGCACCTCAGCTTTCTCCAGGGCCCCCTTTTCCTCTTAGCCTTATTACTCAGCTGCAAAATGCCTCTGCCTAGGCAATCCACACATTCCACCCTCTGACCTCAAGTGGATGGATAGATGGCCACATGACCCAGAGCAAGCAGTGGTTCTGGGCATCCTGCAGCCATGGACAGGAGATGGTAGCACCCTAAGGTCTGAGCTTCACACTGCAGCAATCAGTCCAGCCACCACAACGAGACAAGATCCACCAAGATAACCAGTGTAGAGTAAGAAGAGAGACGGATGTGCACAGTATTCTTGCGAAACTTCTCTCCGGTCAAATTAGCCAGTGAGCCCCTTCCAGTGCAGAAGGAAGGTGCCCCACATTTCACCCTGTGTGCTCGCCATGTTGACCCTGCTGGAGGACACGTGTCCCTGAGGGCACCCAGGTCCCTCTCTGATAGTCAGGTGGCTCGGGCAACCTGAGGGTCACTGGTGGCTATGTGAGGGTGCTGACCCCAGAGATGGGGAGATGGTTGTGTAGGGTGGCTGTCTTGCCCCTTGCAGGCAGGTGGGATGGGGTGGAGAGGAACTGTGGGCCATGGTGTGGAGGAGCTCTGGCCACCTCTGTGTCTTCCTAGGTCACTGGCCACTGTCTGTTCTCAGGGAAAAGACAGGACTTCAGGGGAGTTTTTACTCACTGTGGCAAGACATGGGAGGTTTTATTTATTTGTTTGTTTGTTTTTTGGATTTTCAGTGCTGGGATTGAAGCCATGACCTCTGCAATGAGCTTTCTCCCCAGCCATTTTTATTTTTATTTCAAGACAGAATATCTCTAAATTGCCCAGACCAGACTCAAACTCCTCCTGTCTCAGCCTCCCAAGGTGCTGGGATCACAGGTGAGGGCCACTGTGCCTGGCTTACGTGGGTTTGGGCCTGCTGTGGGAAGCAGAGCTGCATCTGCTGGAGCTTTGGGATCTCCTGGTGCTTCACCAGCTTCTCCATCAGCCAAGCTCTCTGTGAAAGGAAGAAGGACTTGCTGCAGTGTTTCAGGTCCTTTGTGGTTTCCTGGTAAGAGTTCTGGCCTCTGAGTGCTTAGGAAAGAGCTCAACCTTTCCCTTTTAGGGGCTGTTTCTGAGTGATGAGTGGAAAAGCTGACACCTCAGGAGCACTGCTTCCTCTGCCATCATCTAGGGCTCAGGTCCTGTAGGTCTTGCCAAGTTGGAGAGCTGAGGGTCTTGCTGTGTGTGGTCTTAGTCCGACTTTCATCCAGCCACTCTTTCCTGGCTTCCCGCTCCCCAGGGTGCCCTGAGTGAATTGGAGCTCTGCTGCATCCCTGCGGGCTCGAACTGACACTGCTACCTCCCTCAGGCTGGGCGATTGCTCTTGCCTAGATTGGGCTCCATTTCTGCCTTGAGCCCTCTTCTGATGGAGGCAGATACCTACCTAGGGAGTGCAGACTTCTGCTTGATCAAGATTTCATGTCCCTTTTCTTTCTTGCTGGGCCCAACTTCTGGATGGTGGCAGCCAATAGGAGACCCAGTGCTGAGCACCTGGGCCTCTGCTCTGTGGTCACTGCTGCCAGTTGCCTGAGTGCCCCCAAGTTGCCCTGGCCATGCATGGGTCTCGTCAGCGAAACACAAGGTTGTACTGTGCTCACCCTGTCCCTGCTCTTGGTACAGTAAGAAACAGGAGCTGAGTTGGCCTCTCTTCCACCCATTTAACTCTAAACAGCGCCCCAAGGCCATCCCTCCTTCCTACATTCTAAGGGGTCGAAAATAAAATGACTAGCTGCTGATCTCACAGCCTGACCTTCAGTCACCTTTCCCATCAGAGCTTCATAAACACATGCTACAGGCTCAGGTCAGAATTGAAGGCCCAGGACAACATGTGCCCTGTCACTCAGGCCTGCCCATCGCACCTTGAGACTTGGGAAGCACCCGGGCTGAGGTGTGCGCCCTCCACAACCTTAAAACCTAGTTTAGCAGAGCTGCTGCCACTGCTTCCACAGGCCATGTGTGACCTGTGTGTGGTGCTTTACCTGTCTGTTACCCGGCACCTTTTCTGTCTGTGCCTGTCTTTTGTCCTGAACACAACGTCCTGTGACCTTCGGTAAATGAAGCTGCTTGCCACTTGTGAGCGGGTGTGCACTTTGCGGTGCTTTGCACATCTTCCACGAGAGCCTGGGCTGTGCCTGCCCACTCCACAGTAGTTCCCTCTCTGCTGCCTTGGTGGCACCTCAGTTAAGGAGCTGTGGACTCCTCCCTCTCAGTCCTGCTCTATAGTGATGGGAGCTCAGAATCCTTGTATCGTAGGTAGGTCCTCTAAAAATGGTTTGCCAAACAAATGTATTCCAGGTTCTTCTTGTCTTGAGCAAAAAATGGGATGAGACAGACTACACACAGTCCCAAAAGTTCATTTCAAAGGTGAAAGAAGCAAGGGTGAGGGCTGAAGGGGTAAGGGAAGAACAAAGCAAGGATAGAAACAAAAATAAAAGCGCACCCTGCCTCAGGCGCAGGACGGCCGATGCTGAGGCACCTCCAGAGCCTCACAGGCCCACATCTCATGGGACCCTGGGGAAGTTCTAGAGGGATCTTGGCACCACCCTGGGGCTTGTAATGGCCAGGTCCCCCTCTTCTCCGGCCAGCTGTGCCACACCCCACCTCATGTGTTCCTTGGATGTAGCCTCTGATGCGCGCTCTGCTCCCTGCCCTGGTCTTGTGCTGTGGGGAGGATGGGGTGAGCCTTCTTGCCTGCAATGGGGGGAGGATTCCCACTTCTCTGTGACCCCCAGTAACAGCAGGGCTCAACCCAGGAGTGGTGGCCCCTTTTTTGCGACTCACTCCATGTGTGAGCTCTCCTGATTGCCTCTGATTCTCCCCCTTCAGCATAGTAATTGTGTAATAGGAAAAAAAATGTATAGGGTAAAAGTCGTGAGAACATTTTTTCCTGCCTTGTTCTCAATCTTGAGAGTGTATATTCAGGTTTTTCTCCTTTAAATATGATGTTAACTGTAGGATTTAAAAATGGATATACTTTATTAAGTTGAAGAATTTCTTTTGAATTCTTAGTTTTCTAAGAGATATGGTCATGACATGATAAAAGGTTGAATTTTATCAAATGCTTTTTCTGCAGCAGTTGATTTACAAAGATATGTTGTTTCTTAGCCTGGTAACATGGGTCATTAGTATGCTGAATTGTCAGTATGTTCAATTTACTTTTGAATATTGAGGCAACTTCACGTTGTTGCTGCTATTGTGCACAAAGACCTTTTTTATGTGTTGCTGAATTCTGTTTGTTAATATTTTATTAAGGATTAAAAATCTATAGTAGTGAATGATAGGGTGTATTGTTTTTATTTCATGAAGTGTTTTTGTCTGATTTTTCTATCAGCGAAATATTGGTCTCAGGGAATTGTTTGGGACATGTTCTGTAATTTATTTTGTAGAAGAGATTTTGTAGTGTTAATTTTTCTTTCAATAAAGTATGAAAACTCATGAAACAAGAAAATAAAAGGCATATAAATCAGAAAGGAGGAAATAAAACTACCTGTTTTCAGATGGCATGAACCCATGTAGAAAAATCCCAAGGAATTTACAAAGAAAAAAAATTGTACAACTATGAGTTCAGCAAGGTTATAAGACACAAGACCAACTTATAAAAATCAATTGTAAAAAACATCAATTGTATTTCTATATAATAGCAATTAACACAAGGAAAACCGAAATTTAAAATGTAGTGCTGTTCACAATTGCTCACAAAATGAAATTCTTTGGTATAAATCTAGCTAAATGTGTAGAAGACACGTACCTGGAAAAGTATTGAACCTCATAAAATAGTGAAATAAGTGGAGATGTACTGTGTTCGTGAACTGGGAATTTCAAAAAAAAAGTCATTTCTTCCCAATGGATATACAGTTTTAACTCAATTCTCATCCAAGTTCCAGCAGCATTTTTGTAGTACAGGTAATTTTAAAATTTATATAAAAGGACAAAGGACACTGAATAGTTAAAACAATTTTTAAAATAAAAGAAGGTGGAAGGAGTCAATCACTGATTTTAGGATATTACTTTAGCTACATGGGATGGGTAGATGTGTAATTGCATAGATCAGTGGAACAGGGACCCTAGAAATAAATCCCATCCAGTATGACCAACTTGTACTTGTAAAAGTATGGAAGCAACCCAGTAAAGTGATAATCTTTTCCAGTCAGATGAGCAAATATGGGAACCTGGAGTTAAATCTCACTCTGCATGTAACCATCAGCTGAGTAGATCACAGGCAAAGATGTAACATGCAAACTGTAAAATTTTTAGGTAAAAACAGAAAAAAATGCCATTATGCAGGCTTGGCAAAGAGTACATATGATAGGATGATCAGTGAAAGAAAAAATATCAGTAAATTGGACCTAAGCACTATTACTGTTAAAATGACCTCGCCAAGAGCATAAAAAGACAAGCTATAGATTGGGAGAAAATATTCATAAACCATATACTTGACAAAGAATTCCTATCTGGAATATAAACATATCACTCAAAAGTCAACATTAATCGCCAAAAAAGATAATTAGAAAATCTCACACACCAAGAACAGGCGGCTGCAAGGGAGCTGGGAAAGGTACTCACAGGCACAACTATTACAGAAATGCAGAGAAGACTCAGTGATCTACCGCTGAAATCCTACTGGGGAGACGAAATTGAAGGAGATGACATTGTTAAATTCTAATGGGTATATAAAGAAATGACAACTCCTACATCGTGGTGACAATGTAAAATCCCACAAACATTCTGGGAGTTTGGCAGTTTTGCAGAAATAAATGTGTGTTCTTACTATAAGACCAGAAATCACACTCCTGGACATTTATCCCAGAGAAATGAAAATTTATCCACATAAAATGTGTATAGAAATGCCAATATCCACTTTATTGCAACTGCCAAAAAGCTGAGAACAGCCAGGATGAATTTCAGCAGGCAAATGGCCACTGGCTACGACTCCGCCACACCATGGAGTATTTCTCAGCAACAAGAGGGCCTGGAGAATGTGTGCGTGCAAACTGGGCAGAACTCAGGCACAGAACTGGTGAAAAAGCATAGCGCTGTCTGACTCCCTTTATCAATGCTGTAAACAAGAGGAAACTGACAGGTAAACAGAGGAAACTGACAGGTAAACAAGAGGAAACTGACAGGTAAACAGAGGAAACTGACAGGTAAACAGAGGAAACTGACAGGTAAACAGAGGAATGGCTCCTCGGTTTAGAACTGGAGGGGAGCAGGGGAGAAGTCCTCCCAGTGATGAACCAGTCCTGAGTCTTCATTAACCTGCACATGTAATAAACAGCTGGGGGCGATACCCAAGGCCTGTGCTGACATCAGCCTCCTGGCTCCGCCATCGTCCCATAGGAATGCAAGACTTAACACTGGAAGAAGGGGAAAGGCCACACACGGACCCTGCATACCCTTTCTGCAGCTCACTGTGAGTCTGTGATTGCTGCAAAGAAAAAGTTAAAATACACGCACATGTGTTAAAACTACCTCTAGTTTATCATAAATGTTTTCCAAACCTATTGTTTGTGCCTTTAGGGCCTTAGCTGTAAACAACATTAAAATTCCATTTTATTTTGCATTTTTAAAAATTTTATTTTAAAGAGGATAAAACCAAGGAAAATAAAACAGATAAAACCAATCAAGACAAACTGGTATAAGTGATACAGGACTTCAAAATCTTATGAAATCATCAGTATTTACCATAATGCTTCTTGTTTTCTTCAAAAAAGCTGCAGATACCTTTGGACATAGTAAAAATTGAACAGAATAGAGCAGAAATGATAAAAACAAAACAATGAATGCAATAAAGGATGTCAAAATAAGCTAATAGCAAATCCAAAATGGCTACTATGTCTTGCTATCTTTTAAACAGCTGCTCATGCCATCAGAATTAAGATAATCAAAACAAAACAAAAGACAATAAAACCCAAGCCAAGAAAACAATGAAAATGATATGGTTTCTGGGGGGACAACCTCCTTGTGAGGCCTGGTTCTTTCTCCTGAAGTCCTCGAAAGGCGCTGACTCATGGAGAGAGGCTTGGGTCTGGCTGTCTCCACTCCAGCAATGGCCCATGCATGGTGCTGGTTTCCAGCCAGGGACCACCTCCTTGTGAGGCCTGGTTCTCTCCCCTCACAGTCCAAGAATGGTGCTGACTCACAGAGAGAGGCTTGGGTGGGGCTGCCCCCACTCTGGCAGCAACCGGCACGTGGTACTGGTTTCCTGGTGGGGATCACCTCTTTCTGAGGCTGGTTCTCTCCCCCTAAAGTCCAAGAATGGTTAAAATTCCATTTTATAAGTTTAAATTAATAGCTTTTTATCCACCAACACGAATATAGAGTGATCATATTGGTGCTCTCCAGCATGTAAAAGTTTGTTGTGCAACATGTTTAAAAATGTGTGCTGCTTTTCAGCTATTATTTTCAAAGCTCTAGCTATATTTCATGATTCAATACCTGCACCAAACTAAGAAGTTAGTTTCCCCTCTCTGTTCTGCCCCTGTCTTCAGTCCCATCCCCTTGTCCTCAAGCCCTGTGCATCCTGTCTTACATGACGATGTTTGCATGGACACCGTTCACTCACGATAGGCAGCAGCAGGTGTGTCTGGGTCTGGTAGATGCATGAGCCCAGCTCCAGGCCCACCTCCACAGCCCACACGTGTGTCACTATGTTGTGTGTGTTATTCCCAACGAGCAAGTGCTCACTGTTGCCCTGTCCAGCCAGTGGCCTTGTATGTCATTTGCCTGCTTTTCTGTGCACCTGTGGTCCTGGTTCCCATCTCCTGGTTTCTATGTGGAGCAGTGGTGCATTTCTGGAGCCTGCCTTGCACGTGGACCCCTGCTTCTGGAATCCCATGTCCTTCTTCTTCTGCATGGTTCCCTTGTACTCCACACCTGTACGATATAAAATTTCTTTGGACATGGACAAGAGCCTGAAGTCTGCTCTCCTTCTCTATCAGTGGTATGGCTGGGGATGGTCATTGAGGTTGAAAGAGTTTTCTCACATGCTGTGAAGGCATCTTTTCGCTGTGACCCAGGAACTTAGGGGAGGATGATTAAAACCATCTTCTCCCTCCTGCCATCTATTTTTGCTCTTTGGAAACTGGGAGGCCTGTCTTTGGTTGCTGAAGTACAAATTTCACAGAGACATACAGTACATAGGCTTATGAGATTTAAAAAGCTTTTCTTTTGACCATCAGTTCCAAGAGTTTATTTTGTAACTTTAAAGACAAAGGCCAGGTGTTTGGCTTTCTGCGCACTCAGTTTCCAAGGTTTCAAAGGCCACTGACCACTGAGGGTAAAGTCTGGAAGCAGCCGGACATGAGACAGCCAGATGGACTGCAGGAAGAGTGGTCCGAGGTCTCAGGGCAGCACTGTGCCCCATGGTGGGCTGCTAGGCAGAGATCTGAAAGAAAAGCAAACTCAGGAAGCCCACCTCAGCCCAGAGTAGCTGCATAGTCCCCAAACCAGGAGCACTTCACAGGCCTTACTGAACTTCTCCCTGCCTGCAGGGAGAATTCACTTCAGTGACCTACACACATAAGGGAACAGACTTTCTCATGTAAAGGAAGTCTGGGAGTGGATGGTGGCACCTTGGTCACAAGGGGCCCAGCCTCTTCCCATCTTTTTCTCTGACTTTATTAGCATGTTGCTCTCCCCTTCAAAGTCACAAGATGGCTGCTGGCATTTGAGCCGTCACAGTCAAGTTCCAGGAAAGAAGAGAAATAGAAAGAGGCAGAGAAGAGTTTCCTGCTGCTGACTTTTTCAGGGTGCCTTTCTGGAAGTTCATCTAAAAACCCCCACTTTACTCTGGCTCTGTCCCCACCAGGGCCCAAGCACCCCAGAGCTGGAGCCAGAGCTGTTGTGTGAAGAGGTGCTGTCTGGGTCGTGACCCGTATCTCAGAGAAGCAGATATAACACAAGATGTATAAGACATTACAAGATCGGCTTACAGTGGTCAGACACTGAGTCAGATGAGAGAGTGTGCAGAGGGCGTCTGCATGCTAGAGGCTAAAGGTCCAGCCCAAGGACTGCAGTGTCCCATGCGAGTCCATATCAGGAGGCCGATGGGTCTGTGACAGAACACTGAAGAATCTACGATGAAGGCTGGAGTCCCAGGCAGAAGCCCAACAGTCTGTACCAGAAGCCAGGAGACAAGTCCAAGCTGAAGGCAAAGACTGGAGCTCCTCCGAAGAGCCAGCAACCAGTCCCTCCTCATTTGCCTTTTATTGTGTGTGGGCTGCTCTCCTGGGATGAGTGCAGCACTCACCCCATTTGTGCCCTCCTCTTGCACAGGCTGAGGATGTCACAAACTAGGGACCTTGGTCCCTGCTGAATCACTTAGTTAAACTTCAAATTGACACAATAAACAATATCCTAGAATAGTGTCTGCTTGTCCTCTACACCCCAAGAGGTAGAGCTACTGAGTCCCTTAGTTAAGTTTCTAGACTTCTCAAGTTGACACAATATATAAACCATAACAACTAGTGTCCTAGGTTCTTGGTGTCCCCAACAAAGAACTGAGCCAGACACACAGAAACAGGAGTGAAACAGATTTATTAGCAAAACTACACCCTTCTATGTGGAGCTAGTCCCAGGAAGCCGAGTGTCAGAGTGTCTGTGTGATTTTCACAAGAGGAAGCAGCTCTTGGAAGCAGAGTGCTGATTCATTCCAAGGCTCCTTGTTCTGTTAGAGGAGGGAGTTTTTGTCCCTAACCTGGACCTCCGAGGAACAATGGTGGCACCTGAAGCCCACCAGGGGGGTCGCTTCTGGTTGTTTAGGGTACCCTGTAGCATATGCACCCAAGACGTGGCTTGGTCCTTAGGCACGGTGCTCTGTGCAGTTTCTGGAGATTGTATCTGCCACACCTCCTGAGCCTGCTGCACAGAGTATCCTCAGTCCTCATGCCAGGCACTCATGTTTGGAGAGCTGGCTTCCCTTGGCCTTCAGACTCCCTCCATCTGGGAGCCTCTGCTGTCTGTCTGCTGCCTCCTGGGTCCTTTGTCAGGGGACTGGGCCACTGCATGGCATTCACATAGCCTTCTTCCCAGCTTCTTGTTTAAGCCATAAAGTCAGTAGTTTGGAATTAGCTACTATAGAAATATTTCTGCCAGGAGCTCGACAAACATATTAGATCAGTGCCTGCTCTCACGTGTGGTCACATGACCCTGTCTCCCCCTGCCCAACCAAGGCCAGCTCTCAGCACCAGGGCATGGCTTGTGTCTCTGTCCCTTAGGATGGAGCTGAGGGTATGGCCCCTAGTCCTCTCCAGAGAAGAAAGGCAAATCCCTTCACATCCTGCTGTGCACCCCTTCTGGTCCCTTAGCACAGCATGGAGCCCATGCCACCATCCTACACATTTACCTTCACCTTGTCCAGTGGTGATGGACAGGGGCGGAGGCATGTCTGACATCCACTGCTTCCCTCAGCACACATCCCCTGGGGCCCACCAGAGCACCCCAGTCTGGGCCCAGCCCCCCTCCCACCCCCCCGCCTGCTGCAGCTCTACCCTGACTTCCTAGCTTCTATGGCTCTTTATGTAACCAGGCACTAAATATTCCACCAGGGAGCCCATCTCCCAGGAATTTCTCATTTTCAGATATTTATACCTTAAACCAAAGACCAGATCCTGCTGATGCTTGTCTCCTAGCTCCTTGTGGTATCGTTAGTTGCTTTTAGGACCTGCATTCTGTAAGCGGATCTGTCAGCCCTTCACAGGTGAGTTCTAAGTTGTCAGTGACACTTGAAGAAATGCCCAGAATAGCTCAGCCAATTGGGGAGAGAGCACAGATGCATGCTCCAAGGGGAGTGGCAGGGAGGTTATCCGCAAGACACCTGGGGGAGTTCACACCTCCCAGGAGATGAGAAGATGAACTTCTCCTCTGCTACTTGTCACACTCCTGGAAGGAGGTAGCAGTGTGGTTGTGTTCTCAGGGAATGGTGCAGGGGAATGGTGAACCCAAAGGAAATCAAATAGGACAGAGCTGGGTGCTGGGGTGCAGCAGACACAGGGAACTAGTGAAGTTGCTGAGAGATGCATCCATGCATGCATTTATTCAACAGGTTTCAGTGACCCCATGTGTGCTGGGCCAGAGATGGAGTCAAAGATTAATGAGACAGGACTCTCACACTCCTTGATTCCCCAGTCTGGCAGGAGCAGCAGATCTTTAACCAAGTAATTTCAGTGTTAGACAGGTAGGGCCATCATGAACAGTTGCTCATGTGCTTCGCTGAACAAGAGTACTGACCTGAAGGGCAAGGGAGTCTGAAATTGAGCTTCTACTCTGCTTTCTAAGCCTTCCCTGTGGGGAGCTGGGTCGGCCTGGGGAGGAGGAACTTGGCTAGTGGTTAAACCTGTCCAGGTGCCAGGCTGGCCATAGGACCCCAACCTCACATTTTTACAGCATCTGTCAACATCCTAGATGGCAGCCTCATGCCGTGGGCTGCAGACTCTGTATGGCCAGGGTCCACACCCTCCTCCTCAGCTTGGTTCCTCTCTGCATGGTGGGTGGCAGCAGGGCTGGTGAGATCATCCAGAGCCAGGAGCTGGGTGAGCAAGGCCTGATGTCTTCAGAGGCAGGAGGTTCTAGTACAGGCCACAGGGAACAGGAGCCTGAGGTTCTAATTGGGTCAGAAAGGTGGCCTGGGCCCCAGATCCAAAGGAGGATGAACCATTCAGGGCTAGCAATGTCCCAGGGTTTTGTCAGGAAGTATGGGCCCAAGGGCCATACAAGTGAAGCTGGGCAAAAGCAGGACAGAGACAGGGGTGTGCAGCTGGGTCTGGCCTCCCTCCCCCGGCCTTCCTGGGTCTGTTTAGTGGCACTGGGCAGCCAGTGGCTGGCTCAGGAGTCTGTCACTGGGGACCCAGGAGCTGCACAAGTTGAGGACCCAGACTGCGAGGGAGTGTGTCCCCAGCAGGCTGAACAGACCACAGGGTACAAACCCTAGCCCAGCCCTCTGGCTAGGTGACTCATGACAAAGAACAAACACTCTGCTTCTTTGGTTTCTCATCCCTAAATGGGTGTGACCATCTCCGTGTGAAGAGTGGTGGGATGGAGCTGAATGTCGCATGGCAGGACGGAGCTTGTGCAGGCTGGGATTAAAGCGGCTCCTCATGCTCTGAACAGAACATCTGGAGCTTAGCTGTGGCACAGCACGAGCAGCCCCCAGCATGGAGGTAAGCACAGGCCCCCTGGCCTCAGCTGTTCAAGCATCACCTTCTGCTCTGTGGCTTGGGAAGCAGATCTGACACCTGTTAACACAGCTCCTTCCTCTATGAGAAGGGATCTCAGTGAGCCCAGCCCAAGGCCATCCAAGGAGGACAGTGATACGCTGGCTCCAGGCTGCTGGGGACAGACAAGGCTGCTACTTCAGCTGCCATGGCCCAGCACCACATGCCTGCAACAGGCTATCAAAATGGGACTTGGCAAAAGCCCTGGAGATCATAGCTCACATGAAGGCAGGGAGCTTATACCCCTGTGCAGAGGCCGTTAAAACAGACTGCTTGGTACACAGAGCCTGGGATTATAGGAGACTATAAACAGAGACAAGGGGGACCATGTGGCTGTCTTGGACAGCAGCAGCTGCAAGAGCCACTGTGTCCTTGCACTGTGCCGTGTGGTCTTCCTTGAGCCCCACAGGGCAACACGGAGCTGGGAGAGGCTGAGAGCTCAGGCTATGGCACAGTGAGGACCAGGCAGTGTGGGTAGGATGTGTGCCTGGCCTCCCAGCACCTCAGTAAGCCCCAGCTCTTGTCAGCTGGGATGCTGTGCCTCGGAACCCGCCATGCAGGCCCAGCCCTTCTCTTGCTTCTCTTTGCCATGTTTCCTGGTTGCTGGTCTCTTGGGAATCTTAGACTAGCATACGCTGTTTCTGTTCAGTCTCTGCCAGCCCCTTGGGGCTGTCCCTATGGGGACCCCCTGTAACTACCATGGGAGTCGCATTGCAGCAGAGCTACTTGAGTCTCGTGGCTGACTTGTGTGGTGTCTTCCTTGTGGACTGGAAGTTCCCTCGGGACCTTGTCTCTCTGATTTGCCACAGGGCTTGAAAGGAGCCTGCTAGGGAAATGTCAGCACTGCCCAGAGTAAGAGTGGATTGGGCCGGGAGAAGGGACAGTTGGCCACATGAGTGGAAGGGGGTGCCTGAGCTGTCACTGCTCCCATGCCTTTGTGCCTGTACTAGTGGGTAAGCAAATGGAAGTCCCAAGCAAGTCCTCTCCAGAGCATAGTGCCCCTGTCAGCTTGCTGCTGCCGTGACATCCCTGGAACAAGCATGCAGGGTCCCTCTAAGGGGCACAAAGGCAGGAAACCAGGCAGCCCAGGTGGGGATGACCCTGGGGCTCTGGACTGTAACAAGGTTGCAGCAGGGAGTCAGAAGCCAGACTCTGGCTGAAAAGAGGAAGGGAGCTTTGGCAGAGCAGCCACCCTGCCACCTGGGAGCCTAAAGCCAGAATGGGTCCAGCACCCAGGTGGTGACATAGAAAGGGAGGCTGGAGGCTGGTGTCAGGGAGGCTGCCCCTGGAGCCATCCCATCTCAAGGTCCTGTGTGCCCTCAGGTCCCCGTGCTGGCTTAGCAGACCCAGCAGACCTGGAGGCTGGCAGCCGCACTCCCAGGCCTATAGGGCAGAAAAAGGCAGCTCTCTGGTTGATGCCCAGAAGACACAGCTCCTGCTTGGCCACATGGGACAGTCCATAGCTTTTGGCTCCTGCTGACTTGCTCAGGTCTCTCAATGCCCCCTGTGCCCACCTGTCTACCAAAGACTAGGCCCTGGGATGGACAAGATAGGCTTTCCACACGAGAGTAAAGCTACAAGTTTCTTAGGGTTCCAGCCCAGAAGTCCCAGAAGAACCCATTTATTCTCTGTATGTCAGGTTCACCCAAAAGCAGGAAGGGAATGCTGCAGACTTGGGCCAGGAAGGCCCAGGACCCTGAATCTGGGCCATCTCCACATCCCTCTCGGGCTCCAAGCCAGGACCAGGTTCTGCCAATGATCTCACCTAGAATTAGCTTGGAAAGTCCCAGATGAGCAGAAGTCCCAGCTGCACTGCAGCATAGCCAACAGTAGTAGAGGCAAACCTTTCGTGTCCACCCACCCACACTCCCTCCCTCCCTTTCTTTCCTTCTCCCCTCCCATCCCTCCCCCTCCCCCCCTCTCCTTTCCTTTCTTTTCCTTTCTCCCCTTTGTTGGGACTCAGGGCCTTCACAATGAGCTACATCCTTGGCCCATTTTTATTCTTTATTTTGAGACTGTGAGTTGCTAAGTGGCTCAAACTTGTAGTCCTACTACCTCAGCCTCCCAGAGTGCTGAGATCAATGTGTGCCCCATTCTTTAGGGTTTTTCAGCTCCTTTGCTCTCTTCATGTAAAAGTTAATACTGAATGAAAACATCCTGTCTGAGCAACAGGTTTCATATCTGACGGTTATGCACAGCTAAACTACACAGAGAACTCCATGCCCATGAAATGAGTAAAGCCAGTAAATAAAGTCCTCATCTAAATTAAGATCACCAAATAGATAAATTCCCTGTACTGATGAATGTACCCAGCTCAGATTTTACTAATAAGACCCAATTTGTGTTCCCAATTTTTTTGGATTAAATTTTCTAGTTATTTATTCCCACCACCTTTTCTCTTTGAATCACAAAATAAATGTCAGTTTCAAAAAAATGAGATGGTGAATATTCATCTCTCCAAAAATATTGTGGGTGGAAGGTTCTTTTCCTGATTTAGAAGGGGAAAAATAACAATTCAAACATAAAATATGCATAACAGCAAAATAAATTTAAAAAGGATTATAAAATGGTCTTCTAAAAACAATTCTCTGTTATCTCCATTCTCTTCCCTGATTGCCTTCCTCCCCACCGGTGACCTTCTATTTTATGTGTGTGACTCTGTCTGTAAGTCTTCCTGTGAGTATAGACTACAGTCTTGTCAGTGTGCGATTTTCATGGTTGTCCTTAGTCTTGTGTTATAATCCTGCACCCTCCCCAGGCATTGTGTAGGTGAGATCTGTCTCAGTGATATTCTGTACATCTTATCTGTGTCTTCTGCCAGGGACAGCACCCTGTGATCTCCAGTCCTGGATGCATCAAGTGAAATTGAGTTAATAGACTTTGCATGTTCGCTGTATCCTTCCTGACCTGATTAAACAAGTGTTCATGCATTTTATTTACAAATCACATAAATGTTTATAAACCATTATTGAGTGGGAAAAAATTTAGTGCACACATTGACTTATAAAGCTGACTTTAGATTTGCTACATTCTTTCTTTTCTTTTTTGTGTTTTTTTAAATTTAAAGAGAAAAAAAGCATGTAAAGGGTAGAGATAATATAGAATTTCAAAAAAAAGATAAACAATATGAAATCACTAGTTGATAAATTACATATTGTTCTCTTAGAAATAGCTGTTCAAGATACAAAATTAAAGCATACAAAGTATATATTCAAACAGTGAGAGTGTAAACAGCTACGCAGGCATGAGTCTCTACATGTATTTCTATCCTTTCTGTATTAGAGGGAAAAACAAAACATAGCAAGACAAAACAAAACAAGTTCCTATAAAAACATAAAAGCAAAAAGTCATATAAAACCACAGTACAAGGTGATCTACAATGATTACTGTGTTGTTTCTTATTATCTTCAATAGAATTGTCTACCATCAGGCATAATTGAATATAGCAGTATAATTGAATATAGCAGTACATAACAATGTTAGTAAAAATAAAACATTGTAGATGGTATAAAACATCAAAGTCAGGTAATAATCAAACCAGAGTGGATATTCTAGTGAATCCTGTCATTTTAAATGCAGTTGTCTATACTCTCAGACTTGATGCTATCAATCATTACAGCTTTGAATAAAATCTATCAATACAAAAGAGCAATCTAACAGACCAGATTCAATTACGATCAGTCATGGTAAAACAGTGTAGGTTAAACAGAGCTTTAGATTAAGTTAACAGGAAATTAAGGATGATTACCATACTATATCCTGTTATTTTCAGGATTACTGTCTGGGCCCTCAAATCTAGTATAGGTAGAATAACTAGAACAGAATATAATACATCTAAGCAGAGTGATGTGAGTAATGTGGGTTTTAAATCCTGGTGCACTATTAAAATATAGTGTATCAAGGCCATCTATGTTAGAGATTCTAGCCATCCTTCTCTGTCTCATTTATGCTGCCTTTGTTTGTCTGCTTTTCTCCTTCATCCTACTGCTTGCCCTGCTCATTGAGGCCTTTCTGCCACTGTTCCTAATATCCTGCCTTTTTTTTTTTATTCTCTCTCTAGACTGTCCTTCAATATTCTCTGTAGGGTTAAATTGGTGGTCACAAACTCCCCCAGTTCCTCTTTGTCATGGAAGTATCTTGTTTTTCCATTAATTTCTAGTGACAGTTTTGCAGGGTACATCAATCTGGACTGAAAGTTATTTTTTTTAATTTATTTTATTTTTTTATTTTAAAGAGAATAAAACAAAAGAGGACAAATCTAAGCAGATCAGAACAGAACAATGTAAACAACACAGCACTTCACAACAAGACAATTGGATATTAACAGTAGCTATCATAATGTCTCTTTCTTTGAAATAGTTGAGCTTAGCTTTACACACAATAATGTCAAACATAACAAAGTAGAATAAACAACTCAAGAGAATGGAAGTATTCCAAGACATTCTCAACCAAATAACAAAGGATGAACAATGGCTGCTATATTATCTCCTTTTCCATAAAAATTTTGTTTTTACTATCATACATATTAAAATCCAATAAGACACAATGTGATAGAACCAATGGTAATAGAAAAACAAAAGCATGGTAGGACTTCAAAGCATGAAGTTATTAAATAAATATTAAATCAACACTGGTTGCCATACTGCCTTGTCTTCAAAGTCACTATTCATATGATCACATATATTAATATCAAACAAAACAGAATAAAACCATTCCAACCAATGAATGAAGACATAAGACATCAAAGCAGTATAATGGTGAACCATGATTTCCATAAAATCTTCTGTACTCTTACCATTTCTTACCCTAGGGAGACTGTACGGTATTTATACATGTGAGTTTGATTTATTTCACTTATGAGTATAGATTCAAGATGCATCCATTTATTTATAAATATCTCAATGTGATCATTCTTTATATCTGAGTAGTACTCCATTGCATAAAAGTACCACAATTTTCTTATCCTTTCCTCAATTGATATGCACTTAGGTTGTTTCCAAGACTTGGCTGTTACAAATCGTGCCGCTATAAACATGGGTGCGCATATATCACTGTGATAAGATGTTTTCAGATCTTCTGGGAATATGCCTAAGAGTGAAATAGCTGGGTCAAATGGGACCTCCAACCCCAGCTTTTTGAGGAATCTCCAGATTGACCTCCATAGTGGTTGCACCAGTCTACACTCCCACCAACAGTGCAGAAGAGTTCTTTCAGGGCTTGGAATACTTTCCTCCAAGCTCTTCTTGATCTGGTGGCCTGTGTCAAGAAGTCTGCCATGATCTTGATGGGCTTACGTTTATAGGCAATCTGTTTCTTTTCTCTGATGGCTTTTAATATTCTGCTTTTATACTGAATTTCTGGTACTTGATTATTATATGTCTGGGTGTAGCTCTGTTTTGGTTGTAGGTGGCTGGAGTTTGGTATGCCTCACATAACCGAATGTCATTTTCTTTTCCCATGCTTGGAAAGTTTTCCTTAATTATTTCCATGAATAGCCTTTGTAATTCACCTGTTTGTATTCCTGCTTCTTCATTCACATTTCTTATTCTTAAATTGTAGATTCTCTTGTTGTCTTCTAGCCTTTATATTGTTACTGCCTGTTTCCTAGTTATTTTTAAGAGATCTTTCCTTTCATGATCACACATTGCAAACTTGTCTTCAAGTTTTGATAGTCTATCCTTAGTTTCTTTTAAGGAGTTTTGCCAGCTTTCAACAGAGTTTTTAATTTCCTGGTAGTCTCTTTGAATCTGCTTCAGGTATTCTATATTTTCTTTATATCCTTTATTGAATGTTTCTCTTCTTTTTTGTGTTCCTCCCTTCTTCCGCCTGTATCTTCCTGAGAGATGCTTAGCATTTCTTTTATTACTCTACTCATATCTTGCTTTACCTGATTTAATATTTCAGTTTTGAGCTCATCTACAAGATCCCGAAGATATCTCTTAATGTCCATTGAAGCCATGTCTGATGTTGCATGTGTGCTACCCTCAGTCTCCCTTGTTTTTCCCTCCCCTGGATCAGTGCTTTCAGGGTTCTAGGCTGGGAGCCTCTTCTTGCCTCTCTCTTCTGTCATGGTCCCAGCCTCCTCCACACAGGTGTACAGTGCAGGTCCCAGCCCCCTTCCCTGCCAGCCATGGTTCCTCCAAAGCACGCTGGAGAGGGACCTCCACCCTCTCCTGCATGCTCTTGTCACTAAGATGTAAGCAGGGGCTGCATATGCCTGCCCCTCCCCACCGGGCCAGCCAAACTTCAGGGGCCTTCACCAGGTTAGTGTGTGTTAGGCGCAGGGAATCGATTTGGGATGGCTCATTGGGTCCCAGCCAGGGGCACAACCCAGTCCAAGCAAATCCCACAAATCTGCTCTGGGGAGGGAGCAACCAACTGAAATCACTGTTGCTCCCAGTTCAGGCTCCTCTTGCTCAATTCCAACATGTCACCCATTTGGTCACACCCTTCCTGTGAGGGGGGTCTCATTTCCAGCACTGACTGTGGATTAATGAAGGTCCCTTCGCTGGATCTGCTCTCTGTTGGGTTCACCAATCCCCAACTTCAGCACTTCTGTGACTCCTGTGAGTGGTGGCAGGACCGAGTTTGGGCAGCTCTGCTGGCTGGCACGGATTCAGGATGGTGCAAATTCAGGCCAGCACAAGCTTGGTGGGTTGCAGTGAAAATGCTGTGTCCCATAATTTTAGCTGTTCCAATTGTAGTCCTGATGTGTTTGACGAGCTTTTTTACATTTTTATTTCTTCCTGTGTCAAGAATTTATGTTTTAATTCCTCCCTCTGTCTGGATCTCTCCAGGATATTTTATTCTGGCATATGAGTTGTTTCTCCCGGGAGGCTTTGTATTTTGTTGCTCACTGACCAGCCATCTTTAGCTCCTCCCTCTCTGTCTTCATTTTCATAATGAAAATATCCAAAAAGTTAAGATGGGTAATACTGTGACTTTGAAAGTGCTGAGGATCATTTTAGAAACAATTTTTTTTCCTAGTTAACCACTACATGCCTTGTGAGGAAAAATGTGTTAAAATAATCAAATCCATTATACTCAAACATATATGGTAAAATTTCCCAAAGTTTGTATAATTTCTGTGTGTTTAATACCCCTTTTTCAACTCTAGTGAGAACATCTGGATTGAAGGTAAGTTTTATGACTTATATCTAATGTTTCCCCGAAGCCTAATGTGCTCATAGGTAGGGCTTTGGGGAGCGACTGAATCATGGATGTGTGATTCTGTATTAGTCCACTGATAGGTACAATAGCTGGGTATGATGCTTAGAGGTGAAGCCTCATGGGAAGAGATGGATCACTGTGGGCATGGCCCTCCTTCTCCCTTGATCCCATGCTGCTTCCTGTTTGCCCTGCCATGGACAGTTTTTCTTCTGAGATGGTCTTTTGCCATGATCTCTGCCTTGGAGCCAGTGGACTATGAACTGAAACCTCTCTAAACCATAGGTCAAAGTAAACCTTTCCTCATTTAACTTGTGGGTGTTGGGTATTTTGTCTCAACAATGAGAAAGTAACCAAGACAATAAGGAAATTGACAATAAGGATTTGAGCTGCACTTTGAATTAAATGGAACTAAGAAATACTTGAATCTCCTTGCTTCAACAACACAACTCATTCTTCTCAAGTGCACACAACACTAGCCAGGACAGATCAGATGTCAAGCAACAAGACAGTCTTCATTTACAAAAAACAAAATAATCATATCAAGGATCTTTTCAACCACAGTGGCATAAAAGCCAAAAATTGATAACAGGAGAAGTACTAGGAAAGTCACAGGCATGTGAAAACTAAACTACATGCTCCTGAATGAACAGTGGGTCAAAAAAATTTAAAAGAATGTGAAAAAAATATCCTGAGACAATGGAAGCAGAGTACACCAAAACTATGGGAAGCAGCAAAAGGAGGAGGAGGAGGGGGAAGAGGAGGGACAGGAGGAGGGGGAGGAGGAGGGGGAGGAGGAGGAGGAGGAAGAGGAGGAGGAGGAAGAGGAAAAGAACTTCAAATAACATGAATCCTTGAGAAACTAGAAAAAAGATGAACAAAGCTAGCATAGGGAAAAAAATAACAAAGATCAGAGAAGAAAATACACTAAAGAGAGACCAGAAAAGCAATAGAAAAGATCGACAAAACCAGATTATTTTAAAAAGATAAAATATACAGACTTTCAACTAGAGTAACAGAGAGGAAAAAAAAGAAGACCTAAACAAAACTGTGAATGGGAGACTTTACAATGGCTAGCACAGAAACACAATTTCAGAACAGACTGTTACAGAGTGGAAGAGTATACAGTCTTCAAAAAGGACGTCTTGCGATTCCTGACATGGGTGAAGCTATGCTAAGTGAGATAAGCCAAGTACAGAAAGACAAATCTTTATATGTGGACTCTCAGCAAATCTCATTAAACAGGGAGTACTGATGACTGAGAGAAAAAAGGAGCATTGCAGAAAGGGAAGATGCTAATCTAAGGTACATCATTTAGACTGGGTAACAAGGTCAAGGGATCCATGGCATTGTGTGGGACCACAGGTGGCAAAACACACTGTACATTTCAGGCAGATGCTGTGCCACTGAACTGTATCTCTGACCCTCACTCTGTACATTTCAAAGACTAGATTTCAGAGACTAGATTTTTAACATCCTCATGCTAAGGCGGTGAGGTGATGCATGACTTAATTAAGCTGATTGGATCTTTCCATGATGCAACATCTCTAAAAATATCACATTCTACTCTATGGATAAATACACAATTATTTACCAATCAGAAATAAGTTAATGTAAAAAGTAGTCACTTCTATGTTTCCAAATCCATCACACAAAACCTTCAAGGTAAGTAAGTGTGGGAAAACCTGGTAAGTATGTTAAGCCTTGTCACAGACTGTGACATAAAGGTGGGCAGTACTGAGTGCTCCCCTCTCACGAGGGCAGGGTGGGCTGGGGGACCTGGAATTTGCCTCTCCCACCATGGAGGCCATTTGCTCTTTCTTGAGTAATTGCTCTGGCTGTGGCTGCCGTCTCTAGCTGTGGCATCTCTGCCTCATCTGAGGAGCTGCGAGTAGCACAGCCCACCGGAGGGCTTGACCTGCAGCACAAGGTGTGGCCCTGCATCCCAGGTTCTCCTGAATCAACAACAGATGGGAGGAATAACCCATGTGGCTTGGTGTGGCTCCCAGGGCCTTCCTCAGGTACCGACCGACTCTAGGCCCGATGTGTGCTGCCCAGGGGCTGGGGCTGGAGCACAGGGGCTGGGCCCTGTCTCCAACACTCCCTGCCACTCATGTAAGGACCCAGGTGAAACTTCCAGGACACTAGGTTCTGTGGGGCTGAGCTCCCATTTCCCATCGTGGACACAGGAAGGATGACTGAATGCAAGGCCATGCTTGTGTGGTCACCTTGGTTCCTTGTGCCCTCTGGGTCCAGGACTCAGAGTCCTTGTGCTGCTGTCTTTTGGTGGCTTCTCCCAGAAGCTGGTCCAGAGCCAGGAGCTAATGCCAATGCCTAAGGGAAGCACGCTGAGGGGACTGGAAAGTGGTGGGGACAGTCCTGTTGCAGACCCCTGGATTCTGCAGGGAAACGTAGTTTACACACTGACTCCTGCTGTCCCCAGAGCTCCACTCAGGCTCTGTCTGCCCCAAAGGCTGGCGGATGCCCCACACATCAAGAAGCAGGGCCGCTGTGAGAAACTCCAGCTTGGGGCCTGAGAGCTGGATGAGCTCTCCTTTGAGCCTGAGTTTCAGGAATGTCAGCCTCTGACTTTGGCAGATTAGGGCCTTTGCAGATGCTAGGGATGCTTTCTGGCTTTCCCACCAAGCTCTAAGTGGACACCCAGCCAGCCTGAGGCTGGCACTTTCTTTCTGTGAGGCTGTCATGGCTGTGCATTCACTCAACAAGTATGCAACGGTTTTTTACTAAGGACTTTTCCTGTGCCCAGCACTTGTCTAGTGCCTAGAAATCTAGCAGAAAACCAAGCATGCATGCTCTTTTGGAGACTTGGACCTCCTCTCTCGTGCTAGCATGGGCCCCAGTGTGATCTCTGGCATCCTGGCCTCAGCTCACTACTTCTCCCTGCCCCTGTGACCCACATCTTCAGTGATCTCCCCCAGATCAGCACTGCCAGCCCCTCAGCCTTGAATACCAAGCCCCAGACCCCTTGTCTGATGCTGAATCCAGCTCTGTGTCCTCTCCTGGGAAGCAGCGATATATGTGTTACCTGGGGGCCTTGGAGGAGGGGAGCAGAATAAAGTCGCTAGAGGTCTGTGTGGCCCATGGCTCACTCAGCCTCTGCCCTGTCCTTACCTCACCCCAGTCCTGAGGAAGAACTTTCCGCACCTGTCTTTCCTAAGACCCCTGTCCCCTGGGCACTCAGACTGTGTGGTGTTTCTGGGCCAATCTCTATCCATCCTTTCCACAGTATGTGCAACCTGATTCTGCCCAGCACATGGAGCAGAACTCCAGAGCAAGCTCTCCAGCCCAGCAGCAGCTCCAGCTAATTCCTCATCAAGTGGATCAGAATAACACCAACTTTTGCTACCATGGCAACTTCTGTTGGTTGAGCAATTGCTGACTTCTGAAGCTACTTCAAAACGCGCAAAGCATTTTGCATAAAGTGCTTTATATCACCAAGGGTAGTGATTTTCATTTTCCCCCAAGACTCGGTTTCTAGAAAGCTTATCTTTTTTTCTGCCTTAAAAGCATTTTTTGGTTTATTTATTCATTTTTTTTATTTTGATTTTTTGAGACAGGGTCTCCCTATGGAGTTCAAGCTGGCCTTGAGCTCACTTTGTAGCCCAGGCTGGTTTTGAACTTGCAGCGATCCTCCTGTCTCAGCTTTCCCAGTGCTGAGATTACAGGTGTGTGCCATCATGCCGGGCCTGCAGTTTATTTTTTGAAAGGACTATCTCAAAGAAAAGTTTGCCAATGCCCATGGAAGAGCAAATGTAGATTAAAAATAACAGACTTAATTCTTTCTGCCAAATGAGAAAAGACTCCCCCTCCCTTTTCTTAGAGAATTTGCTTTAGAAAATTTGTAATTTTAAATTATTTCCTTGTCTCTGTGAAATGTCTGTAGATCCTTTACTAAAGGAAACAGCTGCTTGCAGCTTTGTGGCCCAGGGCCCCAGGACAAGTTTTCCTAAGGAGCTGGGGACCACTGGGTAGCCTTCTGAGAAGATGCACTCCATCCTGTTTCCACAGTGAGCAGGAGCTGCCAAGCAGCAAAACTCAGATTACAGTGCTGTGAGGAGGTCATTTTCCCTCAGGTAGAGCCAAGCAGCTCCCAGGCAGCCTCCCAGCTGTCACACCAGTGCCAGGTGATGCCATCAGGTCCTCTTCTGGAGGACTAGTTCCTTTTACCTGAGAATAGGTGTGCGCTAGGTGGCAGCCACCTGCATAGGGGAAGGGCATTTCCTTCAGCCTTCAGTGAGTGTTCCAGGCTTGTGTCAGGTTTATTCACTAAGAAGGCTGTTTTCTCTTCCTCAGCCTCAGTGGAGAGGTTTCCAGGTTGGGAGAGAGCTTGTTTCAGTCGTATTTCTCCAACACCCACCTGAACCAACTGCCTAAAAACAGCACAGCTAGGGGCTTACAGAATGAGGCTTTGTGAAAAGCACTGGAGGGAGGTGCATGGAGAGTGGTAGAGGGAGAAGAAAACTGTCTCCTACTGCCCCCCATTTGCAAAGGGGGTCCCTGGCCTCAATCGGAAAGGTTGGAATTCCTACCCCATAACACCTCAGGATGTTTTCCTTTGCTTTTTAAGAAAAAGAAATCACTGATGATCTTGGACTCGACCTGGATCTGAAACTCATGCTGCTGCATGATGTGGCTTAGGGCACATGGGATCCACCCGGTAGGAACTGTTGTGCAGTGCCAGCTGCTCCCTGTGTCAGGACCCATTTCAGTCCCTTCTGGAGCCTATGTCAGAAAATAACAGTCAGTGGCCCTATGGCCCTTGTGACTCCTGCCTACAAACTCTCCCGGGTCAGCCAGGATGGCTTGATGCAGACACAGCACAGAGAGTGAAGGGAACCCTGGGCCAGGCTTCCACGGAGGTGAGATTCCTGGGGAATCTCACAGTGCAGAGCAGATGTCAGCTGGCCCTTTGCCTCAGACCTGTGGATAGGCAGCACAGTGTGGCCGAGTGTATGGTGGGACAACACTGGTCACTCACCTGATGCCCACAGAGAGAAAGGAGGGTCTGGGCCCATGTTCCCCCCAGGGCACCACCCTGGGGACTCAGGACTTCCTACTAAGCCTCGCCTCCCTCCTGCATTAAGCCAGGGACCAAGCACTTTATGCAGGGGATGTTGGGGGGATGTTCCGGATCAAAAGGCAGCATTGGGTGGCTGGGAGTCAGAGGTCTTAAACTCTCAGTGGCCCCATCTCTTCATCTGCAAAGAGCGGGTAGCAGGCACCCCAAGACCAACAGGTCCAGTGTGTCTCTGGAGGATATGGCCTCGTTACGATTATGTCCCTCCTGTTGCTCAGGTTTCTCCTCTTAGGAAGACCATCCCCAAGCATGAAGAGTGAATCAGCACAACTACTCTATTCAATTCTCTATTTTAAATGCTTTGGGCATGGTTTATCACACTAATGGTTTTCTCTGTTTTCCCTTCTTTCTCTCCTGGGCCTCAAGGCCACCAGGGCAGTGGTGGAACCCAGGCCTTCAGCAAGGATGCCAGGCACTGGCATGGTCATCACAGAGCTTCAAAGGACACTCTGTGTCTCTAACTGTGCATGAGGCATCTTATCTTTTCTCCACGCCCCTTGGATAGTTCAGTGCATTGAGCTCTCAGTCCATCCTCATGTTTACAAATTATCTTGAATTGTTTAAAAAAAGCCTCATCCATTGGAGTCACGTGTCCAGTTCTTCTAGTTTTCACTTGCCTGCAATCTCCTGGTAGGAACATCTTTTCTCAGTCCTTGGGTGGTCTGACCACATTGTCACTGGAAGGATTTCCTGAGAGGGAGATGGCCCCACAGAGGACCAGGAACTCAGCCCATGAAGCTTTTCCCTAAAAGATGGACTCTCATACTACTCTTGGCCACTGGCATTGGAACAAAAGGCAGAGGGGCCATGGGGACCCAGGGCAGGGGACCCATGTCCATTCTGTGGGCATTATGTTGAGTAAATATGCCAAGAGGATCACCAGAACAACTTGCCAGAGCCACAGGCCCTTGGGGTCTCCCTGAGGCCTAAGGTCATTTTGGCACAAAGTGGTTCCTGTGGGCCAAGGCAGAGACAGCCAGACCCAGACACAGGACACTGGGGCCGGAGGAGACTGATGAGGACATCTGAATACACAAATTGCCAGCCAGATCCATCCCCAAGCAGAAGGAACTGTCAGAGCTCTCAGCAGGAAGCCAGAGAACTTCATGAGGCCATACCCCTGGGGGATTTTAATATCCCATTCCCTGAACAGTGCTTCTTTCTGAGAAGTGACCAAGAGAGCCACTCTGTGCTCAAGTCCTTGGTTCTGGTGGCCATGGCAGAGCCACAGTGTATTGTCACACGCGAGTGCCACTGTCAGCAGCAGCGAGGGGTTTATTGCTCGCAATCTTCAAAGGCCCATGAAAGGATGAAGTAAATGTCACCCAGTGCCCCTGGCCAGCATCTAGCTGGAAACAGAGGAAGAGGAGGGTGAGGAGGGGCGGAATACAGGGCAGAAAATAAGATGCAGAGGGAGCAGAACAACCTGTTTTCCTTTCCAAGAGTCAGTACACTGCCAGTGGGAGCTGTCTGAAGCAGGGACCGTGTAGCAGGAGTGCTCATCTGTCAGAGAACCCTGTCCCAGCAGAGGGGTAAAACCCTCCCCGGCGGGGAGCAGCAACAGGAGGCACTGTGCAGAGGGCTCGCTGCGGGGAGAGCTTTGCCTGCTATAGGGATGAGCCTCCACTCTGCAGCCTCCCAGAGGGCAAGAGCTGGAACCAAGTATCCTCCGGGGAGGAGGATTCACAGAGCGTGTGTGCTGAAGACTCCCTTGTCCCTGTGCACTGCATCTGGGACCTGGTCCCTACTTGTCACCTTAGGCTAACGAGCCCACCTGCACACACAGACAGACCTCATGTTCTGCCTCTTGTTTCACTCTTGCATATGAAGAAGTCACAAGTCACTTAATAATTTAAGAAATCTTCCAGCCTGAAACAGAAATATAAATTGGACTTAAAGAAGACCTCTAAAATTAAGGGGGCTGGGAATATAGCTCAGCAGCACAGCACCTGCCTGGCAGACATGAGATCCTGAGTTCAATTCCTGGTACCCCCCCCAAAACAAAAACAGACCAAAAAAACCCTCCTAAAAATAGTTAATATGGAGAAACAAAAGGAAACTTAAAATAATATAGCACTGCTAATTAGTATCCACAAAGAGTCCCCACAATACTTTCATTAGCTGTGAAGAGGGTACCATGCAAACATAACAGAAAGGCAAAGCACTTAGGCACTATGGATGGCATTACCTAACAGTTAAGGAGGCTGAGGCAGGAGGATCACATGCAAGTTTGAGCCTACCCTGGGCAACCTGATGGCTTAGTGAAATCTCATCTAAATAAATAAATAAATAGGCTGGAGATGTAATAGTGCAGTAGTCCTAGGCTCAGTGTCCAGTGTTGAGAAAACAAAGGCATTTCTAAGTTCAAAAGAAGAGTGAGAAGATAAATTTGAAGAAATACTTTAGGAAGTTGAATAAAAAGATAAAAAAACTGAAAAAGATGAAAGAATGCAACAGTGAGAGTCATATAATTAAGGAGGGCAAACAGCTGAGTAATCACAATTTCAAAAGTTCAGAGGTAGAAAAACAGAGGGAAAAAGAAATTATATATAAAAAGCACAGGGTCACTTTAATGCTCTTATTAAGAGGGATCAAGGAGAGCTGAGAGCCAGGACTGAGTCCCGAGGGGCCTGGATATCTTGGCACTGGGGTGGGGAGGACATAACTGTGGGGGCAGTGGGGAAGGGTGGCAGCAAGGTGGGGAGCAGCGGCTTTCCTGGCCAGCCAAGACACTGCTGGACAGTGGCACATCTTCTGTGCTTGGGGAAAACACTTTTTACAAATTAAGAAAGTGTATTAATCCACTAAAATATTAATAAACCCATTACACACTTCCATTAATGCCTTTTTTTTTTTGTACCAGGGGTGGAACTCATGACCTCGCACTTGACAGGCAGGCACTTGTGTCACTGAGATAAATCCCCAGCCCAACATTAATGCTTTTTGAGGGGAAGTTTGAGACAGGATCTCATTCTGTAATTCAGGCTCACTGTGTAGCCGAAGCTGGGATCCAACTTCTCACAACCGTCCTGCCTCAGCCTTCCAAGTGCCGGATTACAGGCCTGCACCACCATGCCTGACTGACATTAACATCTTAATGAACAAAGCTGTTTTGGGAAACTGTTTCTGGCTTCACAGAGGAGAGCTAGAGTCTCATTTCGGCTTCTGGGTTCCGTCTGTTTTAATAAGTTGTGGAGGTGAAAGGCAAGATTTGTAACCTAGAATGCTATAAAACTGGAACCAAAAGGTATAAGGTGTAAGATATTTCCAGATGTGCTGGGACTGCACCTTCTATATCCACACACTTCCTAAGGAAAACTACATGAGAATGCACCGCACCAAGCAAAGAAGTAGCCCAGGACAGTGGCCTGGGGTTCAGGAAACCTAGGAGTTAGCCTCAGAATAACTGTGGAGAAGGCCAAAGAGGTGCTTGTGCAGCAGAGAATGGGCGGGAGAGGCACTTGAGGGAAATGGGACTTTATAGAACTGGCAATATTGTGGAGCAGGTGAGGAGAATGGAAATTCTGATCATCCTGATTGTAGAAATAGAGCATAATTACAAACTTCAGGAAAAACAAGCAACTGTGCAGGAAAGGGTGAGTAGTAGCCCTACACTACTTAGCTTTCCAGTGAATGATTCCCTCATAGTCACAATAATGCAAACATTATGTATTGCATTTCAGCATTTCTTTTTAATCTATGGATAAAATAAAGAAAATTTAATTTTTGTTATGCAACAGAATGTGAATTTTATGCAAAAATGAAAATATGATTGACAGAGATAGAAGTAGAGAAGGGAAGGGAAATAGCTGAAGGGAATCAGGGTTTCTGAGCTTCTCATTTTGCAAAGAGAAATGTATTTGACAGAACAAGAAATGACATGTTAGTTTGTGGCTCACACTATATTTTCAAGGCTAACCAAACAACGAACCCTGACTAGTCCTATGACTGGACTGAGACACTGGAGATGAGGGGAGTGAAGGAAACAGTTTTAGAGGTGACATTCTCATCCAGTGCAATAAGTCATCCAACAATATCAAGTCAGCTTAATAAATCAAGCAATAAAGATAGAAGCCTGATTTTGTGATAGGGAAGTGGATAACATATCAGCTAAAGATGCAGAATTGGGAAGAGCATAAAAGATAAATAGAGAAGGAGACTGATGTGGTCCAGGTCACCAGTTTAAGTGGTTGAATCCACTGTCCTTATCTTATGTCTGTGACACTGAGGTGTGGGAGGCAGCAACCAGACCTGTTCTCTGTCAGCCTACAGCCAGCATGGGTCCCTCCAGGAATCCTGATATGCAAATGAAGACCCACTCTTAATAACATCTTTCTTTCATATTGAATCCCACCTCTGTAGGAGGATTGACAAATGTTCTCTAGTATCTATCTATCTCTCAAGTAATGTACTTTCAGTAGAGGGAGCTTGTAGTCAGGTGGGGAAGGCTAGAAGGCAATGTTCCCTTGAATGACAGCCTGGGTGGTGACCCCTACAAAAGTCTTGATAAGTCACCTGCCACCATCTTGGTGAGAGTACTGGAAATCAGTCCAGATGCTAAAGAAAAATCACTTCATCAAATCGATGGGCAGCAAGACTGGCATCAGACTGCAGCTCTTGGGATTCAAAAGGGGAAAAGGCAGAAATACAGCTCATTTAATCAGAAGAGGTGACTGATAACATTGAGAAACACCAGTGATGAACACCAGATACACAGATGATGCCCTGCCCTAGAGACGGGTCATAGTCTGCCTGGAGGAGAGGTCTTCTCATACCCAGCCGAGGACCCATCTGAGCCATATTTGTTCATCGTTCATGGCTTCGCTCAGCAATGAGTTCCTTAGGAATGGTTTAGGAAAGACTCTGGAAGGAAGGGAGAATGACTACATTTCTCCACATGATAATCTATAGACTTCTGGGAGTTGATGTCTGTAACACCTAGTCATGGAATTTTTTAGTTATCCAGTGCAAATGTCAAAATGTGGATTTTGAGGCTGAAAAATAAAATTGCATGATTTAATTGAGTGTCGACCAAATTTTATGGATACTTTTAGAATCTTTTGAGCCACACTACTACTACTAGAGATTTTCCAGCCTTTTTGGTCCCACTTTCTTCTCTGGGGAAGAACTCTGATGATTGTCTCCCCAGCTTTGCTCAGCATACAGGATGTAAATCCACAACCTCACCTCTGGTAGTCAGGCTCATCTACTTGAGACTCAAATTTGAAAGACAGAGACAGGAGGGCAAGGCTCTGAGTGGAATCCTTGTTGCTGATGCCTCTGTCGCAGAGGCATCTGGTTATCACAGACAGAGCATCTTCAAGGTAGAAAGCCAGGGATAGTGGGGGTGGCACTGAGGGACATAGTGGCAAGACAGTGGCATGGCTTTGACATTAGCCCAGAACTCTGACTCTGGCCTCAGCTCTGCCAGTAGTTTAGCAGCAGAGCATTCTCCTGTGACAAGCCTTTTCTGTCTTGATCACTAAGCTCAGTCCTTGTGTCTTCAGCCAGGAATTCTGACCACAGCAGTGCCATGTGCAGAGGGGCATGGTCAGATAGCTGCTGGAACACGCATTCATATGGGACACACATCCAAGGGACAAACAATTAATGCATGCACTGATGCGTTTATTCATTCTGTATGGAACCCTTACCTGATTATTGGGCACATGGGTCTCTTATAGATTTGAATGATGTTCCAATTCCAATGTTAGAGACAGGATTCCAAAGTTCAATACACTGACATTTTATGATTTTCAGGGTGTTAGCTAACTTTGACTGAATTATAATGGCAGAACTGTCTGACAATGTAATTATGATTGTGTCTAGCAGTCATCTTTATTGCACAAAAAGTATTATTCCCCAGTGAACTTCTGGAGAGTGGGTGGGTTTTTCTGCCAGTGTGCTATTGTGAAGGAACTAAGGTTTGGATATCTTAGAAAATGTTTTCATTGTGTTACTTTCAACTATACTTAAATCAGGTTGTTCTTTAAAAATTTTAGGAGAAATTCAGATTCAATATGGAAATGCACATAAAGTTTATCTACCAAAAGTCAGTTCCACCCAAAATTTCTGGAAAATTTATTTTTAAGTGACATAATTGACAACAGAAAGGTTCAGATTCAAAGACCATTGGCAGGGATTTCTATTGTGTGAAGGAGACACCAGAAAATGGTTTTCTGATACAAGACCCTCTTTTTAAAGGAGTGGTATGATCTCATACCCACCAATGGGAAAATTGAGCATGTGGTTGCCCAAACTCAAAGAAAAGCCCAGTCTCCTCATTTTACTAACAGAAAGTATTCTTCTAGGGCTGCATGAGTTCCAGAAAGAGAGCTTTATGTGAAGCCCTCTAATGCATGCTCACAAAGAAAAATGGGCAAGAGAGATTTCCTCAGTGTGAAAAGTTGGGGACTCTATAGTGACTGACAAGAAATCCACCCTGGAAGCAGGTAATCAAGCCTCTTTTACTCCTGTGGAGCAGAATGTGGTTCATTTTATTGATTAGAATCTATGCTTGTTCTTTTGTTCTGTTTTCTCACTAGGTATGTTTATAGGTATATATGGTGATGCCCTTATTCCTCCATCACCATATTTTGGGTGTCTTTGGGGTAGTCAAATGCATCATTTGGTCATAGGCTGTGTCACCATTAAGAGCCACATTCAGAGATGGTTGAGAGAAATTTGTAAAACTTGGGGATCCTGGACTTGGAGCTGGGTCCATTAATTAGATGCAAACTTTGGGTTGTCTTCTAGCAGTGAGTGTTTCTATATTTTTGATGCATGTGGAATAATTATGTTTGGCTAGTGAGTATTTTGCTAAGTGCATGTGTGGGAAGAAGTACAAGTATGTGAGTACATCCACACATGCATGTGCATGTTGGCTCTTCAGAGTCAAGGTGTAGGAGACTGCACTCACTGTAGTTTCTACTGCATTCAGCACATTTGTTCATATTCTCCCTCTGGTAAAAGCAACTCATTTTTTCTCTAGAAAGATATTCCTGGCTGGCACTTTGTTGTTTTGATATGGTTGATAATTGTTGTGGATTAAAAACTGGTGGTCAACTTAGCACCATCTGAATTAAATCAGCATGGTGATGAGTATAAGTAGCCCACCTCAGCAAAGTTGCCAGCATAAACAGAGACATGGAGAAGAAGAGTAGGGTATTGTGAATTCTCCTAAGTATTGCTGTTTCAAGCTATTGGTTCTCCTGGAGGAGCTTTTCATGGCTAGCTTCCCTGATATGAATCTGGCCATTATCACTGGAGGAGCTCAGGACCTGGTTGCTGAGAGTGGCTCCCATTCACTTTGGGGGATCCCTGGTCCTTATGTTGAGCATCACTTCCTGGCTCCGGAGGGGAAGTTGTGTGCTGTTTAATTTCCAGGAGAAGCTTGTCACACTGGCTTCCTAGCATGTACTCAACTGTTCTCATCATCGGAGGAGCTCAGGACTTCATTGTTGCTAAGGATGGCTGTGATACTTTTCAGGGTAGCCTGAGCCCTTATTTCGAGCGTGACTTCTTGGCTCCAGTGTAGAACCCTCAACCTACTAGCACAGCTCCTTCATCCTGCTGGCAGAGCTTCTACCACTGACCTTTGGGCCCTCCCAGCAGATCCATAAAACAGACTGGTGTGAGTCCTTGTCATGGGCTCTGGGCCTCCAACTGGACTCATGCAAGACATTGCTATGGGATCCAAGCCTTTGGCTGAATATTCTGGGTCTTTAGTGTTGTGGACAGATTTCCTGCACTTTCTTGTATTTAACTCTGGGTGACCATCATAAAATAGTATTATAAATTCCATGTTCTGTATGTAATTGTTCTCCACCCAACCTCTGACTACAACAATAATCTTACTTTGGTCACAAAAGTGAGACATAAGAACCCAGGCCTGTGTTGTGTTTAAATATCCCCCGAAGCCTCGTGCAGTCATCAGGGACAGGCCTTTCAAAGGCGGCTGAGTCTAGAATTCGTGATTAGCTTGTTGTCTAGTGCTAGGATTGCTGATGTGAGTGCTGCACCCGCCCAGGGACAGGTAGCCAGAATATACTATAAGGGAAATAAGTGTATTTTTCCTTTTTTTGCCCTCTTCACTCTTATCACTTATGGCCTCCATAAATAGCTGCCCCTGTGCCACGCCACAGTGCCTTGGAGCCAGCTGAGTATGTCAGCTAAATAAACCTTTAGTACTGTCAGCTAAATAAACCTTTCCTTCCTTCATTTTGTCTCAGCAATGAGAGAAAAGTAACCAAGACAGAATTTGGTATCAGAGAATTGGGTTTGTTGCTATGACTACACCTGACCATGTGATTCAAGAGACTTTCAGAATGGCTTGTGGGAAGAGTTTGGAAGAGTTCAGAGATGCTGCCTGAGGGAGTAGAGCTGGACCACTTTAGGCTGCTCTGTATGAGAGATTCTAGTCAGAGTTCAGAAGACTAGAAACTAATAAAAATCCTTCTAGTAAAGACCAGGCTTAGGAATCTTCTTCCAAGAAGGACTACATTGGTTGTTGGACTCCCAAAGATATGTGTTATGACTTGTCTTCATTTTGCTCACATCCAGAGACTTTGCTGAGACTGAGATTAAAGGCAGCAGACTAATTGATCTGGCAAAAGAAATTTAAGGGCAGTCAAATGTTGAGGCAGTGACATGGCTATTGTTGAAGAATTTTAGCCAGATTTATGTTGCAAATCAAGAGCAAAGAGCCCAGCAGGATGATTTAAAACATTGTGAGTTTAGCCAGAAAGGAAGCTCTGATAAAATTGTGGACTTTCAAAGATAGAGCTGAGGAGCTCTCAATTGCTGAGAATGAACCGGCAAATGTAAAAGGTGGCCTGGGGGCAGCATGGGAAGTGGCAGTGTGCCCCCCCATACTTTGCAGTCTCAAAACTGTAAAAGTGAAAGACTGCTTAGAGGAGAAAGCTGCAGAGTGTCATATTCCAGAATGATAGCAGCCACATGAGATTCCAAAATGGTGGCAGCTTCACAAGATTCCAGAATGGCAGCAGCATAGAGAATCTGTTCCCCAGAAACAGGTTCAAAGTGATCAGAAATCCAGGCACTCAACCCCTACAGCCAAGAGAGAGGAACACCTGCCTACTGCTCCAGCAGACCTCAGCCTCATTGACATGGGGCTGGTTTTAGGTACATTACAGAATACAAGAGTTCTGAGGTTGAAAAGGCTTCTCACATTTCAGAAGGCCTGGGAGGCTAGGCAGTGTGCTCTTGAGAGGGCAATGTGTGAAGCCAAAGGTGCAATTGAGAACACCCAAGTTTGGAAAAGCCAGGAGTGTAGATCGTCTAAGGAAACCTACAAGAAGGTAGCAAATCCAGCCCAAGAGACAAGCTGTGGGAGCTACAATCACCAGAAGTGCTATGGGAGTGGAATCACTCAAGTCCTTTGGAGCTCACAACCAGATTGCTTCAGAGCTGAATGTGGAACTCCAGGACTTAACGTTTGCTCTGCTAGATTTTGGAATTCCTTTGGTACCATTCTTTTGTGTCCCTGTTTGTACCCTTTGGAATGGTAATGTTTATCTTGTGCCACTGAATGTTTAAAATGTTTAACTTTGTTTTCATTTGTACAAGGGCCCACAGCTAAGAGTTTGCCTTAGATCTCAGAGGAAACTTAGGACCTGGACTTTTCGGCAATGCTGAAACTGTTAGGACTTTGGAAACTCTTGGAGATGTACTAAATTTCTTTTGCATAAGGGATGTGCATGAGCCATTGGGGGTCAGAGATGAAATGTTTTGTGTTTAAATGTCCCCCCAAAGCTTCATGTGTTCATGGGGTCTTTCAAAGGCAGCTGAGTCTAGCATTTCCATTGTCTAGCATTTGGTGGTGTGAGTGCTGCACCCATCCAGGTGTGGGTAACCAGCATATAAAATAGAGGAGGGAAGGAGGCATGCTTTTCCCTTTTGCCTTTTTGCTCTTGTTGTCTTTGGTACCTGCTGCCTCCATGAATGTCTGCCCCTGTGCCATGACTCCTGCCTTGGAGCCAGCTGAGTATGAACTGAAACCTCCAAAAACTGTAAGCTAAATAAACATTTCTTTCTCTAATTTTGAGCATCAGGTATTTTGTCTCAGTAAAGAGAGAAAAGTAAACAAGACAAAGAGTGATCAGTACATTACACCACAGGAACTGACCCAGAAGTGTTTAAATGAAGTCCTCACAGAGATTTTCAGCTCACAGAGAAGATGCTATTTCCCTAGTGGGAATGCAAAGTTAGCAGGGGTGAACCTGTGACTGCTGGTGGCCACATAACACAAAACATAGAGAGAACATGCATTAAGTACAAAAGCACACACACATGCCAGGCACTGTGCAGTGGTTAGGCATGCTTTATCTCATCTGGCCACTGTAGCTCCTCTATGAAGGAGGCTTTGAAAGATGAGGACATTGAAGCACAGAGAGGTTAATAGTAGCTGCTTGCTCTCACAAAGAAACAGGATTCACACTTAAAACCTTGACTCTGTGGATGCTAGGGCAATGGACTAAGCTGAGCAGACAGAAGTCAGGTAGACAGGAAGAGGAGAGAAATGGAGAAATTCTCCTGGTGCTATGATTGGAGGACCCCCCCCCCCAAAAAAAATCAAAAGCTGGAGAGAAATGAAGCCAATGGTACTCCCAGTTTGGGAGGCACAGAACTAATGTTTTCTTTTAGGGCTTAAATGAGTGTCAGTTGAGTTTTGCCACTTACAACTGTGGGAGTGTATATTATATCCTATGACCATGGTATCCAACAAGTGATCATGAGTCCAAGACAGTGGCTGGCAAGGGCTGGTTTCCTGGCTCACAGCCTGAGCCTCCTTGAGAGCTTTGACTCTCTGGGCCTTCTGCAAAGACACAAATCCCATTCATAAGGCTCTGCTTGGGAACTGGTCACTTCCCAATGTACCCTTCCCAGTACCATCACCTTTGGGGAGAGTTTTAGTGTATAAATTTTTGAGGAGTATAAAGATTTAACTGTTAGTAATTGCTAAACACAAGGGCCTGAAATTAATGAATAGTTATTACTGCCCACAAATTTGTAAAAATAGCAAAAATCAAATGTAATTAAAACAAATGGAAGGGTTTATAAAATAAAAAATTACTGACTGAGGAAATATAAGACTAGAATAGAAATCCAAGAGCCAGGTGAATTAATGTAAAAATGTGCACAATGAAAGAGGTAAATCACAAGGTAACCTATACAAGACCAAAAAAGGAGAAAGCACAAATATACAAAATTTGAAATGAGAATGAAAAGTAATCATTAAAAAATAAACAAATTTTTAGAGAGATTGCAAGATGGCCGACTGAGTGGTGACACAAGAGAGCCTCTCTGAGAAAAAAATAAATAAAAACAATTCAGACGCTGGAATCTCACAACATGGAGAAAACCAGACAAAAGGAGAGGAATTCTCATGACCCAGGAAGAAACTGAGGAAAAAGAAAAAGAAAAAAGAAAGAAGACAAAGAAGCATGGACAGAGGGCTAGAGCTGGGCAAGCCCTGATCGCTGTACCAGCCTGTCTTAAAGTCAGGTGACTCAGGATCGAGCTGAGATCTCGGCCCTGCTGAGAGCGGGGGTTGGTAAGCTCCAGACCCTCCGCTGGAGGAGGCGCTGCTGCAGGGAGTGAAAACAGCCAGTCAAGCTGCACGAACTTTGGTGAGTGTTGGGAACTGGAATCCCCAAACCGGGAGGACTAGCTGGGCGACATTTTGGAGTTGGGCAGGGCCAGCTTGAATCAAAACCCAAGGCGGCTTCTGCTGATGACTCCTAGTCCAAAGCAGATTGGTGGGATCTGCTCGGGCAGGGCCACACCCCTGGATGAAACCCAATAGCCACGGATGAGGCTTTTCTGGGCCAGTGGCATCCCCAGGGAACACACAAACCTGTTGAAGCATAAATTGCTTGATTGGCGTAGGGGGAGGAGCCAGCTTTCAGCCTGCAACTTACAGATTCACAGTGGACTGGGGGGGTGGTACTTCCCTAGCAAGAGTGCTGCAGAAAAACTGTAAGCAATAGGAAAGGCCCAGAGACCTCCACCACCCACCTGTCTGAAGGGGGCCGGAAACATGACAAGACAGAGAAAGAGCAAAAGGTCCCCAACTGCGGAACCAGGGAAAGTGAGTCCAACAGAGGTAAATGCAGAGGAGGTTGAGAGCAGCAAACCTGTAATGTCAGAGACAGTCTCATCAGAAATAAAGAAATACATCTGTGACCTCATCTCAAATTTAAACCTGAAATTCTAACTCAGGTGAAGCAAGATATAAGAAGATTAATAAAAGAAGTCCTGGGTAATCCTCAAGTAGGCACAAATGAAAGAATAGAGGAACCCAGAAAAAGGAGAGAAGCCTTTAATGAAGAATATAAACAAAATCTAGAATATATGAAACAGATCCAAAGAGAATATCAGGAAATTAAAAACTCCATTGAAACCTGGCAAAACCTTTTAACAGAAACTAAAGACAAACTTTCAAAACTTGAAGATAGATTTGCAAATTATGATCGTGAAAGGAAGGATCTCTTAAAAATAACAAGGAACCATGAAGCAATGATACAAAGGCTAGAAGATGACAAGAGGATTTATAACCTAAGAATAAAATATGTGAATGAAGATGCAGCAACAAATACAAATGAAATAAAAAGTCTATTCACAGAAATAATTAAGGAAAACTTCCCAAACATAGGTAATGGAAGTGAAGTTCATATAAATGAGGCATATAGAACTCCAGCCAGCTACAACCCAAACAGATCTACACCCAGACATATAATAATCAGGATCCCAGAAATCCATCACAAGAACAGAATATTAAAAGCGGTCAGAGAAAAGAAACAGATTACCTATAAAGGAAAACTTCTCAATGCAAACCATCAAATCAAGAAGAGCTTGCAGTGAAATCTTCCAAGCCCTGAAAGAAAATAACCTCCAACCCAGAATGATGTACCCTGCAACACTGTCTCTCAAAATTAATGGAGAGACAAGATATTTCCACAACAAAGAGGAACTGGGGGAGTTTGTGACCACCAATCCAACCCTGCAAAGAATACTGAAGGACATTCTAGAGAGAGAGAAGAAAATCACCAGGATTCCAGGAATAATGGCAGAAAGGCCTCAAAGAAAGGGGCAGACAGTGGAATCAAGGAGAAAAGTAAACAAATAACAACAGAAAAATAGCATGGTAGAGATAAGACAGAGAAAATTGGTTATATCACTGTTTTATCTTGACTGATTTTATTTGAATCTGGTATACTTGAGAGTGTCGAGTCTGAGAATAGGGGCAACTACTCTGAAGATGATAGAATTCAATAGGATACCCATTCTGGTTTGATGGTTAACTGCCTTTGAAGTCCTATAATGTCTCCAATGTTTAGATTTTATTAATAGTGTAAAGCAATGCTAAGTTTATATTTGATGATATAGACAATTTTATTGAAAATAACTAGAGACATCATAGTGACTACCATAGATCACCTAGTGTTGTGTTTTTGTATGTTCTTTTCATTTTGTGTTTCTCTAGGAATTTGTATTGCTGACTTGTTTTGATTTGTTTCTCCTTCTAATACAGAAAGGCTAGGTATATGTGTAGAGACTTATACATGTGTAGAACTTCATGTATGTTTGAGTGTGTGGAATTAATAACCATGTTGCTAAAGTTTTAATTGGATGGATGAGCAAAACTGACTGCAGTCTCACTGTTTGGATGTCCACTTTGTGGACTTTACTTTTATAGCTTGAACAACTGCATCTAAGAGGAAAGTATGTAATTATCAACTAGTGACTTTTTACTGGTTAGTATTTTTGGTTTTTTTTCTGTTTGGTTTTGTTTTGTTTTGTTTTTGAGATTTTGTATTGTTTCTACCCTCTTTCTGTTTCAAATTATTTTCTCGAATAAAAAAATTTTTTAAAAAAGCAAAAGGAGGAAAAGAAAGTGCTCTAAAATAGATAACTATATGTATACTTAAGTGAGTAGGATTGATAACCATTTTACTAAGTTTTTGTTGGATCAGTGAACAGAACTGTTTGCAGCCTCACTGTTTGAATGTCCACTTTGTATGCTTTAATTTTGTAACTTGAACAACTATACCCAAGAAGATAATATGTAATGTATCAAATAGTGATTTCTTACTGTTTATTTTTTTTGAAATTCTGTATTGTTTCTACCCTTTTTTCTGTTTTGCTTCCCCCCCTTTAAATAAAAATAAATAAATAAACAAATTTTAAGAATACATATCCTCCCTCTCCTATTAGTCAGCACCATGTGAGGACTGCAGAAGAGGAGAACAAGAAGTCAACCAGAAGTTGAGACCTCTTATGAATTGATGCCATGCACTGGCTAACTGGGGGAGAGCCAGATGCCAGCCCCTTCTGGTGCATGGACAGGAGACAAGAAAAGCCAGCTGATCTGGAGAAACACAGGTTGTGATGATAGCTAATGAGGTAAAATATTACTTAATGCTTGTAGTGTTTAGTGTTTCACTGACTTTGCAGGCCTAAAACCAGTAGTCTGATCATCTATTAAGACGATAACAATACACAGTGTAGCATCTATGGGGCATCTCCTTCTGAAGGTGGTAACCATTGTTAATCTCCTATTATCTTGTTTCAAAATCCTGTATCATTCTCATTGGTTTTTTTGGTTGGGTTTTATTGTATTTTATATTGTTTGATTTTGTTATATCTGATGACATGGGCAGCTATTTCAAAGATAACAAAATACGTTATGGTAGCCATTTTGGATTTACTATTGTCTTGTTTTAAGTCCTGTATTGCATTCATTGTTTTGTTTTCATTGGCTCTATTGTGTTCTGTTTTGTTTGATTTTACTATGTCTGAAGGTATGGGCAGCTATTTTGAAGACAACAAGAGGCATTGTGGTAACCATTGTTGATTTCCTATTACCTTGTTTTGAAATCCTGAGTCACACTGTCTTGTTTTGATTGGTTTTATTCTGTTTTATTTTGCTTGGTCTTATTCTCTTTAAAATAAATTTTTTAAAAATACTTATTTTTATGTAAATAAATTACAAAAAATTGTATTACCTTTTAAGAAGATGTAAATTTGCAGTTTGGCAATTCAATGGGCTAGCTTGCTTCCTAGTTGGCCCACAGGCCTGGCTCCAACAGTTTGCAGCTGCACGTACACATTCCAAACACATCCACTCATTCCCCATTTATGATTTTAAATGTCTTTTAAACAAAATTTCAAACAAAAATTGAAGTATATCAAGCTTGAAGGAAAGAGAATTGCACAACTACTTAACTAGAGAGCTACAAAAGAAACATTATAGATTTTGCTTTAAGCCAGCGTGATATAGATTTCAAATCCTATCAAGTATTAAAAGGCATAATAGAGATGAGCTTCACTCGTGAAAATCAGTGCAAAATCCTAATAAAATAATGACAATTGGGAGCCAGCAATATATTAAAGCAAAAGGCGGGGCCACAGACAAATGCAGCTCATTCTGGGAGTGAAAGGAAATATTTCCTTATAAATCTATTATCATTCTTGATTTAAAATGTTTAAGACATAGGAATTGAAAAAAAGTTTAAGGAAACAGATTTTCCATTAATGCAACAAGAACATACATCAAATTAAAGTCAGAATAATTCTTTATGATGAGAACTTATTAACACTGTTGGAATCAGGAAGAAAGGAAGCATACCCACTCTCGTTGCTGTCTTAAGGTAGTTCTTCTAGAGTACTGCAAAGAAAGTAACAAGGGTATTCAAGTGTAAGCTAGTGGGTAGAGGCAGCTAAGTGTCCACTGATGGATAGACAGGTAAAGAAAATATGCCACACACACACATGCTCACAAACTGGAATAGTATGCAATCTTTAAAAAGAAGGGAATGATGCCCCATGCAAGAATGTGAGTGAACCTGAGGCCGTCACACTAAAACAAACAAGCCAGCTGCAGAGGGACCAAGATGGCACCACTGTGCTTACCTGAGGCAATTGAAGGACGTAAGGTCACAGAAGCAGAAAGCAGAATGGCAGAGCTGGGGATTTAGCTCAGTGGCATAAGCACCTGCTTTGCAAGTGCATGGTTGTGAGTTTGATCCCTGATACCAACAACAACAAAAAAAGAAAGCAGAATGGCAGTTTCCTGGGGCCAGAGAGTGGCAAATGAAAGAGATAGTTCAGCGAACAGAGACAGAAAATTCTGGAGATGGCATTCAACATTGTGCTCATGGTCAAGTACACTGAACTGTACACTTAGAAATTTGATAAGAGAAATTTTTAAGTTGTTTTTATTGTAATAAGTTTAAGGAGAAGAGCAAAAATTATACAGCTAGAGAAAAATTTTCATTTCCAAATTCTATGCCCAGGTAACTACAAATCCCAAGAAATCAAAACAGGAAAAGTGACCAGAAGTGGTAAGAGAAGTGAGGCTGGCACTTCTCATATCAAAGTACAAAAGCCACTAACTTTTCTAAATAAAATAGTTCTTTATCAGTTAATGTGGTGGCATTGGCATTTGTGAAATGATGCTTAATCTCATTCACATTTACTGAAATCAAAGGAAACAATGACTCCTTTGCATTTACCAGATTGACATGGCTAAAAAAATTCATGATAAATAGACTTAAAGTGCAAGAAAATGGACATTCTCAAAAACTATTAAAGGAAGTAAAAATTCATGTGATTTCTTTGGTGACCAATTGAACATTATCTAGCATCTCAAAAATACATGTGCCTTTTGATTCAGATATTCCACATCCAAGAATTAACCTAGCAGACTTCATGTGCACAAACTCACATTGCACATGCTTTGTAAAGTCGGAAGAGCAGAATAAAAATGGATGATTACATGGGTTTGGTGTGGACTGCTATATGAAAGGAGTAAATTAAATCTGGATGGGCAGATTGGGGAAAGAGATGTCTTAGTCCATTCTTGAGGCTATAATAAAATACCTGAGAGTGGGTAATTCATAAACAGCAGAACATTATCACTCGCAGTTCTGAAGGCCAGGAAGTCTAACGCCAGGGCCTCACAGAGTCAGAGTCTGATGGGGTCACTCCCCCTGGATGGCACTTTCCATGTGGCCTCATGTGCTGGAAAGGCAGGATTCCTAGCAAGCTCCCAAACCTCCTTTATCAGGGCACTAGTCTCATTCATTAGGGCCCAGCCCAAGGCTCCATCATCCTCCAAGCCCTATCTATAATCCTTGGATTTAGGTTTCAACGTAAGAATTCTGGTCACTGACATTCACACCATATTGATCTCCAAAATAATAATAAGAGAAATAAGCCACAAGATGTTGAGTAATGGCCATAATGTGCTTCCAATTCCCCCAGGAAAAATGATTTATATCAACAATAATTTCTAGAAGGATAAAAAAAAAAAACCAAGTAAACACCTGCTAAAAGATGACCAGAAGCTCAAAGAGAAAGGAAGCACTACTCTCTCAAAATGTGACCCAAGGGCCTTTCTGACTTCTCAGTGAGCATGACCAGCATAAAAGCACATGAGTGGATCTAATCCACTCTATCACCCCTAGAACATGTGTCCAGCCCCTTCCTTTTCCCCTCTACACCTCTGTATTAGGTGCCAAGCCAGCTCTGCAAGACACACCTGCAGATCCTGCCCTCTGGAAGGCATTGCCTCTTTGAAAGTCATTCTGGATCTGTGGCTCAGGTCCCACAGGGAAAGCTCAGAACCATAGCTCCCCAGACCTGGTGTCAGAGCCACTGTGTACCTGAACCAAGTCCCCAACTGTGTGCCGCATTGTTTGATGATCTTTATCTTAGGGATAGCTTGCTCAGATACTGCTTCTGGCCAAGGGGCGTGGACATAAGGGCCACTAGCTGGGACACACTGATCACACAGCAGGAGCGAGCAGAGGAGGTTAAGTAACCACAGTTCAAATTGTGCCCTATCTTTGCACTGATTTTTATCCTGACTTTTCTCTCATGAGTTAACCACCAAATAGCTTTGCTGTGTGATTGCTATGGCAACAGGGTCCAGCAGCGCTGTCACCACTGTCACTGTTCCCTCATTCCTGCCCCCAATCAAACCCGTTTTTGGTTAATCAAAGTTGAAATCATACATGCGACAATTAGAACAATCACAGTTCCTGGCGGGTGCAATCATGTCTGACTTTGCCTTAATTTAGGACAATTTAGGGTTATGCTCAACTGGTTCCCAAATTCAGAACTGTTGCCCCTTCCCACAGTGAGAAAAACAGCTTCTTTGACAATTGTATGTTTTTCAATTTGTAATTTCTGTAGGGTTTTTTCCATATATAGTAAAATACTACAATACACAAAGGAATGAAAAACGCATGATCTTAAGTTCATGCATCTGTCATTTTTAACAACTGCACATTAATTTATGCTTGGTAACAAGAGGTGATACATGGGTACTGCGGGCACTGGGCACTTAGTGGGTCTACAATCATGGCCACTTGTGGTCTTTTCCTGAGGGACTGACAAGGTTATGGGGACACTGTTCTCCTCTAGACCCTGGTGACAGCTGCCAGCTCAGACACCTAACAGGTCCACAAATCTCTTGAATTTGGTCTTTCTGAGAATGCTCACCAGCACCTCTTGTGGAGACAGATATTCACAACTGTGCTAGTTCCCTGCAAAGGCCAGAAAAGCAGGCACCAGGCCTCCCAACGGGCATAGTGCCAGCTGATGGCCTCCAGCCTCTGCTCCTCATCAGCCCTCCCTGTAAGCCAGCTCTATGCCACTGTGTGTTTTGAAAGAAAGGTTCAGAGTCTGGCGGCAAGGGGATGCTGTGGGTCCATTTTTTTGGCAAGTCTTGTGGTCACTTTGGCCTAAAGTAACTCCAAAAGGCCATATTGCAAAGTGATGGCAGAGGGAATTAGGTAGTTTTAGGTATCAAAGTATTTCCTTGGTTTTCCCACTACAACGTTTAAAAAATGGACTGTTTTGCTGAGCAGTGGCATGTTACGGTCAGTCATATATGTCTTATATGTACAGCTCAGTGGAATTTTTGTGTCTGCACCCATGCACCCACCATGTCATCAAGATGTGTAATGTGGCCAGCACACCAGCAGGCTCTCTCCAATCATAACTCCATCCAAAGACCATTGCTGCATCCTAGATCAGCAACATGTGGCTTTGAGGATCAGAGGGGCCACTGTGCCATCCCTGTTGTAACCACAAGGAGTGTGTGATCCTTGCAAGTTGCAGCAACAGCATCTGCTACAAATCGGTCACATCCACCCAGGAAGCACTGGGCTTACACCTACGTCACTGACTGCTCACAGCAAGGCAAACCATCATCACCGGTGGTGCCTCTCTCTAGTTCACCTGTCTGTCTGTCCATCCATCTATCCACCCATCATCTGTCTATCCATCTGTCCATCCCTCCCAGGGCTGCCCATTGCCATGTGGGGCTTGCCGAGCAGTCACTGTAGGCTCTGTCTTTGCATCTGAGCAGGGAGCTGGGAAGGCAGGTGAAAAAGGAGTGGCAAAGAGGAAAAACCTTCTGGAACCCAAGGCACAAGAGAGAACACAGCGACCTGGTGCACACATCCTGAAGACTGACAGGTTCCCAGGAGTCAGGACTTGCATTTTTAATCAGGCAGCTGGACTGAAGTGGTGGTCCCAGCGGCAACCATGGGGAGGCTCTGAAAATCATCAGTTTTCAGCTGCCATCAACCTGGACAGGGTCGTCCTGCAGAAGATGTTTCCCTGCTGCAGAGCCAAATCAGCCTTGGCCCAAGAGCCAAGGACACTGAAGGTAACAGTAGCTGTAGGTACCATTCTCCCTTCCCTGAGATCCAAGCCCATTCTGTGTGAGGCACAGAGGAGCCTGACCCCAGAGAAGTCACCTGACTCAGCTAGTGGATCGAGAAGCCCTCCCATACTGCAGCTGGGAAAACTGGAACTCATAGAGCCTATTTAGCTGGCCCAAGACAACACAGCCCATGAGGGCCCTGAACCTCCTCCCAACCCAGGCTATCTTGCAGGCTGAGGCAGGGTGGTTAGTAACTGCAGGAGCAGGGTGGAGTCCAGATCCCAGATGCAGTGGCCAGAGCTGGAAGAGGCATAGTGGAAGTGGAGGACTCGGGAGCTGGGTGTGCACAGAACCCACAAGGAAGTAAACCTCTTCTATCTCATTCTGCCACCATGTGAGATGGCCTTATCACAGTCCCCCTCACAGGGCTTGTGTAGGGGGTAAGGATGATGACCCAGGGACTCAAGAGACCAGCCTATGACTCAGAACTGCGTCCTGTACCCAGCTCTATGGGAGCTTTGGGGAGTTGGATGGAAGTAAAGGACATCAGTGCCAGCCCAGGAACAAGAGGTAGAGTGGAGGCAGTGCCCAAGAGCTCCCCACAGAGCACCATCAGGATGGAGCCCAGGCTGTGCAGGATCAGAGCACTACAGTGGCAGGTGGTGCTGGACCACCACTGGCCCCCTGCCCTAGCTGCCCAGCTTAGGCCCTGCGTGACTTGTTAGGACTCCAGGGTGTCAGGCCAGCCTGGCAGAGTGGGAGATATAGAACAGTGACCTCAAGGCCCACTTCCCAGCCAGTGTAGGGATAAATGCACCAGTTTCCCAGAGTTTAGTGCTAAATTTAGAGCCCAGTTTCTTGTGAGCTCAGTCTGTGTTGAGTCAGAGGTGAAATCCAGGGCGGAGGAAACTGCCCATGCCCATGGTTGCCTGACTGGCGTGTGTCACTGCTGTGGGGCAGCATAGGAAACCTTGCCTGTCCCCACTCAGTTCTCTGTTCCCAGCTGGGGTTGCACAGCCACTACCGCAGGTCCCTAACCCTTGCCATGCCCAGTCTTTATCATGCTGCTGCCTGACCCTGAGTGCTCTCAGGGCAACTGGACACCAGAAAAAGTGGCTCCCCCTGGGGGTCCTGGGCCTGTTTGTTGGCACTGTGTGCAAACGCCAGGCTGGGGACCCAGGGACCACCCTTTCAGGAAGGGCATTAAGACTGGGAGTCCTCTCACTAGTGGTCATGAGATCAGTTGTGTAGATGACAACCAGCACTTCAGAAAATGACCAGAGGCTGAAAGTTCAGGCTTGGGTCGCTGCTGTGTCACTGGTGAGCACTAGACTATCATAGAAAATGTCTGTCTGAAGGACCAAAGAGGCCCAGGAACTATTCCAATGCAAAGGAGCCACAATGGTGGCAGGAGAAGAGAGGCCTAGATTTGAACTCTGATCTACGACCAGTCACAGGGACCTGACCCATGTAGTATTTAGGTCTTTCTCTCCAGCCCCGATTTTTAAAATGGACAGTAATTTTTTCTAGAAAGGCTATGACAAAAGCTAGAGCTGGTGCTTCCCAAGGACCCAGCATGAGTTCAGGTGCTCTGTACCTGGAAGCTCTTACTTGTTATGAATACTGGGTGCTTGGTACTTGGAAGCCACTTAATTATTTCAAATACTGAGATACCCAGGAGGGCCAAGGATATAGCTCAACAGCACAAGCACCTACTTGGCAAGCACAAGGTCTTGAGTTCAATTCCTGGTTAGAGAGAGAGAGAGAGAGAGAGAGATGCCCAGGGTAGGGTGGGAGGGGCTAATCCAAGGCTGGAGGTTTTACCTACAGAAGAGCTGATGGCAGAACTGAGGGCTGGAAGGTGCCAGAGAGCACGTGAAGGAAAGGGGCAGGAGAAGAACCTCCTGGGGTGGCATCTCCTGAGGTGGGGTACAGTGAGGTCTTTTCAGGACCAGTCACAGCAAAAACAGGGTGGGCCCTGAAGCCATGCAGTGTGGGCACTGCCCTGGGACTCTGGATGGTGTGCTTGAATGTGTCCTGCTAATCCAAGTGCTGGACTCAGTGGGCAGTGTGCTGGTGTGGAGAGGTGGGCGTTTTGGAGGTGCTGTTCTCCTGAAGACTCCTCCCTGCAGACTGGCGTGAGGCCCTCGTGAGAGAGGCTTCCTCAGCGCTGGCATCTTGCCTTCCACCTTCAGCCCTGAAGGACACAGTGAGCAGCCCTCAACTGTCTCCTGCACCATGAGCAATGCTTCTCTGTCATGTGTCGATTTTCCATCCTCTGGTGCTGTTACTGCAGCAGGAATAGACAGCATTGGTGACCCATCAGGAAAGGGTGTAAGCAGATGTGCTTTCTTACTCTGTGATGCCGTTTTTCCATAATTACTTTGCAAAAATCTCTCTGCCCAGAAATTTCTCCTAGCATCCTGGCTTGCGATGTCCCTTCAGGGGTTGAGCCCCGGGAGAGAAAGCCAAGGTTTACCTGGCACAGGCTGCACTTGCTCAGTAAGCTCACCATCCTGAAGGTAAGCAAGCGGGCACTGATGTGGCTCTGGGGATTGTAGGGGTAGACAGAAAGAAGTTAAGCCCAGGAGGGCTCCTTAGGCCTTGGGGCCCAGGTTGAGGCTGCTGCTCTCTGTGGAGGAGAGAGGAGCCCAGTGTCCTCTTTCCCTGGAGGCTGCTCAGCTGTGGAGGGGGCTCTGAGCCTGGGTCAGTCTGTCCAGGAAGAGACAGACCCTAGACTCTGAGTCCCATAAGCTACCAGCACTGCATGGTGTCCGCACAACCTGAGACAGTGAGAAACAGGAAAAAGGGCAGGATGCAACCTTGGGTGTGGGTTTGAATCCTGCCCCTTTCTTGCTGGGCTGGGGCCTCAGATGGTAGCAAAGCTCTGGTTTGTGGTGACCAGTCAGGACAGGGACACAGGTGACACACTCATGTGTGTGTGACTCTTAGCAGTTAAGATAGTGCATAGTCTAGGAGCCACCGAGGCGCTGACATGTGAGACTGCTGAGGACTCTGGGAGGAGATGGGTGCCGAGCTTGCCCTGCGCACCATGGAGTGCAGGGTGTGGCTGCCGAGGCCTGGAGGTGCGGTGCGACCCTAGGTCCGAGGAAGCTCTGGCTCCTCGGTGTGGGAACAGGCTTCTGAGGCAAGGGCTCTGGGATTCGGGCTGGAGGATCCTGGAGTGTCCACAGATCCCAATCCCCATCTCAGAGAGTGCAGAGTGCCTGCTGTCCCTCCCAAAACACCTCGTGTCACCATGAAAACCAGATGCCCCACTTGCATCTTGCATCTCCTGGGGTCACTCCTGGGAGGAGTCACCTGCCCTAGGCCAGAGCTGGCCAGTGGGGTCTGGAGAAGAAAGCATCTCTCTCAGGGGAGTACCTGGGGGTGGCTCTTGCTCCTGAGGCAACTCACCCCACCAGTTCAGCCTCTAGCCTGCTGTGCCCCACCAAAGGGCGCAGGGTGCACAGCACCCCCCTGCCAGCTGTGCGGCTTTGATGGTTTGTGACAACCCGGGTGGCATTACAGGGACCCACACTCTATGACCAGCAGGTCCTAACTATGGTTTTCTCCTTTTGGGTGTGTTTTCATTTCTGTTTTATTTCATATTTAATTGACTAGTATAGTACTGAAATTAGAACTACGAAAGGGTTTACTGAAAAAGTCTTTTCTCATTCCTTTTCCTTTTCAGTTACTCAGTTTCCCTCCCGTGACAATCTGTGGTACCATGTTCTTCTTTATTCTTCAACAATGTTCTACATATTCACATGCAAATCCCACTCTATGTATTTTTATTGTGCATAAACAGCACCAGACTCTATGCTTCTCTGCTCCTTGTTTTCTAGTTAATAGTCTGGAGGCTGTTCCATATTAGGAGCATCAAAGTTCTTTCTTTTCTAGATGGAGGGATCATAATTTAATAACTTGTCTCTGACAGATATCAGAGTGGTGTTCCATCTTCTGTTTTTGTGAACAATACTGTTACTTAAGTTTGGACAACTGTCATGCTACACAAGTGTATTTCTGCAGGAGAGATGTCTAGAAGAAGGATTTCAGGGTGATGGGGTATATAATCTTTATAAAAGTGTTACCCCTTCTCTTCCATAAAACTTGTAGCATTCTTCTGCCAACGATTCCGTTTTTGTCACCAAGCTATAGCAAACTTTTTCCTTCTCAACAAAATTTCAGGTGAAAAATAGTTCACCAGTGCATTTAACTTGAGGTTGAGTATATTTTCATAGGTTCATATATATTTTCTTTCCTGAAATATGTTAGTTCATATCCTTACCCACTTTCTTATTTGCTTCTTGGTCTTTTCTTCTCCAGATTGATATGGGATTGCATCATTCACTAGGATAATCAAACTTTTGTCTACAATATGAATTGCAATATTTAATTTTTCTTTGATTGGATCTTGTTTGGTTTATGGGGGTCTTTATGATGCTTATTTCCTCAAAGTCAAATTTATTAATGTTTTCCTTTCTCTCTCTCCTCCCCCTTTCTCTTTCTCAGCTTCTAAGTTTGTCATATTTAGAAAGTCCTTTCCTCCAATGAGAAATAGTAAAAATTTCCAATCATTATGCTTCAAAAATATCACTTAAATATAATACAAGGAAACCAGCCCTTTGAGACTGACCCATAATAAAACCTCTAACGTAAAGCACAGGAAAAAGGGAGGGCTCAGCTTTTGAAGCCAGAAAATAGAGCTGGGCCTCGCTTGCCTGGTGGGGCAGCCTCATGGAGGTCCTAGCCCAGTCCACCAGATGCACTGGCCTGGTTCTGTGGCCCAGTCCCCTTCTACCCACTTGGTTGGCTCTACGGGGCTGCTGTGAGGAGCAGGTGACACTGGGCTTGGGAAGCCAATGAGATGTCAGGTCCTGTGCATGTGCTTAGGGCCTCTTCCATTACTAGGAAATATGCACCCACTGGAGCACTACCTGTGCCCACCATCCTCAGAGCTGCCCTGCAGGAGCCTCCCAAGTCCTCTCTCACCCCATTTCCATCTTCTCTCACACACATCTGCTCTGTTCTTCCCTTGGCATTGCCACTTCCCTCTCTGTGGTCATCTCACCCAGGCTGGAAGTGCAGAGTGTCCTCAGGAACCACCTGCCACAGGCCTTCTCCTGCCCTGGCTCCCCTTCAGTGCTGGGTCCTGACCTGCCTTTGAGGTGTGCATCTGCTTGGTGCCAGACAGGCAGCCACCCTCCTCATCCTGACCGATGGAAACTTGACTTTGTTTGATGTCAGCCGGCCAGCTCCTGCTCTGGCCCACAGGATGCAATCCTTTTTTGGGTTAAACCAGCCACAGCAGTTTGATGTCCCTGTAAGTTAGGAAGGGGCTAAGGTCACAATTTGGAGGGATGAAATATGAAGGGAAGTTACTCAGGGAATTCAGGAAATATTTTTTTCTCTCTGAAAAGGAGAGAGATAATGAGTTCTTCTCTACTGTACCCTTTAATCGGTCTGCATAGGATACCCAGAACTGCTCCTGACATTTTGAGACCATGAGGGGAGGTGACTCCCCTTCCAAGTTGATGAGGGAAGAACAGAGGCAGGGAAGAACAGAGGCAGGGAAGAACACGGGTCCTTGACAATACTGCACTGCTGAACTGACCAGACCTAGAATTGCCCCACCTCTGTTACAGCATGAGACAGCCAATATGTGCAGTGCTCTGTAGCCAGGAGTTATGTCACTGCTAAAAATGACAACATCTCCAGATACACGAGGATGCCCATGAGCAGAACCATGACATGGTGCACCTCACGCTGGCATGCTGACTACCCAGGGACGTTCCTCGCTATGTGTGGGCTAGAGAGGGCAGCACTCACCAGGCATGGCACTGCCAAGTGGGGCAGTGGGGTAGTGGAGAGGTGTCACTGCATGGCCTGGTCTTCCCCAGCACCTGCCTCTGGTTCTCCATGAGGAAGCAGGTGGGAACCCTGCTGGGGAGGGTTGGGTGGGAGTGGGAGGAGTTGGGCTGTGGGAGAGGTGCTGGGACCCTGTGCCCAGCAGTGCAGAGTGGGAGAGGAGGCCGTCGTGCTGGTCTCAGTGCAGAGGGAACGTGGCTGACACAGACAGGTGCCTGTGGACAGTGAAGGTGACCGTGTAACTACCCCAGAAGACTGGAGATGAGCTGACTGAGACTCAGTGGTGACAGTGGTCCTGGGAGTCTGCGGGCCCTGCTTGTAGGTGGACAGTGACACTTCGCATGACTTTGTCTCCTTACGGATGCTGCTGGAGCTGGAGTGGAGGAGGGGTGGGTAGGGAGGGCATGCTGGCCAGCAGCTGAAGCAGGACAAGAGAGCTGGGGACAAGAGTCAGCTCAGGGAGCTGGCAGGGCTGAGGCGGGTCATGGCTTTCTGGCTGGAGCAAGGAATGTGGAAGGTGGCAGGAGGGAAGGGCGCAGGAATCCTCGACCCCACACCATGGCACCTGCCTGTGGCGGCTTGAGCAGAGAGCAGCTTGCCGGCTTGCAGATGCATCCAAGAGCACAGTGTCCTCCACAGGCACCCAAACTCATTTCGTTTCTGCACCTACAGTTTCCTGAGGTTACACATGGCCTTTCTGCAGCTGCTTCCTCCTTCCCCACATGACAAGCAAATGCAGATGCCATCGGAGTCTGGCCCAGCACTGGTGACAGGTGGGCACTGGCCACTGGATTCTGTTGCCATAGTAACAGGGCAGAAAAAACTGCTGGAGCTCAGGGGCTGCTCAGCCCACAGGACCAGCCAGCTCTCCATCCACTGTGTCTCCCAGGCCCTGCCATGCCGCGTCTGCATTGCCTAAGACAGAAAATTTGAGCGAATAGGAGAATAGGGAGCTGGCCAAGGAGGTCGTCCTCTTATTCCTTTGTCCCCTCATATATACTTGCTCCCACCAGCCCCAAACAGACAATTCCCTGTCTCCTTGTCAATTAGTAGCTGCTTCCAACTGGTGATCCACTTTCTGTTGACCTCTGGACTCATGAAAATTATGCCACAGTGACCTGGAGCACCATTTTGTGCACCTGCCCTGGACTTGGTGCATAGCTGCCATAACAACACACAGTGCAGCACTGGCCGCTTGCATATGCGCATATGTCTGCCAGAACTTTTGATGCGGGAAGTCTCTCGGTCCTGCCGGGGACTCTGCTGGCTTGCTAGTGGCCCCTTCTCCCTGTGTGTCCCTGTGGCTGACCTCTCTATTTGGAATCAAATCCCGCCAGGAAGAACCCATCCTGAAGACCTTGTCTAACTTGCTTGTTTCCAAGCCCATCTCCATATACCTCTCGTCAGGCATGTTAAAGCTTCAAAACATGAATCTGGGGGGAGGGACACAAATATTTGGCCCATAGTCCAGGGAGTGCACGATTTGAAAGTGGCCTTTCAGTACCTATCAGGAAATATTTCTTCCTTCCTTTCTTCCTTTATTCATTCACAGGTTTTTTGTTTTCATTTCTTTTTGGAGAACCAGGCACTATTCAATGTGGTAGGGATATAGCAGTGAATAAAACAGTCAAAAATTCCTGCTGCCATGAATCTTACCTTTAATAGGAAGAGATGAAACAATTAGCAAGTAGTTATACAGTCAGTGAGTGGTAAGTGCAATTAAAAAGCACAAAGCTGGGAAGAATGACAGACAACAGCGGGGCTGGGAGACTTGCTTGACTCTCTAGCTTATGTAGTCCTGAGAACGAGTCTTCAGACTTCTTGTGATGGGGAAAAGAGCTGAGTGGAGGCCACTGTGACTCTGCTTTTCAGCGTCTGGCTGCTTCCTGCCTATTCAACACCCTTGGAGGGCTCAGGATTCCCTCCTTAGCCTGGGATGGCCAAAGGTTCCCAAGGTTCTGTTGGCTCCTTGGGCTACACTTCCTCTGCCTCCTCCTTCCTCTGGGGCCAGCATTTCACTGTCATTCCACTGCCACAAGCCATCCCTGCCCCCACCCCTATTTCTGCTCACCAGTGCTATCCCCTTAGCCAAAACCTTGCAAGATGAATTCCACCTTGGCCTTGGCGTCTGCTTCCCAGAAGACCTGCACTGACACCGATCTGAGAAGTCAGAGACTAAACCACAGATTGCTGAAAATGTTTGGGCCTGAAGAGGGAACAGAGGCCACCATGGGCCTCAGACAGTGTGTGCCTGGCTTGTGCAGGAGCCGGGACCTGGTCGTTCTCTGTTTACAGGCTGAACTGTTGGTCTTTGCACATGCCAGGGACGCTGGCAGAAGACAGAGACTTTTGAAAGAAAGGATGTGTGCATTTTGGTCTGGCTAAAAAATCCATTGCTCAAAACAGATCCAAAGAGCAATGCCATTTCAAGGGAGAGAGGTACACTCTCAAGGGTGGGGCAGCAAAGTCCCTCCTTTGGGAAGCAGCATTGTAGCTGGTTTTCACGTCATCACCACAGGAAGGCCTGGAGCCTTAGAAGCTTGAGTATGGAGAGAAGGTTCTTGAGTGACCAGGCAGGGTCACGTGGGACCCACATGTGTGTAGCCTGCCACCTGTCACCCAAGCTCTGAGAGTAAACCTCACTGGCAGGGCCCAGCAGCACCCTCCCTGGTCGCCTCTTGCGCTGGCCTAGAGCCAGGCTGAACCCACCCTTCAGCACTTAGTGCTCAGGTTCTACCTTTAGGGGGCAGGAAGGAGGGAGGCAGTCTAGCCTACTGCACCCCACTCCATCACTCTCCACACAGTACCAACAGCACCCATCACTGGGCCAGCTGTCACCGCACCTGCCTGCCACCAGGACCAGCTGCTACTGAAGTGGGAGGGTGGTTTGCTCATGTGGAACATGTCACTGTTGGAAGTTCCTCTCTCATCATTAACTAATTTGCTGAGCTCTGCCACAGCCCTTGTTATCTATAACCATGGTAACAAAAGGAAGAGCTGTACATGCATTTATTTTGGAAGCTAGAAGCCCAAGCCCAGTTTATTTCTGATTTCTAGCTTCTGAGAACTCGGGTGGGGCTGGAGTTGGGGCTCTGGCCTTTGGTCCTGGGCCTTCTCACAGAGCTAGGCCTGTTAGTGAGGGGCTGGGATCACTGTATGTGCGGATCTTGCTGGCAGTGTCCTCCTACTGGGTGGGCCGTGTGCATGTGGGATCCAGCACATGCCCAGCCCACCATGGAGGATATGTGCAGGGCTGGGTGGCTGCTGCATCTGACAGTGCCTCTTTCTGCTAATTTGGTGTCCTCACTATATAATTATACTGTGAAATTCCCCTACTGAAGACTTTTTTTAAAATATCCTTCCCTGACTCCCACCACTCGTTGCCCAGATCCGTGAATGAGAAAGTGGGTGTTTGCAGCTTTTGCTGGAGAATGAGGATGTTATGCAACCTGCCTTTCTCTGGATTTCCACAGTGCTACCCCCACACTGGGCCGGGAGGAGAGGAAAGGCCTTGGGGACCACTCTGGGCCTCAGTTTCCTCACCTATAAAGTGAGGAGAAGGCTGTCTACCTTGCAGAGGGACCTGTGGAATAGGATCTGGTGCCTGTGCCTTTGGACCACCAGAGAGTGTGGCAGAAGCTGACAGTGGGGTTGATATCACTCCTCAAGCTGTGGATACTCTCTTTACACATGGGATCAATAACAGGGGTCTTACATTGGGGTTAGCCAGGATACAGTCCCAAACTCCCCAAGCTGAGTTGCTAGTCAGCATCTGGCATTTGCTGAGAGTGTCCGGAGGTTGAACTTCCTGGCTCTGCCATGGGGGCCTGAGGCCTGGGTGTGTCTACAGCAGCCCTGGGATGGGCCACTGTCCAGTGAGAGGCAGCCAGAGCTGGCAGCTAATGGGCCTGTCAGCTCAATTCAGAGCACTTGGCGGAGCTCCCCGGAGGCAGGTGCCCATGCCACATCGATCAGCACTGATCCCTGATGCTCCTGACATTTCCTGCTTGCATCCTCCATCTGTCCGGGTCAGTGGCCACACTGAGTTGCTGTACTGCCCGGCGGGCTCATGCCCACAGACCGGCCTGGGCAGGCATCAGCTCCCAGAATACATGCAGAGGGTGTTTTTTTCTCTGCATTTGTATTTTAAAATGTCCATTTTTTCTTACTTTCCATACATAAAGGAGACTCTTAGATCTCCTTCAGCTGCACTATTCTTTTGCACTTCTCTGCCTGTGTTTAGCGAAGTGTGGATGGAGGTTGGGGAAGACCCTGACCTCCAAAGAGCTCAGTTATGAATAACTTCTAGGGAGAGGTATGGGGTGACAGAAGAACCATTCACATTCTTAGAGACTAAGCAGAGTTGTGGGATTAGCAGAGATGTTTACTGTGTTTTGAATGAGTGCATCTCTGTATTTGATTTTAACATATTTTAAAAAGGTAAACAACACTGGTTACTTTGGAATTGGAGATAAAGTTTAAAAAGACAGGGTTAAAGCACCTTGCAAAACCACATCTATCAGACACTGCTCTGTGTGAACCCTTCTGGTCCAGACCAGGCCCTGGGCCAGAATGAGCCCTCCCGAGGGTGAATCTTCAGCTGCTGGTTCCAGTGGATGGGGATGGTCTCACTTGAACTGACCCCTGGCCAGTGCAGTGCATTGCCATGGCTCTGGAGCCAAGAGACCCCATCTCTCCCCAGATGTCAGTGTGGGACACTGATTCTTGAAGACAGAGGGCACCGGTACTGAAGTCTGCCTTGTGTCATCTGTATAGTCTCTTGAGGTTAGAGGGGAAGCTGCAGCCATGCAGTGGCCACAGCCCTCCCTGGGGGTTGAGGACACAATCACTCCCTGCTGTGTGTTCTCACTCAGCAAAGGTTTGGATCATGGCTCCTTGCTGATGACAAGCAGTTGTAAACAACTGCTGTGGTTTGAGAAGGTCCATAGCCCAGCATTCTACGGAGGGGCTGGCTGGTGCAAGGTGTATGGTGGAGGGGGCTGCATTCTCAGAGGGGAGACTGCAGCCTCAGCCTTCTGTCCTCTTTCTTGCTTTCCCAGACACAAGGTGAGCAGTGTTGCCTGCCACAAGGTGCTGCCTTTACCGTGGCTGGAAACACGAGAGCCCCACCATCTCCAGGACTACACACCAAGACCCAGTTGCATCCATGGGTTACTGCATGTTCCATTTTGTTCCATCCCACAAAACTGACCAGAGCAATCGCCTGCCATTCTCAGCCTTGGACTCCTTATCCTGTGAGAGGGCTTCAGAGTGCCTTACAGAATTGGACAAGGACTCCATTAAATGCCATCAAGTATGCTGGAATCTCCAAATAATTAACCCTGATAATAATAGGAAGGCCAACCTTGGGGATTTTCACACAGCAAACGGAGTGATTCAGAGACATGGCCGTCTGTGAGGAGGGACAGGAGCAGGCTTGGTTCACCCAGGCTAGGTCAGGGCCGGGGTGCAGGACAGCTCTGCATGGTCTGGGACCACGTTATCCCTGTGCTGCTGGCCTCACAGTGACCATCGTTGACCCTGCACTGAGCTGAACTGTCTTCTGCTCCTTTCCCACCCCAAAAGAGTTGATGGCTGCAGGTCCCTGGGTGTGGTGTCCCCAGCTCCTCCTGCCTAGGCCCAGGCTGCCTGTGTGCTCCCACTAGCTGGGTGCTGATCACCGCAAGCTGGTTCTTCAGTTGCTCATGTGACCCAGGCATAAACCTGGGATTCTGCTCTTGGGCAGTATCTCAGGCTGAGATGATGCTGGCTCTGAACCTGTCTGCCTCACCCTCTTCTCCCAATGTCTGAAGCTCCCAGGCCATCTCGAGACTCTTCGGGACCAAGCAGAGACACTGCTTAGGGCTAACAGGTGACCCCAGTCTTGGGACAGACACACAGCAAAGAGGCTGGTTCTCAGGCCCCTTGTGCCACCTCTCTTCCTTAGCCCCTGGCTCTGCAGTGACCTGGGTGTGTCTTTTGGCTTTGCATGCCTGAGCCCAGCCCATCAGAGCACAGAGCTCACATGGACACACAAGATGCCCAGCACCTCTCAGCAGTGGTCCTTGATGTGGGGTTTGTACCCATCACTCATGCCAGCCTCAGACACACAGCTTTGCCCTGTCACGATTTGCCCTCAGTGTCAGGTCTGGGAGCCAGCAGCCAGGCCCAGCACTGGCCCCAATATAGCAACAGCTCACATCAGAAGGCTGTAAGAAGGGAGTTGTCTTGGAATCCACATTTCCTCCTGGAGGCTGCAGTGGAACAGAGATGTTGCTGAGCTCAGACAGCAAAACACAGCCAGAAGAAAACACAGGTTCAGGACAGAGGCCCTGCTTCTCAGGGTGGGCCATGGGTGGCTCATCTGGTCTATGATGAGCACTTAGTCACTTAGTTTTCCCCTTGGTCCCCAGCAGTGCTTGAGGACAGTGATGCTCAGTCCTAGCACCCAGCAGCCAGGTTGGAGCAGCTGGAGCTCACCGGCTCTCACTGTCTAAAACATGAGGCTGGACTGAGGCCTCCTAGTGCCCTGCCTGGCTGCTGGGTCCATCCCACCTCTAGGTGTTTCCAAGTGGCCACTATCTCTACCTGTCCAGCTGAGGGGGCTGTGGAAGCTATTTCTTCTCACAGCGGATGTGACTGCAAGGACAGACCTGAGGGTTCTCCAACTGCAGCCTGCACTCAGGGCTGCAATGGGTGTGAACAAAGACATGCAAAGCGCTGGGGAACCTGGAAATGAATGGCTAGAAGCTTTCAGAGACTATGGCAACAGGAGAGAGTTCTTTCCTGCAGGCTGTAAAACACATTTGTTTGTGAAGATGCACAAGGCCAAAGGTCTTCCAGAGAAAACAGTGCTGGGGGGAGATGCTGCTGGCCTGGGATCCTCTCACCTCTTCCTTTCTACACCATTAAGCAGCTCACTGGGTGAACCCATGCCCACTCCTCACCTAGGAAGCGGGTGAGGAGTTCCAGTTCAGTTTGTGAGGAGTCTATGCAGCAACACACTGGAGAGGAAGACAAGGTTTGACCAGCTGAGTTCTGGCCCTCTTGCTTCTCACCTGTGTGGCCCTGGGGGAAGTCATCACCTGCTTGAAGCCTTAGTTCCTTCATCTGCAAAATGGGGGTGGTGGTGATAGCACCCTTAATAACACATCATCGGCACTGCTGCAGCATTCACATGCTACCTAAGGTACACCTGGTGAGGAAATGTTGATGGGTCCAGATCTGTCCATAATATTATAAGTAATAGTGATATTTACCAGCTGTAGTTCTAGATCCTTTATATGTGTGTCTTCATTTAATTCCCTGAGCAGTTCTAAGAAGTAGATGCTATAATTATTCCTATTGTATGGACAAGGAGGCTGAGGTTTAGTTTGGTGATGGAATGAAGCAGAACTTTAAGAAGTCACAAACACAGGGCATTATGGCTTGTATTTAGATGTCCCCCAAAGCCTCAGGTGCTCATAGATGGATCATGGATGTGTGATACTGAATTAGTGCCCTGATTGGTTAGCATAGTTCTGGGTGTAAACACCGGACCCACCTCAGAGGAAAGACCCACCCTAGAATTAGCCTGGATGGGATTTTTATTCCCTTTGGGAATTTTTATTTCCCTTTTGGGAAAGAGAGGAAGGCCCCCTGACTCCTGCTTGTTGTGTCATGGACTGCTTCTCCTCTGTGATGTCCTCTGCCATGCTACCCTGCCTTGGGTCAGCTGACAGGATTGAAACTTTCTCAAACTGTGAGCCAAAATAAATCTTTTCTTCTTTAAGTGTGGGTATCAGGTACTTTGTCCCAGTAACAAAAACTTGTCAAAACACAGGATCAGATCGAGTTCAGCTCAGTCCCCCAGCCCAGTGGCTCCTCAGCACTTTCTGACTTGAATGGTAGCTGCCTGAGGGGTCCCGCCCTGTCTGGGCAAAGCTGTAACTTCTGATTATCACAAATCCGGAGACTGGGAGCTGCCAATGGCATCTCATGAGTAGGGCCAGTGGTGAAGTAGAAGCTGGTAGACACTCTACAACCTGCAGCATAGCCTCCCACCAAGATCAAGAATGACTTAGCCCAGTGATACTGAACCCTTTAGAGGAAAGTGCCCAAACTGCAACCCAAAATCCATTTATTTATAGCAAAGTACCAACTCTGTAATTAAACCTGAATACTGAGATTTTAGAAAAGACAGCTCATACATTAACATCTTTTTTTCTTAAAAAGAAAAACAACATGAGTACCATAGCCTCATCAGTACTGATTTAGCTCATAAGATTGATAGTACCCAAGTGGGACAGGAGAGAAAAACACATGGAGAAGGGGCAGGAAGGTGATGAAGTGGGGGTTGAAGGGGTCATGCATGCAGCCCTGTGACGGTAGGTAGCGGAGTGCTCTGCAGATGGTGATACCAGGGCTGGAGCTGGGAAAGAAGGGTAGGTGGAAGCAGGCACCTGCTGACCAGCTTCACTGCAGTATCTGGGAACCCCAGTGTGCACCCCATACTCTGATGAAGGAGACGAGTGGAAATCAGGGCTGGGAGCAGAACCTCAGGGAGCTGCTGCACTGCAGGGACTTGTGGAGAAGGAGAGGATGCACCTTTGGAAACATCTCTGGATGGAGCCACACGCTGTCCCCCTTTACCCCTGCTTTTGTAGCACCTGTGACATCCCTGCCTCCTGCATCATCAAGGTTGCAGACAGTAATTGCATTTTTTCTGCAAAACACCCCAGGCTTATCTTTTGCAGTTGGATGTCCCCAGAGTATGGGGTGTTGGTAAGTGAGGTCCTCCAGACTCCTTCTGCTTCAGGCCTCCTCCCCTTTCAGTCATGGAAAGGAAGGTGTTCTTCTCTATCTGATATGCTCCTCTCTCCTATGCATGCCACATGTGCGTAGACAGTGTGTGCTAGACCATAGTCTGGGCCTGGGTGCAGAGCAGGGTTGATGACTGAGTGGGTGTTCCTGTGGTAGGTTGGATAGCACCTTCCCATAATCTATATTCACTCAGAACTTCAGGATGAGACCTGACTGGCAAATAGAAACTTTGAGATGAGATCATCCCAGATTTAGGGTGGATGCTAGAATTAATGACTGCTGCCTTTGTGAAGAGAAGACATAGACAACTACTGGGTGCAAAGACAGAGGCAGAGCCTGGAGTTACACAGCTGCAAGCTGAGGAATACTTGGAGCCACCAAGCACTGGGAGGGAAGAAGGAAAGATTTCTTTCCAGAGGCCTCTGGCCCTGCTGACAGCTTGATTCCAGACTTTCACCCTCCAGAATGGAGGGAGAATAAACTTCTTTCTGTAAGACTCTGGGTCTGCAGAGCTTTGCACAGCAGCCCCAGGAAAGCTACCCTACTGCCTCTTCTTTAAGTGTGTAGTCAGTGTACCCTGGCACACACGCTTAACCCCAGACTCACTTCTCAAGCTTCCTGAGGTTTATTGTTTGGGTGACAAAGGAGGATTGGGGACAGGAATCCTCTGATGTCTCCTATCACTCATGAGCTGGTGACTCACCCCCAGAGAGAGAGAGGTTTTGTGGTGCAATGAATTCTAGGCTCCGAAGCAGCTCCTGGCGGCTGGAGAAGCAGGTTTACTACAGAGTTAGCTTTGGTGTAGCTTCTGATCCTGAATAATGATAGAGTAATGCTTATGATAAGTGACCTTCACTGAGCACTTTGCATGCACTACACTTTAAAGGTCTCTCAGTGCGGTGTCCACACCCTTTACAGCACCCAGCGCTGATCTTCACCCTCACTTGTTAATGAAGACACTGATGCTCCTCCCAGAGATTCCCTAAGGCCTTAGGAGAGGGCTCAGGAGAGAGGCAAAACCCAGACAAAGCCCAGAAGCCGAAAGACCCGGAATCCAGTAATGGCTTTCAACCATCAGATACATATTTCCCAATGGGTGACACAAGACCTTTCGCTGAGCTCAACTCCTGAGGACTAGGGCAGCCCCAAGGTGAGGGAGAGCAGCACAGTGATGTGATTGAAGGTCTCAGGGAGGCTGTGAGGTCATGCTACTCCAGAGAATATGGGACACTCTAAGGAGATGTGGCCCACATCACCTCTCCATCCTGCCCTGCCTCCTCTTGATGTGCTCAGGTTCAGAAGAGAGTTGAATATGGACTCTGCTGTGAGAAACTTTGAGGCCCAGAGTGTGGTCTGCAACCCCGGGCAGCATCAGTGCCACCAGACAGCTGGTTAGGAATGAGACCCTCTGACCACCCACAGACTGACAATCTGTCCCAAGAGCCTCTGGGGCCCATGCGCCCCTTAAGAGCAAGAGAAGCAGGAGGTGACCACACAAAGCCTCCCCACCCCAAAGCCATGGTTCGCCTGAGTGAGGGACTGCTGGTTTGCCTGAGTGGGGGACTGGGGTGGCCAGCTCCATCTGGGTGGCTGGGTTCCCAGGTGTGTCCAGTCAGGCAGCCCATTCAAGATGGTCTCTATCGCCATTGTTCTGTGACCTGACCAAACCTGTCCCCAGCCGGGACTCCCAAACCAAGATACCGCTCAGGCTTGGCCTGCACCCTGGCCTCCGATTGTCAGCAAAAGCTCATCATTAATAACCCCTTGCTCCTGCCCTCGGGCGAGGGCAGGGCTGGAGGCTTCTGGGAGGGGTGCGCTGGGCCTGAGCTTGTGTAAAGCCTGGTGCCGAACTCCACGGCTCATACTTTTTGTGCTCTGGAGGGAAGGATGCACTTTCACTGGGGCCTGGGATGGTTGTGTCCGAAGCTGGGGTCTGCTCCCATGGACTCCCACCCACTCAGGAGCCAACATCGCCCCTCTGTGCCATGCCACCCGGACGAAGAAGAAGAAGCCAGATCACCGGGGTAACTGGGAAGCCGGCTGAGTCCCCTGGATTCAGTACCCACGCCCCATTTCCCTGCGTGCTCCGGCCAGTTCCTGGCTAAGGTGGGGTGTGGGCGCCCCCTGGTGGCGGGAGAGGGCTCCGCAGGGAGGCGCGTTCTGGGCCCAGCCGAGGGGTGCAGTTATTCTCACACCCCGGGCCCGGAGGAGTCGCGGTCCGAGGAGCTGCTGATGATGGGCGGAAGGTGCCTGCGCCTCCACCTGCCCACGCGTGGCCTGGGCTGCGCCCCTGCCTCTCTTGTCTGCTTCCCAGGTGAGCCGGGGTTGTGGGCTGAGACCTGTGGTGGCTGAGGACGGAGAAGTCCTGGAATCCCTTAGGAAATGCTGTGTGCACACGCACATCTATGGGGGCTGCCCACAGCTTTGGTGGCTTCTGTAAAGCAGTCAACTGCTCCGCCTGGTCAGACACTCAGAGGCCCCAGGCCGCGGTGCACCGCGCTTCCCGCAGGCCTCTCACTCCTGGGCGCCCAGCGCTTGCCCAGGTTTCCCAGCGGCCGCGGGCGAGAGAGACGGCTTGGCTGGGCTTTCTTGGCCAGTGGGAACTTCACAGAGGGGGACTCAGACCTGGGAGGTTCCAGGCCCCACGGCCCACCTGTCAGACCGTGGTGGTCGTCCCAGCTGGACTCAGTTCCCTCTTGCCAGAGCCCCTGTGGCTTCGGAGCGAGGTGGCCCCTGTGGACCCCTCTGCAAAGCATCAAGGAGACGCAGAGGACAAAGAGGACAGCATTCTTACCCCGATGTGTACTCCACTGCCACTTCATTCACTCCTCAGAACACTGTGAAGGAGGCCACAGTCGCAGACTCAGAGGTACAAAGTGTTCAGTGACTTGGCCCAGGTCAGAGAGCTTGCTGAAGGTCAGACTGGGTACTGGGCACACTCGCCTGGGTGTGCAGGACTGGTGGGGAGAGGACTCCCTGAAGGTAACCCCCAAGCTTCGGGAGGTAGAAACATAGCTGGTGGCACGTGACTGAGAAGCTGATGTTGTGGCCATGTGGTAGGTTAAGGCAGGCCTGAGTCCAGGGCTGCCCATGCCAACTCAGCAGCCTCAAACTGCCCACCACCCACTCTCACTGTGTGGATTTCTCCTGCCCTGGTGATGGAGCCCTCACATGAGGCTCCCTGCCCACATACTGCTCTACTGCATTCCTGTGCTTGGGCACCCACACATACCCCCACCCACATTTCCACGTGGCTCCTTTCTTGAAGATGGGAAGGCAGCTTGGGGCATCCTGCCCTGCATAAGGCAAGACCTGGTATGCACCTGCTCTCTCAATGTCCCCAGCCACAGGCAGTGATGCCAAGTGGGGGCTGCCTGCCACCATCCTCCTTCCTCAGCCTCCCTGCCCACACTCTGCACCTGGGATGCCCTGGGTTCTTGGGAAGCTATGGGGCCTTGTGGTCACATTTCTCTTGGTAACTTGGGCTTGAGGAGCCAGGATCCCATGCTGCTTTGGTTATTCTTGTGTAGAGCAAGGTCTCCTAATCTTCTTTCCACCCTTCAACATACATTGTTACTGGCTCCCATGCTGCTGCTGCCCACCAAGCCATCCTCTGTCAACAGTGGACTCTGAGACAATCCCCGGCTCATCCATCACCCTGTGCTTTAGTGAGCCAATGCTCTCATGCAAACAACATGTGTCCACTGAGCAGGTCTCCCAGACCACTGAGGTCCTCTTATCAGGCATTTCATGATACTCACGGCTGCTGTGGCCTTGGAGACGGTCATAGTCCCTGCATTTGTCCAGAACTGTGAGCAGGTGATCTTGAATTGTAGCTGACCAAACTCCCTGAAAAAGGGCTTCTGGGTGCTGCTGTTATGCCAAGTGTCTGTGGTCTTGTGTGTAGTTGACACCTACAGGCAGGGTTTTACCTTTGTCCCCATTCAGGGTGACACATTTGGGCCTGGTATCTTTCTGTGCCTGAGACACGCTGTCAACTCCTTCCACTCCATGCTGCTTCTGCCCTTGAAGCTGCCATAGGACAAGGCTTCTGGGTGCTCAGGCTTTTTGCCAGGTCTGGTCAGGGTTGGTGGGAGCTTATCCCCTCTCCCCACCACAGTGTTCCCTCCACACAGCACTGCTGTCCTTCTTTAAGTGGCCTCCCAGAAATGATTCTCTGTCCTCTGGTATGAGTAGCTCTGCTGTCATGACCCTGAGTTACAGCACTGCCTTTGGCATCCTGTGAGACTTGACCTCGCCTTTGTAAATCTATCCTGTTATGAGTAACCCATCTCGAATTCTCCTGGCATGTGTATGGTCTATTCCTGACTGCTAAAATGCGGAAGACTCCGATGTCCTGGCTACAGATATTGACGCTGACTGATGGTGGCTATGCTGAATACCAACTCTTGTCCAGCACTCTGAAGACATGGCACCTCTTAAACTGCCCATGGTTTTAATGAGGGAGACTCATTTGAGTGTGTGAGCAAACTTTCAGAGCCCAAGTGATTTCTCAGAAGTAACTCGCTGGCAAGTGGTGTGGCCAGGGCCTGACTCAGCTGTGAGCCATGTACTCATTCACAGTGCCGTGCCTGGATCTGCTCCTCCATCTGTGTCAACCTCAGGGCATCCAAAGAGGAGACAAGCTTCCCTTCTGTCTCCTCCAAGTCACAGAGGAGTCTGCTTAGTGGCTTCCTCTCCTTCCTAACGTCAGATGTTGTTAGCAGTCCTTGGTTAGAGTCATGGAATTTGTTTCCACTCAACCTGACCATGTAATTATACCTTTCTCCAGCATGTTTATATGGTTGTCATTTTATTATCTAACTTGAATCTGGATGAAATGTATGTCTAGTGAATTCCAAACTGCTAAATAAAGGAAGGGAGTTGGGTCTGTAATCATCCACTAGTACTCCTAATTAATAGCAGTTTAGCAGCCTCTGTTTCCAGCTTTGATTTCCACTTGTTCTAATCCCATACCTTGAGTAAGCCACTCAGAGGCCAGAAGCAGAGGGAGAGGAAGAAGCTGAAAGGAGTTCTGCAGTTTCGTGTTACTCAGGTCCCTGGATGACATGCACCGCACAGGGGCACAGAGAACCACGTGATGTTAGCCATGGGTAGTTTGGCTAACTCTGAATGCAGTGGCCTCTGAGAATCACATTCACACAGATGGTTAAGACAAATGGTCTGGGGCTATTTGGTATCTCCAAGTGTTTTGGAGTGATCTAGGTTTATATGGGAACATCTGGGGCATTTTGTGGATGTTAAAAATCAATTTTTAGAAGTTAAACATGTGGTTCACACACCACTGTGCCCCAGAAACCTGCTGAGACAAAGCATGCATTCCTTGGTCTCACTTTTGAGCTGCTAGGGTCTGGTCCCTCCGTTACATGAAAGGCCAAGGAGAGAGACAATCATTCCTTACAACAAGAAATCTCAGCAGATCCAGGGACTTTGTGTCATAGCCTTGTGGTGGCTTCCTTCCCCCACTGCAAGGTCACAAGCCACAGGGCAGATGGAACCTGTTCCTAGCCCCATCTCATGGTCCTACAGGCAAGTCTCTCTTCATTGCAGAAGTACTGGAAGTCACTATTTAAACTTCAGTCCCAGCTTTGTGTGAATAGTGTGTCCTACGCATGTGGTCTCAGCTGCTGACCTGTATTGGCTGCTGGTTTCCGGAGCTCCTCCATGCTAACAGCTCTTAGTGTTTATTGCTCTTTTTTTGAGCTGACTGCTTTATCCACACTACTCAGGATGAGAATGTCAAGCAAATTTTATAGAACTTTTGGGGCCACACTACCAGAGAAATAAGTCACTATTAGATTTACAGGAACACCAGATTGAGTCTTTAACAGGGAGGTCACTATGCTGGAGGGAATTTCCCAGACTAATCAGAGAAGTGGCAGGAGAATGCTGCTTAGATGGCAGTTGCAGACCTATGATTGGTACAAGTACAAGTCTGTGGTTGGTGCAAGGCTCCAGCACAACCTTAGATGTCAAAACAACCATCCAGTAAGGTGCAGGACTGAAACCAGGGAATTTTCTGGAAGCCTAGCCATGCAGGAGTTGGGGATGTTAACAGTAGGCCCAGATCCCTCCCTCCCTGATCTTAGCCACCTCTTGGTGCCCCCCCTTCTTTAGAAAGGCCACAGTAGCATCTGAAGTGGGGGCACCATGCCAATGGTTGAGCTATAACATGTTGGAGTGGAGCAGAGGAGTGGGGCTGCTAGGTAGAGAGCAGATAGGACACTGAGGCAAGTTGTCCCAGGCTATGAAGTGGCAGGGCAGCAAAGAGGAGTGAGGGGCAGGGGTAGGGGTATGACATCCAGTGTCATTGTCCCACCCACTCCACCTGATGGCTGCCCTCAAGGTAACCTTAGAAAAGAGCAGCCCCTTTAAAACGAGAAGCTCTGGCTTCCAGGACCCCAGCTTGAGTGCTTCATGTGCAGAATAAGGGATTTTCCAGGCTGAGCCCCTCATGAGAAGCCTTGCTGGCATATGTTGGAGGTACTGCCACACCGGCAAAGGGGTGCCTTCAACTGGATCTTAGCCTCATGAAGATGCACGAGCAGCTTCTCAAGAATTGGCTGCTGTGTGTAGGCTTGACATGGATGAGTCCCTCATGAATGTGAGCAGATAGATGTCCACTCGAACATGAGCTGAAGGTGACACCCATGGAGCATGCAGCTTTGCACCTTCCAGTGATGCCGTAGCTTCTGGGGCTGCACGGTACTGTCACCTGTCAATGACTAAAACGAGGGACACCTGTGCTACCCTCAGAGTAACAAAGTCAGGCGCTTATGAAGGGCCCACTGTGAACCTTGCTGCCAATCTTACTGTGAAATGGCAACTCTGGCGGCCAGTGGTGTGGTCAGTGTGCGCTTGGCCATCCTACAGTGGCTCATGCTGCCAGGACTGTAGTGGCTTCCCACAAACTGGCTTCACAGCTTCACAGACTGATCATCCATCAGAGCTGGCAGCAAACAAGCAAAGGCTTCACATCCCAAAGGATGTTAGACCAGCCCAACAATGCAGTCCCCTCTGGCATGAGCTGAGCAGCCTTGCCTGACAGGTCTAACTCAGGGATCCTTGGGGGCTGCAGTCAGGTGGGGGCTGAAACTGGGCTGCTTGATAAGGCCTGGGCTGGGTTTAGTCAAATAGCTGGGCTTCCTGGGCATTGCTGTCTCCCAGCCCTTGTTCACACAGCACACAAGTGTCCTAGGAGAGACCCACAGGGACTGCACTGCCTTCTCTACCTCAGCCTCCAAGCTGAGAACCTGGCTTCCCCCTCATTTTCACCAAGGTCCCTCTGTCTCAGGAAGAGCTTGCACCACCTTTGGATGAGGTGAATGTCTGAGAATTTGTGGCCATTTTCAAACCCAGTTCATCCAGGAACTGGTTCAGGACAGGTCCCTTCCCACAGGATGGATACAGCCATGATCTATCTAACTCCACCTCTCCCAGGGCTGTGTTTGTAATCCTAGTTTTTAGCCACACACATAATGGTGAAGGGAAAGTCTTTGTGCCTGTTGTTTGCTTTCTGCCTGGGGAGGGGATGGCAGGGAGGGAAACTGCAGGATTAAAGAGAAGGAGCTTCCAGCCCACTCTTCAGTTTCGTCAAGAAGCTTGCCAAGCTGTTCACGCCCCACACCTTGCTGCATGTGCCTATTGCCTGTGGAGGTGTTTGGGGCCTGCACTAAAGGTTATTTGCTTCCATTTCACCTTCACAGTGCATAATCAAAATGCTTTCGCTTGTATGCAGACAGATTCACAGCTTTAAAAACAGCTTCCATGCTCTGCAGGGAAGGGTGCTTTTTTATTGCTCTGATGTGTCTGCACCCACAGGGCAAAGCAGAGGGGCTTGTAGGGCACACGGAGGGCTGGGCTTGGTGAGGGTCATGCATCTGCCTGGGCCCCTCTGTGTGTTAGAGCAGCCCATGTACCCTCTCAACAGCCCTACTTATCTCTGGATGTCCCTGAAAGTCACAGTGCTTTGTGTCGAGTGTTATAGAAAATATATGGCATTCAAGACAGAGCTTTTTGAGCTGCGTGTGACCCTGCCTAAAGATGGGACTGCTCAACCGAGGTTAATACTTTCTGTTTTCTGCAAAAAACCCTGGCTGTCCTTGAGCAAGACTCTGAGGTGATCTGGAGGTGTGGCTGCTATTTGGGTGACTATAATTGTGGCAAAGTCCCCTGGGACTGAATCGCCTACATTATTGCTTCTAGAATTGACTGCTGCTGGACGTGAGCTTCAAAGCTGTATGACACCTGACCCTGAAAATGGCTATGTGCTTTCGACTCCAGGTTCTCGCAGGGTTCAAAGGAGACTGCTGAAACACTATGACTCGGTTCTCTTTTTGGACATAACTGGTGACTCCACTGGAATATGTCATTTTCTTAAACCCTTTCACAGCAACCTGGCAATGGAGGGTCCAACCTGGAACTCAGAGTTACTGGCCTAGAGTCTGCTCTGCTCTGTCACTCAGCCAGTGGGTAGCTTCAGGAAAGGCTGTCTTTAGATGCCCCATAAACAATATGGAACAGAACATGGCCAGCCCTGCAGATGTCATAGCTCCAAATCTGGTGAAGTGACAGATATCTTTAGGGTCTTTACTCTAAGACTCTGTTGTCTTAAAATGATATAGATGTAGATTATATAGCTATAGAGAAAGAGGTAGACATGGAGCAAAGGTATTATAATCTAGTGTGGACAATGAATCTAGAAGCGTGGCTTGACCAGCTCCCTCCAGTGAGTGCAATCCTTATGAACTGCAAACATGGACTGATACAAGTAGAGAAAATCAGCTCCGTTGTTTTCCTTCCCTTTCCAGATATAAATGAGGGGACTATGTCCTAGATTCTTGGCAAAGTGTGGCCTCATCCATTCAGGGATCTATAACAAAACATCATAAGCTGAGTAGTTTACAGGCACAGAAATTCATTTTTCAAGAGGCTGAGACAGTAGAAATCAGAGCTCCGGCCTTCTCCCCCACAGGGAGCATCTTGCTGTGTCCTCCCGAGGTGGAAGATTCGAATGTGATCTCTCCCTAGGGTCTCCTGCATCAGGGTGCCGATCTTGGTTGTGCCTTGTCCACTCTTCCATACCTTCACCATGAGAGGCAAGGTTTCAAAGGGTAAATTTTGGGAAGGTATCACATGTATTTGGCCTAAACAGGGATTTAAATGGCAAGATCTTCCAGAAGCAGACCCTTTGACAAAGGCTCAAGTACAGTAGATGACAGGGAGCTCGAGTGAAGAGAAGGCACTAGAGAGAAGAGGCCAACTGGGCTGCTAGTCTGGGTGGCTTCATGGCAGGGACTGAAATAAATACAACCGAGCATGGGTGTGTCCAAGATGACTGGCTGGGTAGGTGACCTCCCTAAACATGGGACTCACCGTGTAACACTGGTGGCCTGGAAGGAACAAAGAGCAGACAGAGAGAGAAGGAAGTGCTGCTGGGCACTTCTTCAATGCATGGATTGGTTTCACTTTTGCAGCCACCTTTGCCTGAAGGCATCAGATGCCAGACTTCAGCCTTTGAATGTGGACTTGCAACCAGGAGTCTTCAGGGAGGTTTGAGACATTCAGCTTTGGCATAGGGCTGCATCCTTGGTCCCACTTGTGCTGAGGCTTCCAGCTTCTTAGACTGGTTTCCTGGCCTCTCTAGTGTCCAGGTGACCATCCAGTGTCTGGTGCCATAAGCCAGCCGGCCAGTGCTCTCTTATGATAATGGCATGTACATTCTCTCCATGCTGGCCTCTAGAGCAGGGTGTGTCAGTGAGTACCTTTCTATTCTGTCCAGCAGGAGACCCCTCAAATAGACCCCACAGCTGTTACAGGGTGCACTCCCCCAGGAGAGTTAACTCTCCAGCATCTCCATGCCCCATCCCTCATACCCCCACTCCCTCCACAAGCCAAAGAGAAGCCCAGGCTGGAATGTAGCAGGTGCTTGTTGAGTGCACTTAGGGGAATGATGGGTGATGGAGGATGTGAGTGAAGGCTTTGGCAGCATCTGCTCTTGCCAGCACAACCTGGAATTCTGTTTTGGTTGTTCGTTGTGCTATGGAGCATGGGGAATGTATCCTGTGAGGGATTCTGTACGCACCAAGTCCATTTAGCAGTGCTTTGATGTTATTGTCAAGAAAACAGAGACTGTATTGGCTTAAAAGGAAATGTTTTATTCAGCAAGATGCCAGAGGCATGAGAAACACACTTGAAAGTCTGACTGTGTTGAAATTATATGACAGCTAGGTGTAATAGCGTGTCTGCAATTCCAGCACTCTGGGAAGCTGAGACAGGAGGATCACACATTCAAGCTTGGACTGGGCAACTTAGCAACTTGGAGAGACCCTGTCTAAAAAATAATAATAATAAAAGCCAAGGATGTAGCTCAGTGCAAAGTTCTGAGTTCAATTCTCAGCACAATTCATTAATTAATCAATAAAAAAATCACACGACACTGAGGGAGTTACAGAGCTTGGAAGGAGGTTGTGGAGAGAGCCCAAGTAGGAGGTGAGGACCTGTGTGAAGTTGGGGTGCCTGTGCTGCTCAGCTCTGAAGTACTGTGACACAATATCCAAGGTAATCAACTCATAAGGCACCATGGCTCCTGGTTTCAGAGGGTGTGTGTGCGAAGTTCTGTTGCTTCAGACCAGGGCTAAGGCAGCTGTCACAGAGAGCATGTGGCGGAAACAGAGGAGCAAAAAAGAACCAGGTGTCAGGGCTCTGATCTGTTCCACTCTGCAAGGCCCAGCACGATTGTCCCGTTCTCTTGCCTCTGCTGGGCACAATGAGCTTCAGCAAGCTTCTCTGTTTCTGGGCTCTTGCTCCATGTTTTTGTTTACAATCCAGATTTTCTGGAACCATCCCAATAAAAAACAAGTTTCTTTTCTTTTATACTTTGCCTTAAGCAAGGATAAAATCATGAGCCCTTGCTGAGCTTGGTTAAGGAATCCTAGCCCCATTTCCATGCCCATGCTGGCTCCTGTCAGCCTCACACTAGATTCAGGTCCTGAGCCCTGGCCCCACCTGCCGGAGCACTGGAGCTCTGTGAGGGACCCTAGGAACCAAGCAGGACTTGAGAGGCTGTGATTATCCTGACCTGTGCCTCAGCTCTGAGGTGGACACAGCAAGGTGGGCTGAGAGCAGGGCCAGAACCAAACTGCAGCTCTCTGCAGGGCAGGCTGGCAGATGTTCATCCTGTTTCATAACAGAACAGTGCAGGATGGCTCGCCTTGGCTGCTGGATGCAGTCTGAGGAGGAGCACGCAGGTCTGCAGGCGAGACAGAGCCCGGGGCACCATTCAGCTCAAAGAGGAAGCCCAACCCTGTGTGCATTCCTGAGCTCATTAAATGGGGAAGGGAGCCCAGCCCAGTGGAGCCCAGGGAGGAGGCAGAGGCCTAGGCCCAGCCTCAGCACCTGCAGGAAGGGACTCACCGTACTTCCTTCCTCTACCTGCCTATTGACCTCTCCATGGCCCAGCCTGATGCCCCCAGACAGGGCTGAGTAGTCCTGGGCCAGTTCTGGAGATGAGGTTTTGACCAAGTGGTCAGAAGGAATGGGCTAGCAGACTGGTGAGGGGAAGCAGTCAGCTGGCAGAGAGGATTAGGGCAGACGCAAAGCTAATGTGACAGGCCGCCCAGCCGAGAGCCCAGAGGGTGGGGTCTCACCACCCACACCCTTGCACTCCTCTTCCAGAGGAGTTGGGAGAGTGGGGGAAGCACAGGACAGGCAGGGTGACCAGGTGCCTGTGCCTGAGGATGGGCTGGGCCTGGCTCAGCTCGCAGTGGTTATTGTGCCTGGACTTGCCCCTTTTGGGGGGTTAATGAGTGGGAACTGGCTTTGAAACACAGGCACGATTTGAAATATCTGTGAGAGGTGTTGAAGGTTATTCTTATTCCCTGTTGTACACTGGGAAAGGGAAGGGCACAGAGAGAAATCAGGAGATGGGCTCCTGGATTCTAATCCCAGCAGGTTGTGAAGCCTTGAGCAAGCAAGCAGCCTAACCTCTTGTGATCTCTTCCCCTCCTTTCCCCTCCATTGCCCTCCCCTGCCCTCCCCTCCCTTTCCTTCCTCTCCCCTGTCCTTTCCTTTCCTTTTTTCTTCCTCCTTCCCACCCCCTACTCTAATTTTTCTCTCTTTCTTTCTTTCTTTCTTTCTTTCTTTCTTTCTTTCTTTCTTTCTCTCTCTCTCTCTCTCTCTTGGTTTTCCTGTCTGTTTGTCTGTCTCTCTCTCTCTCTCTCTCTCTCAGACAGGAATCTGAGCCCAGGCTGGCCTCAGACTCATGGTGATCCTCCTGCTTTGGCCTCCTGAGTGCTGAGATTGCAGCAATCTGCACTTTGTGGGGCCTCTGGATATGTTTTCTACCCTGTAAAAAGGGGCTGGTGGCACCTTGAGCAGAGCTGCTCCCTAAAAATGTGTTTTGGATTGGATATGAGAAAATTCAAGTACCATAATACTTTTTACTATGTTGTGGATTTGGAACATGTTTTAGTGAACAGCCATGAAGATATAACAAGAAGAGAAGGAAGGTTGGAGAGTGTCACAGTTTGTGAACCAAGTAGTTGACAGATGTCTGACCACACAGTGCAGTGGGTCCAGCTGTGACAAAGGCCCTCTGGAGGTGCCTGGGGTGGGGCCCTTCCATTACTGAGGAGCAAAAGCCCTCTGTCAATACCATAAGTCCTAGTTGGGATGTGCCATAAAAGATGGGTTTCAGTGGGTTTGGAAAAGATTATTGGGGGCAGCAACATTCAAAGGACCATTCTGAGCCAGGCATAGTGTACACTGCTATAATCACAGCTCCTTGGGATGCTGAGCCAGTTCAGAGACAGCCTGTAGTATATTGAGAACCTTCCTCAAAATAAAAAGTAAAAAGGGCAGTAGGTGGTCTTATCCATTCCTTGTTGGATGAATAAAATTGAATTTAAAAAGCCCGTGCAAGTCGATTCTATGGAGTGGTTGTACAAAGTGTACACATAAAGCAATCGATCTTATTCAGACACCAAATGAGAGCCTTATTTGTCCCAGGGAAGCAAGGGGATGGGAAGGGCCTTTGAAACACAGTTGTTTGCCTGCCTCTCTCAGATGTGCAGAGGCACTAGGAGCTGCCCTGCTGGGTACCCTAGCCTTGGACACCCAGCACGCCCGCCAGTGTTTTCACGCCTATTAGAATTTACGGAGACTGAGGCCGGGGTTGTGAATGCTAGGTTCTAAGAGTCCTAAAGTAGGACATTGCTTTTGTTGGAAATGAGTTCCCAGATTCCAACTTTTGGAAAGAATGTACTGAGAGAGCAAGATGACTCTGCAAGGCAAAGTCTGAAGTTTACTTCTACAGAGGGGCACAGGTACCCTCGGGCAGGAGGCCATGGGTGTGCTGAATGGCAGGAATTGGGGTTTAAATCCTAATGCACAGGAAGCAGTTGGGTCTTTCCCCACTGGCTGGGGTGAAGGTGCGCTGTCCACCCCAATTGGCTAATTTGAGCTGCGTGAGGTCCTGAAGAGTTGCTGGGAGAGTGGGGACAGAAAGTCCTGGGCTAGCGATGAACTATTTTTGGTCTGCTGTTATGCTTCCAACATGTAGGCGTTTCCAGTGATTTCAGTGTGGGGGTGGGACCGCCTAGGGTAGACTGGAGTCTAAGATGGAGGCGCTTCTGTTTGTGCCTTTTCATAGAAAAGACACTTGCATTTCCTCACACTTTGATAGAAAAAGGAAGGAGCTATTGAATTGTTCTCGCCCAGCACAGTTTGGGCCTGGCAACCCCACTGGTTGGGCACAAGCCTCCTCTCCTCCCACTGTTCAGAGGGCACCCTCTCCTCTCCAAAAGCAACTGAAATCTGCTGTGTGTCAGGAGTGTGTGTGGGGAGAGGGTCAGGGGGAGCTGCACCCTGCAGATGGCTACAATCCGGGGAACTCTAGGGTTTCTCATCTGTATATCAAAGGGGTTGGCCACAGATATCACTGCTGTTGGAGCCCATAAGGCTGACCTGTGGACCTAGAAGGGGGCTCACACCAAAGCAAGTCAGCCTGATATCATTCACCCAAACCCTTTGCCTATTAAAGCACTCACTTCCCATGTTCAGGATTGGCCTGGTGGCACCCTGTGTGCTGGGGACCTCAACTGCCAGAGTCATCAGCTGTGGCCATGTTACCTCTCAGTCCTGACCGAGATGCAGGTGCACAGCTGGGACCTCCTGGGGAGCAGGGCTCATGCACAACACTCAGCTTCCCATGCCAAGGAAGCCATCTGCGGGGCCCCAGGAATGCTCTCTGGACAGTTGGAACCATGGCCCCTGGATGGGCAAATCCTCCTGTGCCAAGGCCACTGTCTATGGTGACACAAGCCTGGCAGTCCTGCTGGTGACACAGTCTCAGTGCTAAGGTGCTTGGTGTCCCAGCTCCCCACACCCTGAGATCTGTGTAACAGGTGTTTGGCTGATGCAGACAGTGAGACAGTGAGCATCTGAGAGACTCAGAGCCAGTCAGTGATGGTCGAGATCTAAAACCAGGTCAGTCCAAGGGCAAAGACTGAGCTCTTGACCCTTTGAGGTAGCTATTATAACATATTACAATGCAGAGTAACAAACTAAGATTTGGAAAGTTCAAGAGACTTGCTGCAAAACCAAGAGGCAGCTGACTGGAATGGGAGCTTAGCTCTTCCCATCAATTTCTCCTTTAATCCTCATAGCAATCCTGGGCGTTGGGCAGAACAGTCCTTCCTCCATATCCTCGGGTTTCGCTAGGGTGGATTCAGCCAGGGTGGACTGAAAATATTTAGAAAACCATTTGCATCTGCTCTGAACATGTGCAGACCTTTCTCTCATCCTCCCTAAGTCAGTACAGTGTGACAACAACTTACAGAGCATTTCACTGGTTTTGGTGTTTGAAGTCACCCAGGGATGGTGTGCTTGGGGTGTAAGCAAGCACTGTGCCATTTGCACGAGGGACTGCAGATCTAAGCTCTTGCACCTCCCAGATCACAAGGGACGATCGTCTCTGCCTCACAGGTCAGGAAGCCCCTGCTTAGACAGACTCAGCCCAGGAGGCCCCATGATTGGGAGGAGGCAACAAGAGGAAGTCCATTCCTAAAATCTACAAAATGCTTTGATTTCATCCTGATACACAGATTCATGCCGCCTCTGCACTCAGGGGTCCATACTTTCAAAGGTTCTGAGCTTGAATTGGTAGGAAGGCCAAGCAGGAGGAGGAATCGGATGGGCGGGCAGTAAGCACGGGGCCTGAGAACAACTCTCTGCCAGGCTGGCTCCACCCTGGCCTAATCACATCAGGGCCAGCAGTGCAGCGACACATCCAGCTGCGGCCCGCACTGCTGGGCCTGGCCCAAGGCCAGCCCTGGAGGACCAATCCTCGCTGGAGGAGGAGACTTGCTGGGGACTTTATGAATGGCAGGTGGGTGCTGGCTCAGCACAGACCCGGGAGGAGCAGGAGCTGTTGGGCCTTTGGCCTCAAAACCACCACAGCCATTGGGTAAAGACTTCATTTGGTTTGGGTCATTTGATAATTTTAGAATTTAAAATGACTTCTAATTGACTTTTTAAAAGTTGTAAAGAATTCTCCACTCTCCACAGCTGTTCTTGGTTTCTTGTCCAAGCACACAAGAGCTTTCCCTCTGCTGGGGTCTGAGGGAGACTGGAGAAAGCCTGGAGCGCAGTGGGATTTGGCTGGGCAGGATGTACAGGGGTCAGCAAGTGTCAGGGGTCAGCGTCACCCCATCCTGCAAAGCTTGATGCCTGTACCAGTCAGCCATGTCCCCTTATCACTTTTCCAGCCCAGCTTTGTGATTGTCAGTGTTGGACGGAGAACTGATAAGGGTGGGTGGTTGATACTCACAGCGTGGGAGCCCAGGCCCTGCAGCTGCAAGGGGACAGCCTGCCATTCCTGCCATGTGGTGTGTGGAGCAAGCACAGGGACCGCTGGCCTGCACACCCTGTTGAGGACGCCGGGGGACCTGTGCGAGATCTGTACTGGTGGGGCCAGCTTCACTTTACCTGCGAGGGGGTTTTGCTCTGTTGTGTTTTCCAGCTGCTGTCTTAGGAGAATTCCAAGACCTTGTACTCATGAGGTGATACTGTACCACCAGAGTGCACCCCAACCTCCTGTTTGGGGTGGTGCTTTCTGTGCTGAGCATGGAGTCTCCCGAGGAGGACTGAGGCTGGGTGGAAATTCTTGCTTCTGAGCTTTCCCTGGGTAGATAGAGCTGAAAAGACAGCTGCAGAGCTTTTCAGTGAGAGGGATTCTTCTTAAAGAGCGAGCCCAGGGAATTCCCATCTGATACACATGGGAGACCTGTCCCAGACATTTTCTTTGTTCTCTTCCGGCTAAATGTTTTTGTCTTTTTCAATGTCTAGATTCTGAGTCTTAGGAGAACATTTTGTGGCATCAGCTTATATAGTATTTCATTATTGATTCAGATTGATCCTTTATAACTCATAATTGCTCATAGCACATGAAATTCAGTAAATTTCCCTCAAGTTGGAAAATTGCAGCAGATGAGTGACATGTACCAAAATCCAACTGCTCCTGAGTGAACTCCCAGAGCTGCAGATGAAAATCCTGGTGCTACAAACACTTCTCTCTCCTGGGGTGAATACACAGTGGATGGCATCTCCACAAAGAAGTAACTGTTTACCTTTGCTACAATTCAGTACTGGGGTTGTCCTTAGGGAGTGCATGTAGCTTTAGGTTGATAAGGTGCAGCCCCACTGAGGCTCCATCAGAGTCCATTACCACAGCTTGGACAGAAGTCTGTTCTGCAACAATGTGGCGAGACTCCAGGGCCTGGGGCAGAGCTGCTCTCCTTGGCTGTCTGTAGCTTGGACTTGGAGGTGACTGTGCAGGACCCCAGTGCTCAGTGGGGTTGGAACATATGGTTCTAACAGCACCGGAATGCCCAGCTGCTGGCCCTGGGCGAATGCTCTCCTTCTGTGTGGTCTTGGATAGTCTTTCCTTATGCTTCAGTTTCTTTCATGTAAATGGGTACTTGGAGGTAAGAGGAGTGAATATCCCTGTGGGTCCTTGCTGTTCTAGGAGGGGCCGAGGCCCCTGAGTGCTTTCACAAGGCTGTAGTTACAGAGGCTCAGCACTTACCGTCAGCTCTGGGCCTGCACAGAGCGAGTGGGTGCACAGGGCCTCAGGTAGAGCTCTGCAGCACGGAGGTGGGGGTCGCAGCCAGGGTCTGTCACCTCTGTCTGACAGAAAAGGCTGGCTGGGTCTGTGGCTGCATGAAGTGTTGGGGCCTGTGACACTGTCAGGACAAATCCCTTGGGCTCAGGGCTGCAGCCAACACAGACCTCTTTGCTGCCAATTTCATGAAGACGGTTAGGACTAGAGTCAGAGTTAGGAGTTCGGGTTAGAGTTGGAGGATTAGGGTCAGAGTTAGGAGTTAGGGTTAGAGGCAGAATTAAGAGTTAGGGTAAGGTTAAGGTTGGAGGGTTAGGGTTAGGGTTAGGAGTTAAGCTTAGGGTTAGCATGAGGGTTAATGATTTGTTTCCACAGTTCCTTGTAACTCCGTTTCAGCAAAGTGAGTCTGAATTTCTCAAAGGCACACATGGAGAGATTGAAATAAATCTTCTATTATCCTTTGGATTGTAAGAATCTCACTGATTATCTATGGCTTACTAGGATCATCTCTGCCACGAATGTCTCCTCTTCAATTCTCTCTTTTGTTCATCTTTCCCAGTCTGATCTGGGTACTTCTGTTACCATCTCCAGGCTGTAGGTGACACCCCAGTATATGTAGATGCTACAGTCATACAGCAGATGACAGTGTCTGGGCGCACCAGTTCTGTGACCCTGAAGGCACTGTGCTGTCCTTCCCAGAGCAAATTTTGGCTGTGTGTAGTAGTAGGACTCAACATCTAAGGGCTAACAGGTCTGAGCCAGGGAACTCCTCATTAGGACTCCTCCATGCATCTTCCCGGTGGTCCTGGGAAGGAGATTGTGGGGCTGACACATTACATAGGGAAGGAAACTCTATTCAGTGCTTTCATCAGCAGAGGATACATGACAGTGACAGGAAGGAGGAGTAAAGCACAGACTTTCCTGGCCACGAAGCAGGAGCGGGCAAGCTCAAGCAGGTGTGGTTGACTATTCATCCCTGACCCTATGCCCTAGCACAAGACGTGGCACACAGTAGGCTTGAAATCAATGTTTTCTGGATCCATGCCTCAGTGGCCAGATACAGACACAGTGTTCTCTCTCACAGCCTGCATACTCAACCCATGCAGCTGCTTGGAAATCCAAGTCCCCACACAACCTCCTCAGGGTGAGGAGTACCGACCCTTCATGGAGGTGCTCCCATCCCTGGCCTTCTTCTCTGAATGTGTCTTCCTCTGCAGGCCCCACTACAGAGTCTACAGAGCGCCCACCAAGGCACCTCAGCCAGAGGCAGTGAGCTGAGGGCTTGCTCAGCTCACACAGGTTTGGTGAGCAGGTCCAGGACAGTACCCAGCCCAGTGTTCAGTGAGACGTGGACTCTATTTCTGACCCTGCATGACCCCTCTTGGCCTAGGTGCCTCCTCCCAGGTATCTGCACAGGGTCTGGTGGGGATTGGCCTGGCATGAGCCACAGGCTGCAGAGACCCAGCCAGGCATGCAGGCCCCTTCCTGCCTTGGGCCACTGCCTCATTGCCCATGAAAAGAAGGCTTACTTCTGGCTGGACATCCCGGGCAGTGGATTTTGGTGCGAGTAAGCAATTTTAGGGGCTTTAGGGGAAAGCAGGCTCATCTGGAGAGCACAGAGCTGCACTGGGTTAGAGTCAAAAGGAGGCGGGTGCTGAGGTTCTCACAGGGACTGGGCACGCAGCCTTGGCTCCAAATCCCACAGAAGAATGTCTTCATCTTTATGGATGGAGGAAGAAGTGCGTGCTTGTGGGAAGAATGAGGGACAGCAAAGCTGGGTCAGGAAATCCCTTTCATCCTGGATGGAGAGCCCAGCGGCGTGGACCTGGCCTCCGCCCATGGAGACCTCTTCATGAACTCTGTCAACTTGAGGTTTGTGGCCAGCGGAGAGCACAGCAGACACACATCTGTTCCTTTCCCTTGCACAGATGGTTGGCACATATTTCGCTTTATTCACCCTCTAATCACTTTCCAGATGAGGAGCCCAGGCTTATAGAAACATTCAACCCTAGTCAGGTCCTGAAGGCACAGCCAGGCCTCTGCTCAAGTCATGACCATGCCCAGAAGCTCTGCTTGTCTCTGTTGCTGTGGGCACTGCAGCCATGGGGTACTTCTGTTCTCCAGATGATTCTGGCGCTTGGTAGGCTAGTGTGAGCCCCTGGAGGGCAGAAGCACTGAGTCCCTGGGCACTGGACACTCGGCTCTGAGCACAAGATGGCTGTGAGCAGAGCCTGCATCTGTGCAAAGTGATCAGTGACAGCAGCCAGTATGTGTGTCTCACCCATCTGGATGTGTCTGATTCTTGCAGCACTTTAGGCACTGACCACTGCTTCCTTCCAGGAGACTGAAGTTCAGATAAATGATGGGGCTTGCTAGAGCTGGTGGAGGAAGTGAAGAGAAACCTCACACCCCCTCTTCTAACTCCAAACCCTGATGGCCACACAGTATTCACCCAGACCCCCTCCACACAGCACACATCCTCCAGCCCTTGCTCTATGCTGAGCTGCAGACACTAACATGCTTCATCCTCAGCCAGCTTGGGAGGGATGGCTTATCAGTGCCAGATGCCTGTCCCCTTTGGGTCTGATGCTCCATGGGCAAAGGGCAGGATGGATCATTTCAAGTGCAGCTTTTACCACTTGGATACACTGCCTCTCATTAAAGATGCCTATTCACTGGTCTCCGCCCTATGCCAGTTTTGGGCCTCACCTCGATTAATACTCTTGGTGGCTCCTGAAGTGCCTCTCGGTGTCCCCAAATGACCCTCAGTCATGTAGATGGTGTGAGGCGGATTGGAATTTGACTCTGGGTCTGTTTGGTTGCATAGCACAAGGTCTGTTCAACCTAGAGCCTGGAGCCAACTTCCTGGTTGTTTTGCAGAGAACAGAGGCCCTATGGGTCACACCCCTTGGCCACAACTAAGATGTCCTGGGGTAAGATGGGCTGAGGTCTGGGGCCTCTGCTGAGTGAAGTTTTTACATTCGGAGAAGTCAGCCAGGCACAGCTTAGGCTGTGCTGGGAAGACAGGGCAGTGCCAAACTCTGCTGCTGGGGGCCAGAGGACACAGGGGCCTCCTTGAGTGTGAATGCAGCTTGATGGGGGCTTTCAGGTCCTTGGGCTTAAAAGCCTTAGAACTCTGTTGTCACCAGCTTGAAACACTTTCTTTTTTCAACCAGGAAATGCATTTTCCTTTCCACTGAGCCCTCAGGTTAGGCAGCTGGTCCTCTCTCTGCAGGTGGCCTCTCTGCTAAGACTTCCCTGAGTCAGCTGTGGTGTCCTGTGTGTCCAGCTCTGGGTTTCTACAGCTGAGTTGGGGTTGGGTGGAAGGGTGAATGCAGAAGTGCAGGAGCCTCCTGCTCAGGTGGTGGGCTGCCCTGAGCATGGGTCTCACTACTGAAGCCTGTCCCTTTATCTCTGCTCATGTCCCCTCAGGTCTCTGGCGGGACTACTCCCAGAACATGCTTTCCTCATTTTTAAGTGGGGAGGGACAGGCCCTGAATACCTAGATGAAAATGCATTCCAGGGCTCACCCTCACCAGTTGGTGGTGGGTGGAGTCTTTTACCCATAGGAACAATATGTGACTCATTAAACAAAACCCCACTGAGCAGCAGACACAAAGGCAGACACAAAGGCATGGGGTGGGGAGTGTTCACCAAGTGCACATCCCTTGCCTCTTCCCAGAGCCCAGGTCAGGTTCATAGCCCTGCCATGGGCACCTGTAATCTCTACAGATTAAAGATCTAATAAAAATAGCATGAAATGTTAGAAATAAAAATAGAAACTTTAAAACATAACTTTGGGGTAGGGTTAGCTTGCTTAATGAAGAAACACATCCTTAGTAGCTATAAGGAAAAGATCGTAAGATTTAACTAGATAGTGACTTCAAACGAGGTATCGTGGAGGTGGCACAGAGATAAAGGGCAGGTGGCAGAGTGCAGTGCTGCCCAAGGCTAATCCACACCTCTTCTTCTGCACTGTCCTGCAGGATGACCTCTAGTCTTGGGGAGCTACTGGGTACTTCTCCCAGCCTGAGAGAAAATAGAGAAATACCCCTGTAAATAAATACCTGCAAATTGATGATGAGATCAACCACCCTGCAGGAAAAAAAACAAGTAAAAGAAATGAAAAGAAATGTAAGTGGAAAGTGAATGACTGCTCAAATATTCTGGGAATCAGGGAAATGTTGAGTGTGGTGAAATCAGTGAATGTACCTCTCTCTGCCGGGGCTGCTCTTGTGGTCCCCAGCAGAAGTCCTACGGTACTGGGAGGGATGGATGTAACTGTGGGCTTTGTGGGAAATCATTACCACTGAAATGGTGTTTATCTTTGACTCAACCAACACTTGTGGAATGTATCTTTTTTATTTTTGGGTGCAGTCCTGGCGATTAAACTCAGGGCCTTCTCACTGAACTACATCTCTAGACATTATTTATTTTCTTGTTTTGAGATAGAGTCTTGCTAAACTGCCCAGGCTGGGATCAAACTTGAAAGTCTCCTATCTCAGCCTTCCAGAGTGCTGGGATTACAGGAATGTGACGCCTCTGCCAGAACTTCATGTTTTTAACCAAAATTTTAAAAATTTTATCAGTTCTTAGTTAGAAAAGGAACCTTCCCTCCAAAAACTTTCCCACATTATTTTATCCCACAACACACATAGAAAATAACTTTTGTCTTGCATAAAGCAATGTCTATGAAGCTAATTGAAAAATTTTATTATAGGTACATAGTGTGTAATTAGAATGAATGAAACAATATAAATTCTTAGGGAAAATGCTAAATATTGACTTTGCATCTAGTTTATCAATAAAATATAATTAAAATTTCTTCATAAGATGCTTGAATTTGCATTTCCTTTTTTAAAAATATAGATTTCATACCTTAAATGTCTACATGCAACTCCTGATAAAGATTGTTAAGCTCAATACATAGTTATTGGGGACCTGGCCACGATCCCTAACAGCCTGTATGAGAGGTATGGCAAAAGGATAAAATAGGAAACAGACACATTTAGTGACAGATAATGGGGGGTTGGGAGGTCCCTGCATGCCAGCCATTGTTTATCAGCCAGTGCAGGGGAGGAGATTTCCTGGAGAAGCACAGAGGCTGTGGCAGAATGGGCAACTTTCACACTATAAAGGAAACAAACCAAGATCCATCTCACACCTGGATGCCAATCTCAGGAGGAAGGTGATTTCTGCATTCCAAAACCAGTCCACAAAGCAGGCAGGGTAAGGAGAGCCTAGGACAGATACTACCTGGATTTGTAATTCTTGATCTCCAACACATGGTGACTGGAAATTTCCCTGCCCGAGAAAATGATAAAAAAGTTAAAAATAATTTTCATAACTTGAAACACTGCTTATAAAAAATCATACACTCCCTTTTTCCCCCTTGGTACTGATAAAATTGAAATTTCTTTGGATAATATGAGTGAATTTTGAATCCAGTCAACTTTTCTATTTTTGAAAAGAATCACAAAGCTCCATATTGTGAGTGTATATGCTTGGAACGACTGTAACCCTGAAAGCACCAGGGATGCCATAGAATTCTCCTTGCTGGGGACATAGGATATGCACAATAAACGTCCTTCCCTCCAAGGACAGAAAAGGGGGATGACTCCAAGTCAGATCCCTCCTGGCCCTAATTCACAAAGCCCCGCCTAGGCTTCCTTGGAAGCAGCTCGGCCTGCATAAGGTGAAAAGCAGAGGTGCAGTCCAGCCATTGGACACTAGAAGGTGGACACTTACAGCTTTGTCTCTGTGATGAATCTGGAGGGCACTGTATATTTTGGTCTGGCCAGTTATTAGCTCAGTCTTTCACTACTGAATATAAGACATTTCATAGTAAAGATGTCTGCCGTGCTCTGAGGGCTCAGGGCCCCTTTGCACTGTGGGGAAACAGGAGGGAAAAGTGATGCTTATTTTCTCAAAGATTCATCCATCCATCCACCCATCCACCCACCAAGCCACTCTATTATGCTCCCGGCCTTCATTCAAGAAACATTCACTGAAGAGCTGCCATGATCTGGTCTTCGCTGGAAGTTGGGGAGAGAGGAATGAATAAAAGCCCTCCTCTTATTTGCTGAGAACTTTACAGTCTGGAAGGTGAAATGTTTCTTATACAACCAGTACACATGCAGTATGGTACCTGCTGTGGCAGAGGACAGCTCTGGACTGTGTGAGCTCAGGGAGGGCTCTGGGTGCACATTGGTGGCTGCACCCAGGGCATCATGATATGGGGTTACCCTGTTTCCAGACCTTCCCACAGGTTCCACACCATGGTCCAGCCCCTGGGGAACACAGCAGGCACAACAGGGAAACTTTATTTTAGATGCACACTAGCTCAGCGGGTGAATCCAAATTGACTGAGCAAAGGACAAAGGACAGGTTTCAGCTTTTATATATTGGGTCAAGGGGGTAGGTCTTTGGCATGGAACTTGTGGGTGGGCAGGAGAACAAAAGTAATTTGTCAGGTTGTAACAGTTTCGTATCTTAGTTTCTGCAGAAGGCCATATTTCGCAGACCTTGGATCCTTGCTATCTAGATCCCAACCCCAGCCCTCACCAGTGTTCCTGCCTCTCAAAATGTAGCCCCAGTGCAGGGCCTCTGGCTGCTAAGCAGTGCAGCCTCCTCCCTGGCTAGCTGTGCTCCCTGAATGTGAGTTTCCTACCTCCAAGTTTAACACATTTCATTAGCACCACTGGTCGGCTAAGCAGTTGCACTAAAGCCTGAACTGGGGTAGGCTGTCCTGTTTTTATTTTCAGCAGTCCTAAGGGTGGTGCAGTCTACCTTGGGAGATTTCAGTCACTTGCCATGATAAAACACATGGCCCTGGCTGCATTATTGATCTCATATCTCCTTAGAGCTCTTCCTTCTTTTCCCAGAGCATGTGAGACAGAGAACTTGTGATCTGGGGTGCAGTCTGAAGCTGGTTAGGGTGAGAGGCAGGGTCCCCATCCTTCTGTCCCATCTCCTCTGGGGTAAATGGGATAGGACCCAGGAGAGGATACCAGTTGTCTTTACTTCCTGATTCCAGTTGCTTTTCTGTATGGTAAATGCTGCTAAGTCACCAGCTACAACCTCAGGGATCCATTTGGTTCCCTCTAGAAGACTTGTGGTCAGAGAGGTGGCCTGGGCCTCTTTTCTCCCCAGGTGTGGTCCCTGACATCCCCTCTGTCAGAGAACCCCTCCAAGAACAGGTTATGCCAGCATAGATGAAAGTTTGGAGACCAAGCAGATGTCTAACTGGGGAACTAAATCCTGTTTTTTCATTTTAAAAGCAGCCCTAAAATTGATATGAACTCTTGAAGTCTCCTTCCTTCCCTTGGGGAGGAGAAGTAACTCCTTTCCCATGCCTGCCAGGAGGACAGGGTGAAATTGTCACAAGTAGGACATCCCTTAGACAGAACCAGTCCCCATGCCTGTCCCCTTGCTCCACAAGGGAAGATTGTGGGGCCTGGTGCTCAGGCTGGCATCTCCAGCTGGGTCTGCTACCAGGTGACTAACCCAGTTTCAGTGGCCTCTGGGCTCCAATGTGGGGTGTTATTGCAAAGCAAATAGAAACACCAAAACAACACCCAGGATTTGGAAGCAGATTTATTTTTATGTCAACAAGCAGTGATCAGGATCAGTCACAAAATATCTGGCCCTGACCTCTGATGGTCTAGACCATAGGTGGGATAAGCACACAGGAAGTACAGAGGCAGAAGGGCTTGTCAGTTGGGGACTGGCTCTTACTCTGTGCATCACAGTGACCAGCTATTTCTAAGAAACTAAAGTAACAGGAACTGTAAACAGAAGTGTCCCCTGGGCAACTAACAGTGGAAGTATACTGGCTGGGGGGAGATACCTTCTGCTACAGTATCACCCTGGGACCTCAACTGTGGGCTTTAGCTGTCATTTTAGGGTAAAAAGAAAACCCAGACCCAGCATCGTGTTGTCCTGATGCTCACGAATCTCCACAAACGAGTGGGGACTGCTCTAGGCCTCCCAAGTCCAAGTCTTCCCCACACTCCTACCCATCTAAGCCATCTTGGTGCCTCAGTGGCAAGGGGTACAGGCAGCGCTGGGCTGGAAGTGTGGCACTGTAAATTACCATTCTCAAGACCTTTGCCCACATGTTAATAGAGGGGAGGCTGTGTTCCTACCAGGAGGGTAGGGGAGGAGATCACATGCAACCCCATTGCTCCTGTGTCTCAAAGCCAGGTGGGTGTTGCCATGGACAACACTAAGAGGCTGGAGCAGAATCAGGGAGTGTTAATGTACTGTCCAAGCTGCACAAAGACCTTGCGGGTATCCTGAAGGCTCTTAGCTGTGGAACCTCAGTCTTTATCCCATCCTGTGCTGGAAAGGATCTCCATATGGTCCCAAGGTCTCTGTTTCCCTGTATAAAGAACATGTGGAGCTGGGTGATTTCCAGAAGGCTGTAACCAAAGTCCCAAGGCCCCTAGACATTCAGCTTTAATCTTGTTTTCCTCCCCTCAGCTGCAGCTCCCTTGGCCTGGCCTGGCCTGGCCTGGCCTGGCCCCTGCTGCAGGCCAGGCTCTCTTGTCACTAGGGGCTATTTGTCCCTGCCCCCAACCATTCATGCACAGAACACTGGTGTTGAATGTTCCAGGCTCATCCTTTCTGTGCCCTCACCCCAGACGTTTAGCCCCAGGCTACCAAGTTTACAGGCTTACATCCTCAGTCCTCCCCTTCATGGGGACTCTGGGACACCACCAGCAGGCCACTGCTGGAGAAGAGGGCCATCTGCCCTCGAGGCTGCTGTCCAGAGTCCTGACTCCACACTGAAGTGGCTGGCAGGGTTGCAGAAGCTTTGGCTGGGCAGGTATCACAGCTCAATGAGACCAAGCATGCAGTGGCTATTCTGAGTCGGGCCTGCAGCCTGGTCTGCATGCCCCTGCCCTGTGTGGTCATAGGACTATCTTCGTCTTGTCCCATGGAAGTTCACATCCTCAAGGATTCCCTGTGGCATCTTGTTGTTGAATGCCCTGAAGTCTCCTGTGATCAGCTGCTGTCAGAGCTTCTCCAGTGTCTGCAGTGCCAGCAGAGCTGTGGAGTGCTGAGATCTGTGCATCTCTGCTATACCTGGAGGGGTCTGTGCCCTGCTGGGGTCCTGTGTCAAGGTGGAGAGGTTTTCCAGTTGTTGAGTATAATTTGCTGTTGAACTGGCAGCAAATTATTTTTGTGGTTCTCTTTGCTTACCCCTCCTGATAGAGTCTGGCTGATTATGAGATATAGTTGTTGTGGTGATGGAGAAAAGGTCCCAAACAGGAAGGAAGTGATGACAGATGCTAAAGAGTTCAGGAATGCTCTTGCCTCTAAGCCTGGCTCAGATTCTCACTCTGCTGTGTGCTGTCCTGGGGTCTCTGACCTCACTGTATTTGATGGGGTGCCAGATGACAAGCCATCCCAGCTACAGAAGCCCTACCATGGCCCTTCTGTTGCCTCTGTTCCCCCTTCTTCCTCCAGATGTCCAGAGGGCACACGCTAGGGGTCACGTGTGCTCTAACATTCCATAACTGCTCTGTGGTTGTGCTTCCACCCATTTGCAGGGTCAGGCGTTGGACCCTGCCAGGAGCCTTCTGAATTGGCCCTCATTCACAGTGTTCCTAATAACCCCCTCTGCAAATGCTGCTGGTTCTGAGTTCCACCATTTCTTGCAAATATGTTGCATTTCCAGGCTGTGTCTCAGGAGGAGCCAGAGCACTGTGGCCTTCAGTCTGATCCCCTTCCTCTGCCCCCACTCTGGGATTCTTTCCACCTCTAGCCCCTATGGGAGCCCTGCAGCCCTGAGTATCATCTCTTTAAGGAGCTGCAGGGTTGTCATGGCAACAAGAGATTGTTTTAGCCCTAAAAGTAATGTGTTCACTAGATTCCTAGTGGAAATTGCTAGAACCCACCTTGACAGGCTGCACATGAGAGTCTCTGGGTGAAACTTGAAATTAAGAAGTGACAGCCAGGGCTTTGAAGAAAGTATCTGGGGAAGCTTTCCTCCCAGGTGGGCACATTCAGGAGCACTTTGGCCCCAGTAGCTTCTCCAGGCTCGGGTTTACGGCAATGCATGCAGCACAACAGACTTCCTGTGGATTCTGCCTGATTGGAGTAGCAGCCTGCTGTCTCCTTTGATTTTCCATTAGTGCCAGCAGTGCCACTGTCCCTATCAGTCAACCAGTGAGGTGCCAGTGATATGCCTGGCACCACATGTGGCTGTGTTGAGGGCACTGTTCAGGCACATGGTCAATGCCGCTCCCACAGGAGCTCCCTTGCTTGGATATTCCACAGCTCCCATGGACCACAGGAGATGCCCACACATGGCTGATCCATGGCTCCAAGCACTGGACTACTTTTAATCTTTTGATTTACATTTTTTTTGAAGTACAACACTTATCCATTCATTAAAGTACACTGTTCTTAAGAGTGCAGCTTAGCAACTCATTTCTGATGACCCAAGTCCTCCCAGAGCTACAAGGCAGACAGACACCAGGAGGGGCAGAACTAGAGGAAAGCAAGACCTGGTTGGCATGCACCCCTCCCTGCCTGCTCATCAGGTCTGAAACCCATATGGTTAAGGACAAGAGATGCTTACTGCTAATTCTGGATTTGTTTTGTGTTTTCATTTTTTAAAAAAATCTAGTGAAGAATCAATAATGTGAGACATTTCCCTTTACATGTGTAAGTGCACAGTAGTTTCTTGTGAGCAGTGTTCTGTAGCAGACATTGTGTCCCTCACACAGTGGCTGCCTACCCATGGGTCAAGTGCTCTAGATGCCCTATGTGACACTGAACAATATTTGTCCTGGTGTGTTTTTCCTCACGTAGCATCATGTGCTTCAGGTTTGCCATGCGGGGTCTGTGGCAGCACTTCTTTCTTTTAGGACTGAATCATCCACCACCATGTGCAGGTGCCTGCGCTGGCAAACTCAACAGCAATGGGCATCTGGGTATTTCCACCTCATGGCTTCTGGGAACAATGCTTCAGAGAACATGAGAGTGTGGCAATCTTGTTGGAATCCTGTCTCTAATTCTTTTAGATAAATACTCTCAAGTGGGATTGCTGGATCATTTGGAGGCTTATTTTTAACTTTTTGAGAAAACTCTGTATGGGTACACCATTCTACATTCCTACAAGCAGGCACAGGGTTCTAGCTTCTTTACATTCTTGGCTATACTGGTCATTAGCAACTCAATTCTGATGACCCAAGTCCTCCCAGAGCTACAAAGCAGATAGACACCTTGTCTGTCATTAGTCATTGTCCTAACAGGCATGAGGGGACAACTGCTTGTGGCTTTGCTTTTCCCAATGATCAGTGATGGTTAGCATCTTTAAATACATGTATTTACCATTTGTTTGTTTTGAGAAATGTCTATTCAAGTCCTTTGTCAACTTTAAAATCAGGGGTTTTTTTTTGTTATTGAACTACAGGAACTTTAAACCCACATTTGCACTTTGTTGCTGACTTCCTGAAGCATCCTTTTACCTGAAAGGGAAGGACAGCAGGAGGTGGTGGCCAAGCCACAGCAGGGAGTTTACTGACAAGCAGAGAAATCTGGAGGCCAACAGAGGCAAGGAATCAGGCCAGCCTGGTCTGGCCTGGGACTATAGCTGGCACTCTGTGCACATGATCAGAGGAGTGGGACCTCCTGTTTCCAAGGCAGATGTGTCTGCTGGGTTGGGGTGATGGGCACTCTGCAGGGAGAGGACATCATCTTTGGAAGAGGGGTGACAGAGAAGCTTCAATGACACCTCTGGTTCCTTGAAAATAAATGCCTATGTAGAAGGGAGATATGAAACCTGGCAGGAGGAGCATATGGCTGGAGCCTGGGCAGTAGGTATGGAGCAGGATTTGGATACATACCCATTGAGGAAGGCGTTTTCAGGGATCGGGGGCAGAATGAATGACCAGCAGGGAGACAAGGTTGACTGGACACCACTCACTCTTGAAGAACTCCTTCTGGTTCCTAATAACCTCCTAAAGTGCCTGCTACATGCAGATCCCATGGACAGCTCAGACTTTTGCAGAACTGGTGTCACATTTCCTGGGCTATAGTCTTTATCTGATTAATGGGACTACTACTTAGTAGCAGGGTGGTCTCAGGCAGATTACTTAACTCTCTATGCCAAAGGGGCACACTAATAATACCCATCTTGTGGTTTTGGGGGAAGCATGGAAAAGGATCATGAATATGAATTCTGTAGCAGTGTGCCTGGCTCAAAGAAGGGGCTTAGTGAGTGTCATCTGTCACCCTGTTCTTGTAGATCACTAATAACAGTTCCACTGTCTCACTTGCAAGATTTGCCATTTGTGTTCAACAGTTACAAAGCTTGCTGTCTAAGCTGGGTTTATGGCAAGAGTAACAAAGCTGTTGGATAAGCTTCTTATTTAACAAGATTGTAGGGACTAGAGAAGGTGAAAAACTTAGATGCACATGCCTTGAATTCTTGGTGGATGGTGGCAAACATTCTGGAACAGAGGTCTTTGAGGCAGAGAAATGGGGATCCCTGTAAAGCCTCTGGATCTGAGTGGTAGGGTGTGAAGATATTGATGTGAACTTAGGACATAGCACTGAAAGCCATGGCAAATAGTTCTAAAGAGAGAAGAACAAGTCAGAGGCTAAACCTTGGGATAAGTGAATATTTAGAAAGCAGAAATGGAGAAGGATCTGATGAGCAGACTGAGTCAGAGCAATTGCTGAGGGGGGAAAACCAGGGAAGTAATCCTAGTTCCAAAAAGTGCAGGAGAAGATGATGAAGCAGAGAGGGTGTGGTTGGTGAGGTCCCACCACCAACACGGATGCTGAAGACTGTGAGACAGCATCCAGGGTGCCTGTAACCACAGCCCTTCTGCACCTGATGATTCGGGGATAACAAACCGCACCCACACGCCATTTCCGTGTTCATGTGGACTCCTCTACCAGAAACGCCTCCAACCCGCACCAGTCTCCGCATCATTGCTCCACTTTTATTCAGACCTGGCTTGGTTTTAATTCCTCCAGGAAGCCTTCCTCGACTTCGCCCTCCTCTCTGCACAGTACCAGGTGCCCCTTCTTTGCAGAAGCATGACATCGCCGCAGGACCGAGGGTTTGGCTTTGTGAGTGTGGCTGGAGCTTTCCTACCACTTATTGTAGCAGCTTGTGAACCTGCTGATGGCACAGGACATGGAACTTCTAAAGCTCGATTTGAAACCCACAAGGCTCTTTGCAAATACTGTGGGATGAAATAAGAGCTGAGACTTACACATTTTGTTAAATCTCTTCTTCTACATAGGAATCTTGTCACAGATGTGTGCACTCACTTTGCTTCAGAGACTAAGCTGTGGGTGACCACACGCACTCAGCAGAGGCTGCCAGGACCAGCACCGGGGCCTGGCCTCTGTCACCGTCCCAGTTCCAGGTCACCTCCCAGTGCAGTGCCAGCTCTCTGGCTGTTTCTGTTGCAAGAACTTTCACATTCAGTTTTCCCATTTTTCCCATCTGCACCTTAGATCCTCTTCTCACTAGAACAGCAGACTTTACCTCCCACTCTTGAAAGGTTTCTATACTAATCTTCACTGGAAATAGTCACTACAAATTGGATTTCTAGTCAGTGCCTCCTACTCATCTCAACTCCAGCACATTAACAAATACCAAAATATTCATGTGAAAATATTTCTCCCTTTTGAGAACACTGCTCCCCATCTCACGTTTCTCTGTTTAATGCCGTCTGAGCAGAGCTGACTGTGGATTTAATTATAACCTCCCCATAGCCTGGCACCTCTGTGTCAGACATGCACTGAGGAGAACTCGGAGCAGAGTGTGCAGACAGCTGTGGGAAGGAGGTGAGGCAGAATGGAGCTTTGTGAAAAATCAGAGTCACACAGGCAAGGAAGCATGGCAGGGTGCAAATAACCAAAGGGGACCGCCTTCCCTCCCCCCCCTCCGGCAGAATCCAGGAGGCCCCTCAGCAGTGAGGCTTCTAGAAGTCAGGGCAGGGCTTTCCCCACAGCCACGAGGCCTCCCCTATGCCCCCAGCTCACTCTGACACCCCACTGGGGACAGGCGAGTAGGGAGCCCACGAGGAGAATGCCGAATTCCCTTTTAAATGGGTGGTCCTGTCCCCAGGCCAAGTTCCACGTAGCCCGGATCCCTTGGGTGTCACAGCTGTGGCCCGAGCGCTGCAGGTGGATGAAGGCTGTGATGTCTCATGTGCGCAGAACACAGGGCTCTGGTGTCGGGCGGGGGACCCGGGACAGGAGGGGAAACCTTGTCTTTCCTTACCCCATACTGCACATTTAATAGGCTATGTGAAAACCATGTAACAGCTAGTGGAAAACCCAGCTATATGCTGTTTACAAAAACTCGTTTGAAAGAGCTGGTAACTTCATATTGGGAAATTACAAAAAATCCAGAAATTATGCCATAAAAATTTAGATATCATAATGATAAAATTTACAATTTCCAATGAATATATAGCTCTTCTAAAGCTTAAAGTGCAAAGTAAAAAGCCCTCAACATAAAACAAAACTGCAAAAAAGTACACAAAAGGGAAACAAATAAAAATGAATAAGAAAGGTAACCTTATACTGAATTTAGTTGATCTGCTTCCACCAAATAGGCACTAATATTATGAATAATGAAATAAACTCTGTTCTTTAAAAACAGAAAATGTATCTCTTTTTGAAGAACCCCTGGAACTTTTATTTTAAAATCATACATTTGACAGTCAAGAAAAGTATTAGCCAGTTTCAGTTCACATGGACTTCTGAGAAGGTGGCAGAGTAGTAAGCAGCAAAGAAAAGAGCCTCCCTGAGAGGCACCACCTAGACTCAGGAATATATACCATCTTGAAGAAGACAAAAAGGAAGGAAGTGGGCCCCTTGGACCCAGGAAGAATCTGAAGTCTGAAATGAAGCCCACAGAGAGAGTAAAAAGAAAAACTTCGGCAAAGGTGGTGGTAGTTGACAGCACCTTCACCTGGAGTCAGAGTCACTGTGTGAGGGCAGCTGCTGGAACCTGGGGACATGCGCTCACGGTGACAGTGGTGGCTAGCGAACCCAGAGGCCTCTGGGGAGAGACTTGGCAGTGGAGGGGAGCAGCAGACCTGGAAGACTGCACTGGCTGGTGGTGAGTGCAGAGGACTGGGTCCTCCTGCAGGAGGGAGTGATTGGCCAGGAGCCATTTTGGAGCTAGGCCAGATAAGCCCAGAGCCAGAATTGCTAGCTTCCTCCAACAGATCTTAGCTGGGTGCAGACCTGCGGAAACTGTTTGGACCGCAAGCCCAGTGAGTCTGGTCTTGGAGCAGGCCTGCTACAGTTGTCTGCTACTCCGTCATAAGGCAACTCCTGGCTTGCAGGGATACAGCGGCACAATTCGGGATGCTGTCTCCACAGGCTGTCTACCAGAGAATCCAGAGACAATCCTGAAAGTGGACTTTTTGTTGTTGTTGTTGTTTTTTTCTTCTTTCCTTGTTTGTTTCATTTCATTTGTTTTTTATTTCTCTTTATCTCTTATTGTTCCTTTTCTTTTCTTTTTTTTGAATGAGTGTGGTTCCTAACCTCTTGATGGGTGTGATTTTGTCTGTTGTACCTTTTAATCTCTCCCAGCTCTCTTTCCTTCAGTTTTCTGCATCAGTTTTCCCAAGTTGGTGGACCCATCTTTGTCCTCCAACCTACTTGCAATCTCTTTCTTTTTCCCCACTTTTCTGTTTTCTCTTTAGTCCATTTTGAATCTTAAGCCTCGAGGGTAGAACTGATGCATGTATTATATGTATGTATTGTATATAACTGTTTCACATTCCATTGAAAAGACATCATAAAGATAAAATTACAATTTCCAACAAATATATACCTCTTCTAAAGCTAAAAATGAAAAGTAAATAGCCCATAACATAAAACAAAAACTTCAAAAAAAGTACAAAAAAGGGAAATGACAAGACACAATCTCAGACACGTAATTCATCAAAGGCAAACCCAGGGGGGCAAATAGACTGGCAAATCCAAAAGCCCCCTACCAGAGTTCTCCAAAGCGGTAACAAAGCAATTGAATGAGGCTCTGGAAAAAATGAAATCAGAAATAATCTCTCAAATAATTACAGAGATTACCAAAATACATACCATACTTAGTGATGTTAGAGCAGACACAGGCAAAAAAAATAGACAAGTTTAAGCAAATTATGGAAGAGAACCTAGGAAACAAATGGACTCCATAAAGCATATTCAAGCAGATATCCAGGAAAATAAAAACTCCACTGAACATATTCAAAGCAGATTAGGCCAATGTGGGGATAAGATCTCAGATATTGAAGACAAGATTGCAGTTAGTATTGAGGAAAAGAAAGATTTCTCAAAACTAGCAAAAGAATATGAGAAATTACTCCAGCAACTGCTAGATGAGACAAAGAACAACTTAAGATTAATTGGAGTTAATGAACAAGCAGGAGATACCACAACCATTAAAAACATCTTCACAGACATTATTATAGAAAACTTTCCTGGTAGAGAAAAAGAATTTGACATACAAATAAGTGAGGCATATAGAACTCCAATTAGCAATGATCAAAAAAAAAATCTACATCCAGTCATATCATAGTCAATATTCCAGAAATTCAACATAAGAATAAAATTTTAAAAGCTGTTAAGGAAAAGAAATAAATTACGTATAAAGGAAAGCCTATCAGAATTACAGCTGACTTCTCAGCACAAACTTTCAACTCAAAGAGAGCTTGGAGTGAAGTACTCTAAGTTCTAAAGGAAAAGAACTTTTAACCCAGATTTATGTACCTTGCAAAACTATCTTTCAAAATTGAGGGAGAAATAAGATACTTCCATAACAAAGAACACATGAGGAAATTTATAACCACCAAACCAGCACTCCAAAATGTTCTGAAGGACAGTCTAGAAAGAAATAATAAGGCAGTTGGCAGGGCCTGAATTGAGTCATGGGCCCAGAGCATGTGCAGGTTGAAACCCAGCACACAGGGAAGCCTTGGAATATTGCTCCCACACCCTGCGTCTGAAATCACAGGGGGTCAGATGGGAGTCCCCAATGGGCCTAACTGGCCCACACCCAGTGAACTCCGAGCAGCTAGTTGTAGCCTGCTGTCTGCCCAAGGAGCCCAAAGTGGGCCAGGTGATTCTCAGTGCACAGGGGAAGCCTTGAAACATTGCTCAAAACCAGGAAATATAGGAAAATGACAAAATGAAAGAGCAAAATGCAATCTCAAACTTCCAGCCCAACACAAGCAAGCTTAGGAGACATGGACATAGAAGAAAATATAAACCACACACCTGAAATGCCTGAAATGGTATCAAGTGAAGTAAAGAAACAACTCCAGGAAGCTATACAAGAACTCAAATCAGAAACAGTCTCCCAGGTAAAAGAAGAAATGATAAACATAATGAAAGAAATGCTGAACACATCTAAAGAAGGCATCGTTAAAAAATTAGAGGAACAATGCAAAAAGATGGAAACTCTGAATGAAGAATATAAGAAACAAACAGAATGCATGAAGCAGATTCAAACAGATATAATAGGAAATCAAAAATTCCATCAAAAGTTGGCAAAATGGCCTCAATGAAAGTGAAGAAAGAATTTCAGACCTCAAAGACAAGATTGCAGCTAGTGAACAGGAAAGGAAAGATCTCTTAAAAATAACAAGGAACCGGGAAATAACAATTCAACAACTGCAAGATGATGCAAAGAAAAGCAATGTAAGATTGATAGGTATAAATGAAAAGGAAGGTGACAACACAAATGATATCAAGAGGCTATTTATGAAATTATAGCTGAAAATTTCCCAGACACAAGAATGGAAATTGACATACAGATCAGTGAAGCATATAGAACTCCAAATAACCATAACCAAAACAAACTACACCAAGACATATAATAATCAACATCCCAGAAATCCAACATAAGAACAGAATATTAAAAGCTGCTAGAGAGAAGAAGCAGATAAAAAAAATCACAGCACACTTCTCAACACAATGAAGTCAAAAAGGGCATGGAGTGAAGTATTTCAGATCCTAAAGGAAAATGACTTCCAACCCACACTGATATACCCTGAAAAAATGTCCTTCAAAATGGATGGAGAAATGAGATACTTCCATGACAAAGAACAGCTATAGAACTTCATGACCACCAAACCAACTCTGCAAAGAATACTGAAAGACATTCTAGACAGACATAGGAAAAAACCACTAAGCAAGGCAAACAATTAAACTGAGTAGAAGGTAAAAAATCAACAGCAGAAAGATATGCCAAAAGTAAACCAATATATATCAGTTATAACCATTAATGTAAATGGCCTCAATTCACCAATTAAAAGAAACAGACTGGCAGAATGGATCAAGAAACAACATCCAACCATCCTTTTGGGTCTAACCCAAAAAGGGTTAGCTCATAAACTGAAAGTCAAAGGATGGAAAACAATACTTCATGCAACAGGATCCCCCCAAAAAGCAGGGGTAGTTACTCTGTTTGCAGACAATGTGAACTTCAAACCAAGAATGATCCAAAGACATAAAGAAGGCTACTACATACTAGTTAGGGGAAAACTTCAAGAGGAAGAGATAACAATCTTAAATATATATAAATATATATATATATATATATATATATATATATGCACTAAATTTGGGAGCACCCAGCTATACAAAACAAATATTAACAGAAATGAAAAATCAAATAAGCAATAACACAATTATAACAGGAGACCTTAACACACCATTGACACAAAGGGACATATCAACTAGACAGAAAATCAGCAAAGAAATAATAGAACTGAATCACACCTGTGAATGAATGGACTTAGTAGATGTATACAGTGTGTTCCACCCAACATCAGAATATACATTCTTCTCAGCAGCAAATGGAACATTCTATAAAATAGACCATATACTAGCCCACAGAATATGCTTAAGTAAATGTAAAAGAACTGAAATTATCCCATGCATGTTATTGGATCATAGTACCATAAAACTAGAAATTAATGACAAAAGAAACTGCAAAAAACCCACAAACACAATTTCCAGGTGTTTGTGGGGTTTTTTATGACTACTGAGCAATCAGTGGGTCAGAGAAGAAATTAAAGGAGAAATTAAACAATATTTGCAGGCAAATTAACATGCAAATACATCTTACCAGAACCTGTGGGATGCAATGAAAGCAGTCCTCAGAGGAAAATTTATTTCACTGAGTTCCCACATCAGGAAAACAGAATGAACACAAATAAACAACCTGATGCTACATCTCAAACATCTAGAAAAAGAAGAGCAAGTCAAGCCCAAAGCCAAAGAAGGGACAAAATTATAAAGGTCAGAGCAGAAATCAATCCAATAGAGACTAAGAAAATAATACAAAGAATCAATGAATCAAAAAGTTGGTTCTTTGAAAGAATAAATAAAATTGACAGGCCTCTAGCCAACCTGATTTTAAAAAGGAAAGAAAAAACTCAAATTCATGCAGTAAGGACTGAAAAGGGTGAAATCACTACAGATCCTGTGGAAATATAGAAGATCATAAATACCTATTTCAAAAACCTCTACTCTCATAGGCTTATAACACAGAAGAAATGGACAGATTCTGAGAAACATATGAATTACCAAAGGTGGGTCAAGAAGATGCAAAACTGCTGAATAACCCAATTTCAATTAACAAAATTGAAAATGGAATTAAATCCCTACCAACAAAGAAAAGCCCAGGTCCAGATGAATTCACTGTGGAATTCTACAAGAAATTCAAAGAACATTTAATGCCAACACGCCTCAAACACTTCAATGAAATTGAAAGGGAAACAGTTCTCCCTAACTCATTCCTGGAAGCAAACATTACTCTAATAACAAAACCTGAAAAAGACCCAACCAAAAAAGAGAACTAAAGTCCCATCTCCCTAATGAACATAGATGTAAAAATTCTCAATAAAATTTTGGCAAACAGAATGCAACAAATCGTCAAGAAGATTATACACCATAACCAAGTGGAATTAATCCCAGGAATGCAGGGATGGTTCAACATACACAAATCAATAAATGTAATCCATCATATCAATGGAGCCAAAAATAAGAACCACATGATCATTTCTATAGATGCAGAAAAAGTTCTTGATAAGATCCAACACTCATTCATGCTTTAAAAAAAAACCTTATAGAATATTGGAATAGATGGTCTTTACCTCAATATGATAAAAGCCAACTATGACAACCCAACAGCCAGCATCATATTAAAAGGCCAAAAACAGAAAGCCTTTACCCTAAAATCAGGAACAAGACAGGGATGTCCATTAACACCACTCCTATTCAGTATAGTGCTGGAAATATTAGCCAGAGCAATTAGACAAGAGAGAAATAAAAGGATAGGAAAAGAAGAAGTTAAATTATCATTATTGGGCTGGGGATTTAGCTTAACGGCATAAGCACTTACCTGGCAAGGGCGAGGTCATGAGTTTGATCCCTGGTACAAATATATATATATATATATATATATATATATATATATATATATAATTATTATATATAATGACATGATACTCTACATAGAAGACCCCAAAACTCCATTGTAAGACTCCTAAGTATTAGAAATGAATTCAGTAATGTAGCTGGATACAAAGTCAACACTCAAAAATCAATAGCATTCCTATACACTAACAACAAAGCCACTGAGAGAGAAATAAGAGAAGTCACACCCTTTACAATAGCATCCAACAAAATGAAATACTTAGGAATTAATCTAACACAAGAAGCAAAAGATCTATTCAGGGAAAATTTTAATATCCTGAAAAAAGAAATTGAAGAGGACCTCAGAAAATGGAAAGTATCCCTTGTTCATGGATAGGAAAAACAAACATTGTGAAAATGCCCATTCTCCCAAAATTGTTATACAGGTTTACTGCAATCCCAATCAAAATACCAGTAGCATACCTCGCAGATCTACAGGAATCATTCCTAAAATTCATCTGGAACCAGGAGAGACCCAGAATAGCAAAGGCAATTCTTAGTAACAAAGACAAGGCAGAAGGCATCACAATCCCTGACTTGAAGTTATACTACAAAGCTACCCTAATAAAATCAACATGGTATTGAAATAAAAACAGACCTGAAGATCAATGGAATAGATTAGAAGATATAACTACAACTACAAACACACTCAGCCACCTTATCTTTGATAAAGGGGCCAAACACGTCCATTGGAAGAAACATAGTCTATTCAATAAGTGATGCTGGAAAAACTGGCTCTCCATATGCCAAAAACTAAAACTAGACCCATGCCTATCACCATGTACTAAACTAAAGTCTAAATGGGTAAAAGATCTAAATATTAAAACAGAAATACTAAATTTGTTGGAAGACAAAATAGGTAGAAATCTTGAAGACATAAGGGTAGGTAGCAAATTCATAAACAAGAATCAAACTGCACACAAAATACTTTACAGAATCAATAACTGGGGTGATGTCCTATTAAAGAGTTCTTCATGTCAAAAGAAATTTCCAGCATAGCCAAAAGAAAACCCACAAATTGGGGAAAAATCTTAGTGAACAGTCCCTCAGATAAAGGACTTATGTCTAGAATATATAAAGAATTTTAAAAAATCAGATCCCCAAAATTCAAAGACCCATTCCAAAAATGTGCATCTGAGATGAATACACAGTTCTCTGATGAAGAAATGCTAATGGCAAATAAATACATGAAAAAATGTTCAGCATCATTGGTCATTTAAGAAATGCAAATTAAAACAACACTGAGGTTCCATCTCACTCCAGAAAGAATGGCCAGGTTCACAAAAACTACAAACAACAAATGCTGGAGAGGCTGTTGGAAAAAAGGAACTTTTCTGCAGTACTGGTAGGAGTGTAGACTGGTGCAACCACTGTGGAGGTCAGTTTGGAGATTCCTCAAAAACCTGGGATTGGAAGTCCCATTTGACCCAGCTGTTCCACTTCTGGGCATATTGCCAGAAGAACTGAAAAATCATACCACAGTGATATATGTGCACCCATATTTATAGCAGCACAATTTGTAATAGACAGATCTTGGAAACAATCTAAATGCCCATCATCTGAGGAGTGGATAAAAAAATATGTGGTATTTTTATACAATGGACTACTACTTTGCTATAAAGTATGATCACATTGAGATATTTATAAGTAAATGGGTGCAACTCGAGACCACACTCATAAGTGAAATAAATCAAACTCACATGTGTAAATACTGTGTAGTCTCCCTAGTATAAGAAATGGTAAGAGTACATAAGATACAAAAAAACTCAATAATTACAGTGAAAGAATAAGAATTTGCTTAAAGGGGAAAAAATAATATCCCAAGGAAAATGAGGAAAAAGAAAAAGAAAGGGAAAAGAAAAAATATCAAAAATTATATAAACACACTTAGGATAGCTAAGATGATTGTGCTACAAATTATATAAGTTCTTAGAACAAAATAGTTAACATTCATAGGATTGGAACAATTGTGCATATTATTGTATAGTGATCTGAGGAACTCTTGAAGATCATTATGTAAAATAACAACCCTATTATGCTCATACCACCTTGTTTTGAAGGCCTATATTGTCAGTGTTCTGAGCTCTTTGCTATTGTTGTTTATATGTCTTTCTCATTTTGTTTTTCTAGGAATTTGTTTTGTTTTGTCTTGGTTTGTTTTGTTTTTCCCTCTAATACAGAAAGGATAGGTATAAGGGTAGTGACTCATGCATGCATAGAACTTCTAAAAAGTTTCTGAGAATCGATAATAGAATGCACGATGAAATAAACAGCTACTTTGAAGAAAAAGAGACACTATGAAATCCAGAAATACTGTTATTCTTTGTTCAGAATGATTTTAGTCTGCTTTGTTTTGTTTATTTCAACATACATGAAGGTATGGACAGCTATTTTGAAGAGAATGAGAGACATTATGGCAGCCAATGTTGACTTCCTTTTTGTCTAGTCTTGAAAACCTAAAATGCCTTCATCATCCTGTTCTGATCAATTCTATACTATTTTGTTTTGTATTAATTCATTATATGTGAAGATATGGACAACTATTTGGAAGAAAACAATATACAATATGATAGATAGTGAAGATCTCCAGTTGTCTTGCTTTGAAATCTGTGTCTCTTACATTGTAATCTTATGATCTGTTTTGTTATGTCTAATTTTACCCTATTTAAAAATAGAAAGAAGAAAGAAAGAAAGAAAAGAAAGAAATAATAAGGAATACAACTCCATGAACCCCAACAGAAGAAATCCAGGAGGAAAGGGAAACAATCAGAGGAAAAGGAAAAAGAAAAAAGCAGGAGGGGAGGAGCCAATAATAGGAAAATAGCATGACAAGGATAAATCAATATGTATCAGTTTTAACCATTAATGTTAATGGTCTCAATTTGCCAATCAAAAGATATAGACTGACAGAATGAATCAAGAAGCAAGATCCAACAATACCCTGTACATGAGAAACACATATAGTCCAAAAAGAAATTCATAGATTGAAAGGTAAAGGATGAAAAACAATATTTCATGCAATAGGAATTCAGAAAAAAGCAGGAGTTGATATTCTATTTGCAGATAAAGTAAATTTCAAGCCAAGACTGACTAAGAGAGACAAGAAGGTCACTACATCCTGGTAAAGGGAACAATCCAAGAGGAAGAGATAACAATCATAAATACATACGCAATAAATATTAGTGCACCCAGTTATATAAAACAATTATTATAAAATTTGGACATGAAAAATCAAATAAGCCTTAACACAATTGTATTGGGAGACCTCAGTACCCGACTGTCACAAAAAGACAGATCAACCAGTCAAAAGTTAATAATGAAATATTAGAACTAAATCAAACTTTTGAACAAATGGACTTAGTAGATATCTATAGAGTGTTCCACCCCACAAATTCAGAACACACGTTTTTCTCAGCTGCACATGGGATATTTTCCATATACTGTCTCATAGAACATGGTGAAGTAAATGCAAAGGGATTAAAATTATCCCACACAAACTATCAGACCACAATGCAATGAAATTGGAAATCCATGCCAAAAGAAACCACAAGAACTTCTTCAACACATAGAAATTAAACAAATCCCTACTGTACAACCAAAGGGTCACAGATGAGATTAAAGAAGAAATTAGACAGTTTTTACATTTCAAGGATAATGACAATAAAACATACTGGAAGTCATGAACACAATGAAAGCATTGTTAAGAGAGAAATTTATAGCAGTAAATACCCATATCAAGAAAGCAGAGTAAGCAAATTTAAACAACTTAATGTTGAACCTTAAACTTCAAGAAAAAGAAAAGCAAGCTAAACTAAGAGCTTGTACAAGGGAGGAAATTATACAGATCACAGCAGAAATAAACAGGAAAAAAAATACAAAAAAATCAATGAATTGAAAAGTCAGTTCTTTGAAAGATTAAATAAAATTGACAAACCCCTATTCAACTTTATCAAAAAAGGAAAGACTCAAATTTATGCAACCTGGAATGAAAAGAGTTAAATTACAACAGACCCTGTAGAAATCCAGAAAATCATCCATACTTACTTTGAAACTTGTATTCTAATAAGATGGAAAATACAGAAAAAATGGACAGATTCCTAGATGTATATGAATTACCAAAGCTGAATCAAGAAGATGTAAAAATCCTAAATATCCAATATCAACAAATGAAATTAAAGATATAATTAAAACCTATCAACAAAGAAAAGCCCAGACCCTGATGGATTCACTGCTGAATTCTACAAGATTTTCAAGGAAGACTTAATGCCAACAGCACTACTTCTCAAACTCTTTAAGGAAATTGAAAGAGAAGAAGTTTTCTCTAACTCATTCTTGCACTCAAGTATCTTGTATCCAAGTATTACCTTAATACCAAAACCAGAGACAGACCCAACCAAAAAAATAAAATTACAGGCCAATCTTTCTAATAAACATAGATGCAAAAATCCTCAGTAAAATACTGGCAAGTAGAATGCAACAAGTCATTATGAAGATTATACACCATGATCAAGTGGGATTAATTTCAGGAATGCAGAGATGGTTCAACATATGCAAATCAATAAATGTAATACACCATATCAACAGAACCAAGGACAAGAACCACATGGTCATCTCAATAGATGCAGAAAAGGCTTTTGACAAAACCCAACATTCATTCATAATAAAAACCCTACAGAAAATCAGAGTAAATGGTCTCTACTTCAATCCAATAAAATCCATATGTGATAAACCAACAGCCAACATCTTATTAAATGGACAAAAACTGAAAACTTTCAATCTAAAATCAGGAACAAGACAAGGATGTCCATTATCACCACTACTATTCAATATAGTTCTGGAAACATTAGCTAGAGCAATTAGACAAAAGAGAAATAAAAGGAATGAGGATAGGAAAGGAAGAAGTTAAATTGTCATTATTTGCAGATGATATGATAGTCTATGTAGAAGATCCCAAAACTCCATTGAAAGTCTCCTAGACATAATAACCAAATTCAGTGATGTAGCTGGATACAAGATCAACACTCAAAAATCAATATCATTCCTGTACACAAACAACAAACTCACTGAGAAATAAATAAGAGAAACCCACCCTTCACTATAGCATCCCAAAAAATGAAATACTTAGAAATCAATCTAACTAAGGAAATAAAAGATATATACAGTGAAAACTATATTACACTGAAAAGGAAATCAAAGAGGATTTCAGAAAATGGAAAGATATTCCCTGTTCATGGATAGGAAAAACAAACATTGTGAAAATGGCCATTCTCCCAAAATTATTATACAGATTTAATGCAATTCCAATCAAAATGCCATTTGAATACTTCACAGATCTAAAGAAATCATCCCTAAAATTCATCTGAAACAAGAAGAAACCTAGAATAGCAAAGGCGATTCTGGACAGCAAAGCTAAGGCAGGAGACATCACACTCCCTGACTTGAAATTATATTACAAAGCTACTGTGATAAAATCAGCATGGTATTGGAATAAAAACCGACCTGAAGATCAATGGAGCAGATTAGAAGATACCTCCACAACTACAAACACACTCAGCCATCTCATCTTTGACAAAGTGGCCAAACATGTACATTGGAGGAAAGATAGCTTATTTATTTATTTATTTATTTATTGGTACTGGGGGTCAAACTCACAACCTTGTGCTTGCCAGGCAGGTGCTTATGCCAGTGAGCTAAATCCCCAAAGATAGCCTCTTTAATAAGTGGTGCTGGAAAAACTGGCTCTCCATATACCAATAACTAAAACTAAACCCATGTCTATCACCATGCACTAAACTAAAGTCAAAGTGGATCAAAGATCTAAATATTAAGACAGAAACACTAAATCTACTGGAAAACAAAGTAGCTAGAAATCTTGACTACATATGAGTTGGCAGAGAGATCAGGAACAAAAATCAAACTGCTCAGGAAACACTCCCAGAATCAACACCTGGGATCCCATGTTATTAAAAAGCTTTTGCATGTCAAAGGAAATATCCAATAGAGTGAAAAGAAAACCCATGAATTGGGAAAATATCTTAGCCAACTGTCCCTCAGACAAAGGACTTCTATCTAGAACTTATACAGAATTTTTAAAAATCAGACCTCTGAAATTCAATGACCCAATCCAAAAATGGGCATCTGAGATGGATACACAGTTCTCAGATGAAGAAATACAAATGACAAATAAATATATGAAAAAATATTCAACATCAATGATCATTTGGGAAATGCAAAGTAAAACAACATTGAGATTCCATCTTAACCAAGAAACAATGGCCAAGATCAAGAAATCAACCAACAACAAATGCTAGAAGGAATGTGGGGGAAAAGGAATGCTTCTTCACTGTTGGTGGGAGACTGGTGCAACCACTGTGGAAATCATGTGGAGATTCCTCAAAAAGGTAGGATTACAGATTCCACTTGACCCAGCTATCCCACTTCTGGGCATTTTCCCAAAATAACTGAAAACATCATACCACAATGATATATGTGCACCCATGTTCATAGCAGCACCATTTGGTAATAGCCAAATCTTGGAAACAGCCCAAGTGCCCATCAATCAAGGAAAGTATAAAAAATGTGTGGTATTTTTATACAATGGAGTACTACTCAGCTATAAAGGAAGAGTCCATTGAGACTTTTATAAGTAAATGGATGCAACTGGAGACCATACTCATAAGTGAAATAAATCAAACTCACACATGAAAATATCATATTGTCCCCTAGTGTAAGAAGCTGAAAAATTATATATGTTCCAAAATCTACAATGAATACTATGTAAGGGTAAGAAACTGTTTAAAGAGAAAAAGTAATTAGAATAAAAGGAGAAAGAAGGAAGAGAAAAGGAAAAAGATAGCTAACTGACTGTACTACTAATTGTATTAGTTACTGGAAAAGAACAGTTTATACTCTTTGTTTAGATCAGTATTACATGTCTAGATCTGTTAATCTAAGCAACCCTCTTTAAGATAACAATATACAATATTACAACCACTGTCAAATTCCTATCATCTTGTTTTATAAATGCATCTTGTATTTGGCTTTTTGTTGTTTGTTTGTATTGCTTTTTTGTTTTTCTCTCTGTGTCTTTTTAATCTTAAATAAAAAATAAAAATCTAAAATCAAATTAAAAAGTAAGCAGCATACTATAATCTCTGGATACAGCAGAGGCAGTTATAACTATGAGTGCCTACTTCAAAAAGTCAATTACCACTAGGCATGGTTGTGCACTCCCATAATCCCAGCACTCAGGAGACTGAGGCAGGAGGATCATTGCAAGTTTGAGACCAGACTGGGCTACAAAGTGAGCTCAAGGCCAACGTGAACTGCATAGTAAGACCCTGTCTCAAAAAGAAACACACACATAAAAGTCAGATATCTCAAACAAATAATCTAAAGATGCATCTCAATATCCTAGAAAAATAACAATAACCAAAATCAAATGTAATGGAAGAAAAGAAGAAAGATCAGAGCTAAAATTAATGAGATACAGACTAAAAGAATATACAAGAGATTAATGAAACAAAGAGTTGGTTCTTTGAAAAGAAAAACAAGATCCATAAATCCTCAGCCAAACTTATCAAGATAAAGAGAAAGAAGACCCAAAGCAATATAATTAGAGTTGAAAAGTGGTATCTCACAGCAGACATCACTGAAATCAAGAGGATCATTCAAAATGCAAGCATAGGCAAAGACTTCATAGGAAGACCTCAATAGATCAGGAAATAATAGAGAGAAGTGACAAATGGAATTATACTAGGGTTGTTTTTAAAAAAATCAAGGGCAGCGCACGTGCTCGCCCCTCCAGAGCAGGCGAGGACGTGCGAAGGGGCAGTGCGCAGGGCTGGGAGAGTGCAAGCAGGCTGGTAGGCGAGCCGGGTGGCAGAAGCAGCAGCAGCAGCAAGTTACAGTTACAGTACTTACTTGTTGTTAGTGTCAGTCGCTCGGCAGCACGGTCATGGGCAGCAGGAAGAGCGTGGACATGTGGCAATGGTGGTCCCCGCAGTGGCCAGCGCGCCCCTCAGGAAAAGAATATTTGAGGTCCATTTGTAAAGAAAGGAAGGGAAGCAAGGACAGACCACCTAAAGTTGGAGCCAGTTAAACCAGGAAGTCTCATACTGTGCCCATGGAAAAGAGAAGTAGGAGTTGCATGTGATCACCTTTGCCAACCATCAAATTCAGCTGTGAATCCATCAGGACCTGGGCTTTTCTTTGTTGGAACCACAGCAGCACTGAAGTCTGGGGTTGGTGAGCCCAACTGAGAGCAGAGCCGGCTAAGGGACCTTCATGAATCCATGGACAGTGCTGGGAATGAGACCCCCCCCACAGGAAGGGCAGGACCAAATGGGCAACATGTTGAAATTCAGGCAGGAGGAACCTGAACCGGGAACCACAGTGACTTCAGGTTGCTCCTCCCCAGAGCAGGTGGTGGGATTTGCTTGGACTGGGCCATGCCCCTGGCCAGGACCCAGTGAGCCATCCCAAATTGATTCCCTGCACCTAGCACACACTAACTGGGTGAAGGCCCTTGAAATTTGGCAGGCCCAGTGGGGAGGATCAGGCAGGAGAGGGCGGAGGTCCCTCACCAGCATGTTTCGGAGGAACCATGGCCAACAGGGAAGGGGGCTGGGACCTGCACTGTGCACCTGTGTGGAGGAGGCTGAGACCATGACAGGAGAGAGAGGCAAGAGGAGGCCCCCAGCCCAGAACCCTGAGAGCACTGATCCACGAGAGGGAAAAACAAGGGAGACAGAGGGCAGCAAACACACAACATCAGACATGGCTTCAATGGACACTAAGAAATATCTTTGGGACCTTGTAGACAAGCTCAAAACTGAAATATTAAATCAGGTAAAGCAAGATATGAGTAGAGTAATAAAAGAAATGCTCTCAGGAAGCATCTCTCAGGAAGATACAGATGGAAGAAGGGAGGAACACAAAAAAAGGAGAGAAACATTTGATAAAAAATATAAAGAAAATATAGAATACATGAAGCAGATTCAAAGAGACTACCAGGAAATTAAAAACTCCATTGAAAGCTGGCAAAACTCCTTAAAAGAAACTAAGGACAGACTATCAAAACTTGAAGACAAGTTTGCAATGTGTGATCATGAAAGGAAAGATCTCTTAAAAATAACAAGGAAACAGGCAGTAAAAATACAAAGGCTAGAGGATGACAAGAGAATCTATAGTTTAAGAATAAGAAATGTGATTGAAGAAGCAGGAATACAAACAGGTGAATTACAAAGGCTATTCACAGAAATAATTAAGGAAAACTTCCCAAGCATGGGAAACGAAAATGACATTTGGTTATGTGAGGCATACCGAACTCCAGCCACCTACAACCAAAACAGAGCTACAACCAGACATATAATAATCAAGATACCAGAAATTCAACATAAAAACAGAATATTAAAAGCCATCAGAGAAAAGAAACAGATTACCTATAAAGGTAAGCCCATCAGGATCACAACTGACTTCTCGACACAGACCATCAGATCAAGAAGAGCTTGGAGCGAAATATTCCAAGCCCTGAAAGAAAATAACCTCCAGCCCAGATTGATGTACCCTGTAAAACTGTCACTAGAAATTAATGGAGAAACAAGATGCTTCCATGACAAAGAGGAACTGGGAGAATTTGTGACCACCAATCCAACCCTACAGAAAATACTGAAGGACATTCTAGAGAGAGAAAAAAAAACACCAGGATTTTAGGAACAGTGACAGAAAGGCCTCAATGAGTGGGGCAGGCAGTAGAATGAAGGAGAAAGCTAGACAAAAAAGGCAGAAAAATAGCATAGCAGAAATGAGGCAGAGAAGGATGACTAGCATCTCTAACATAGATGGCCTTGATACACTATATTGTTAATAGTGTACCAGGATTTACAACCCACATTACTCACACCACTCTGCTTAGATGTATTATATTCTGTTCCAGTCATTCTACCTGTGCTGGATTTGAGGGCACAGACAGCAACCCCGAAAATAGCAAGACAGAGTACAGTAATCATCCTTAATTTCCTATTAACTTAATCTGAAGCTCTGTATAACTTCAATGGACACTAAGAAATATCTTTGGGACCTTGTAGACAAGCTCAAAACTGAAATATTAAATGACTGATCTTTTACCATGTTTTACCATGACTGATCTTAATTGAATCTGGTTTGTTAGATTGCTGTTTTGTATTGATAGATTTTACTCAAAGCTGTTATGATTGATAGTATCAAGTCTGAGAGTATAGGCAACTGCACTTAAGATGACAAGATTCACTAGAATATCCACTCTGGTTTGATTATTACCTGCTTTTGAAGTTTTATACTGTCTACAATGTTTTATTTTTACTAATATTGTTATGTACTGCCATATTCAATTATACTGCTATATTCAATTATGCCTGATGATATAGACAATTCTGTTGAAGATAATAAGAAACAACACAGTAATCATTGATCACCTTGTACTGTGGCTTTATATGACTTTTTGATTTGTTTTTATAGGAATTTGTTTTGTTTTGCCTTGCTATGTTTTGTTTTTCCCTCTAATACAGACAGGATAGAAATACATGTAAAGACTCATGCATGCATAGCTATTTACACTCTCACTGTTTGAATGTCTACTTTGTATGCTTTCATTTTGTAACTTGAACAACTATTTCTAAGAGGATAATATGTGATTTATCAACCAGTATTTCTTATTGTTTATCTTTTTTTTGAAATTCTGTATTATCTCTACCCTTTACATGCTTTTGTTTCTCTTTAAATAAAAAAAAATTTTAAAAATCAAGTGCAGACTATAAGAAATGGATGAATTTCTAGACACATATAACCTACCAAAATTGAAACAAGAGAATAAAAACTTAAGCAAATAACTGTAATGAAAAGTATTCCAATAGGAAAAACCTGGACCAGACAGATTCAGTATTCAGTTTTATTAGGCCCTTAAAAAACTAACACAAATGCTCTTATAACTCCCCTTAAAAGGAAGGAAAAGAATAAACTTATTTTATGACTCCAGTATCAGCCTGACACTATAGACCAAGAAAATAATAGATCAATATCCTTGATGAACATACAAGCAAAATTCCTTAATAAAATACTTGCAAACAAAATTCAAGACATTAAAAAAGTATATACCATGATCAAATTGGTTTCATTTCAGGGATACAAGAATAGCTCAATATATACAGATCAATAAATACAGAAACAAAGATAAAAATTCCCTGATCATCTAAATTGATGCTGAGAAAATCTTCAATGAATTTCAACTTTCCCTCATAATAAAAGCCCTGAAAAACTCTGGATTGAAGATTCGTACTTCTACATAGTAAAGGTTGTTTATCAATGACTGACCTATCTAACATTGTACTGAATGGAATAAACTGAAAGCATTTCCATGGAGATCAAGAAAAAGACAAAGATGTCTGTCACCACTTCTGTTCAGTATAGTTCTTGAAATTTTAGCCAAAAGAACTAATCAGAAGAAATGAAAGGGATATAAATAAAAAAGGAAGAACTCAAATTATTCTTATTTTCAGATGGTATAATCTTAGAAGACCCTAAAGATGCCACTAAGTGACTTTTAACTGGTAGGAAAATTGAACAAATGAGCAGGATGCAAAATCAGCATAAAAAATTAACAGCTTTTCTATACTCCAATAATGAACTAGCTGAGAAAGAAATCTGAAAAACAATTCCATTCACAATAGCTCCTAAAAACACTTGAGAATCACTTCCACCAAGGAGATGGGAGAGGCATACAATGAAAATGCAAAACACTGAAGACAGAAATAGAAGAAAACTCTAGAAGATGAACAGACCTCCCATGTTCATGGATTAACAATTAATATTGTTAAAATGGCCATATAACTGAAAATTATCTACAGATTCAATGAAACCCCCATCAAAAGACCAGTGACATTCTTCACATTACTAGAAAAAATATCTAAACTTTATATGGAAACATAAAATACCAAGAATAGCCAAAGAAACTTGATGAAAAAGTAGTGCTGGAGGCATCACAGTACCTGAATTCAAATTACTAAAAAGCCATAGTAACAAAATCAGGGTGATACTGGCACCATAGCAGACAGGTAGTCCAAATGGAGCAGAAGACACAGGGAAAAAATCCATGCAAGTACAACCATCCAATTCTTGGCAAAGGGGCCAGAAACATATGTTTGAGAAAAGATAGTGTGTGAGAAAACCAGGCATTCCATATAGAGAAGGCTGAAACTACCTCTCCACCTCTCACCACATACAAAGATTAACTTGAAATGCATAAGATTTATAAATATAGGGTTTAAACTTTGAAACCACTACAAGGAAACATAGGGAAAACATTGCAAAATGCAAGAACAAGTAATGACTTCTTGAAAGGACTCCAGTAGTTCAAGAAATAATAGCAAGAATCAGCAAATGAAATTATATCAAAGTTAAAAACTTTGGACAGCAAAAGGAACAAATAACAGAGTAAAAAGGATTTACAGAATGGTAGAAAAGTCTTTGCCAACTAGGCTTCTACGGAATAATAGAATATATAAAAACTCAATTCAAAAGAACAGATAATCTAACAAAGAGACAAATGAACTGAACAGACACTTTCTCAAAGAATAATATAATTAGGTAATGATCTTATAAGTAAGTGTTTAACATCTTTAGCTGTGATAGAGATGCAATCAAAACTACATTGAGAGTCCATCTCACCCCAGTCAGAATTGTTATCAAGAATACAAAACGCATTAAATGCTGGTGAAAGATGATAAAGCAACCCTGCACACTGTTTTTAGGAATGCAAATTAGTACAGTTACAGTGGAAATCAGCATGAGGGTTCCTCAAAACACTAAAACTAGAACTACAATATGATCAAACTATCCTACTCCTTGTTACAACCCAAAGGAATTAAAGTCAGCATAGTATAGAAGTATCTGCATACTTGTGTTTATTGCAGCCTGATTCATGGTAACCAAGATATGGAACCAGCCTAGGTGCCCATCAATGGATAAAACAATATGGTATATATACACAATGGAATATCATATCGATGCAAAAAAGAATAAACTATGTCACTTGCAGGAAAATGGATGGAACTGGAGATCATCATGTTAAGCAAAATAAGCCAGATGCAGGAAGACAAGTGTCATATTTTCCCTAATATATGACACCTAAAAAAGATGATATGAGATAGTAGGAAGACCATTATTAGACAGGAAAAAGGGAATCAGGGGGAGGAGAAGGGTTATATAGGAAGATGGAGGGATAGATATGATCAAAATATATGCATTTATGAAAATGTCACAGTGAAACACAATATTGTATAAAATCAATACACTAACATACTAACAAAACATTTTTTGGAAGCAAAGATAATCCATTTTTATTGGTATTAAAAAATACAGTATCCCCATGTACAGTTGTAGGCTGTATGAAAAGATGGCAGAGAGGCCATGGACACATGCCCAAAGCTTGCAGACCACACTGGCTTCTGTGAGAAAGGTGACCTCAAGTGGTCACACCAAGCAAGGAGTGCCAGGAGAAGGCCACCAGCTCCTGCAACTGCCTTCCTGCTGCTCATCTCCAGGGAGGTCTTAAAGGGGTAAAGACACAGGTGCCCACTTGACTGTCACCTCTGGTGTGTGTGCTACCTCTGTCCACTGAAGCCTGTTCAGCCTACTCTGTAGGATCCTCCTCAAATATTTACTGTCACTGACTTTTTATTTTCTAGATCCTGGTGGTTTTGGGTATTGGGCGAACTCTTATGCCACTGATGCCCAGACCCGGTTTTCTGTGCGAAACTCCCTCTAGCAAGATCTGCAATGGCTTCATGTTCGTTGCTTTCAAGGCCAGCTCCTTGGTAGTCCCCAGGCTAGAGAGCCAAGCAGAAGAATCAATTCTCATAGGATAGGGATGGAGAAAGGGAGAATTTACCTGCAAGGTATAAAAATCTATTGAAAAAGCAACCATAATAAAGATGCAAAGAGAAAACCATATGTAAATCAAACTGAAGGAAAGCAAGAATTGGATCACACTATATGAAAAACTGATGTATGATGAGGCAAACATCACTAAGAAACTTAGTAGGGAAATTTAATAAATCATAATTTAGTGCTAAGGAGTGAATTTGCAGAAGGAATTAGACTCATCCCTTATGCTACTCACCAAAATCAAAGTTAAATATTTAAAGAAATAGCAAATCATAGAGAAAGGCGCCATCATACAGAACTTGTCATTTATCCTTCTTTGGAAGTATGGGGGAGGTGCACAAAACAGCACTTGTGGAGCGACAACTATATGCAGGAAGTGTGCATGGCTTATCTCATTAAGTGCTTACGACCACCCGGAGATGGCTGTTGCTCTCGCCTTTCAGATATGGAAACTGAGACTTCAAGGAATACAGACACCTTCTCAATGTAAAACAGGGAACAGTTCGAACAGCCCATCTTTCAGAACTTCACATCCCGTTTTGCCTTGTGAGTGCCCACCAGGCCAAGGCAGTTCAGATGTCCAGTTTGGCAGACAGAGCTCTAGGGTCAGGCCAGTCTGAGACTGAGAGGATGAGAAATGGAAGTTAGGGCCACACTGAGGATGAGGCAGCAGCCCAAGGAAGCAGAGTCTGACAGAGAGGCAAAGGGGACCCCAGGGTGGCCATGATCCCACTTAGGCAGCAAAGAAGATGAACCTCTGGGTCCTAGGGGAGCTTGGGTGGCTACTGAAAATGCTAGGGCCCTTAGGAACCAGTTCACCACCATCCTGACTCATGCATAATCCCATGCATGTGCAGGTTAAATGAGTCAAACTAGGGAAATACTAAGTGGGACCCAGGATGCAAAGGAGCGCAGAACCTATGTTTGTTGAGTGAGTGTCTGTATTTGTTCAATGTCAACATTTACCCATTAGTTCTGAAGCAAACTTGAAGCTGAGAAAAGGGAAGTTTATCAAATCCATTCTGCTTGGATGACAATAATTTCACATTTTTCATCAGTTGTAGCTGAAACATTCCAATTTGGGAAAATGGGCCAAGCTGTATTGCTGTGAATTAATTGTAAGTTGTGATTCTAGCAACTCATAGCAGGAGGACAAGCCAGCCCAATGCCTCCAGCTTCCTATTGCGACAAACACCTCTGATGACAGTTTCCATAATCAACACCTCTTCCAACTGCACAGATCATCCCAGATTGCGAAGAGCTGCTTTCACCCGTGGGTACACAGAACCTCCCTTCAAGGCGGGATGTTATCCCATTCCATAGAAGAGAAGATGGCACACTACACAGCAGGGGACCTCCTGGGGTCATTCCAGTAGTTGGTGGCAGAGCAGAGTTGCAATCTCTGGGATGTGCACAAACAGCATGTGCTTGGTTGTCTTGATGAAGACTTACCATATGAAGCCCAGACAGGTCCTGCTTAGTTTCATCTGCCTGTCTTCCCTAGGTCCGAGGGTCTCCATTGTAAATTGTACCCTGCCACCTTCTAACTGGAAGGAGACAGGAGGAGAGCAGCAACCTCAGTCCTATAGAATTACAGGCCCATGGATAGTGTCCAACATAGTACTAGATCCCTGACCTCCCAGCCAGAGTGAGGTACCTTCATCCACTAAAGTTTCACAGGGGAGATTTGGGCACAAAAGATGTCAAAGTATAGCTCAGATGCTCCAGTACTGGATAGGTCCTTCAGGAGCCTGGTGTCTCTGGGTCCAGGCCTCAGCCTGCCTGGAACTGCAAACCCTTCCTGGGTTGCACCACAGAGCCTGAGAAAAACCACTGAGCCACATCACTGGACTCTACCCATAGACAGGGCCCTCCAGTTGTCTCTAAAAGGAAAAGAAGTCTGACTTGTAAAGATCCATTTGGCCCTGTTGGCTGTGCCATGAGTTACTGTGTAAATAACGAACTCTTCAATTGCATTCTGACCAGCAGTTTGCAGTGTGATTCGATATTTTCATGGTAAATATATTAGTGGGTTTTTTGCAAAGAGTTAAAATGCCATACCATCAGAAAGACTGGATGGAGATTTCTTTATAATTTAAACACATCAAATGCTCACACCTTTGAGAGGCTCTGGCTGGAGGGCAGAGTGTGGAAAACAGAGATAGGGAAGTATGATGCATCCAGAGCCCAGAAAGAGCAAGACTCTCCAAAGGTGCAGACACTGTGGAGAAGGATGTGGAGACAGGAATGGAGGTTGAGCTGTGGTCTCAGTGCCCCAGACGCCAGACTAAGAGGGCTTTTCTACAGCCATGGAGAGCCAAAGAAAGCAACTCAAAGAGGAACGTCTGCGCTGGACCAGAAATGCACACTGATGCAGTTTTGGAAAATGGTATGGAGGCCCAGATCTGAGGCAGAGACCATTCTGGGGGTTGTGCGGCCATGTGGGTGAACTTCTTCATGGGAGGAAAGCTGGACACCACTTTGTAGGAGACACAGGAGGAAGCTCCCTTGGGCTTTGGATGTGTGACCATGACAATCACCAAGGCAGAGACTCCCAGAGGAAACTGCTGCATTTGATTTAGGGTGTGCTGTTTGAGTCTTGGGACCCCAAGAGAATGCAAGCATCCCTTAAAGTCCAGAGACATAAGTGAAACTTAGGGGAGAACCACGAGCTGTCCATATATATTTGAGTGTCCTCCACCTTCCAAGCTTAAGGACAATCAGTTGAAGTGGATGAGTTACTAACAGAATATAAGAGGGAAGTGGTGGAGGCTTCTGCCCAAGGGCAGTGGAAGCTGCTCTTCTTTTCCTTCAGGCAATGCTTAGGGCTGAGCTGGTGGGACCAGCCAATGTGTATTGCCAGGGTTTCAATGTGTGTGAGGAAGCTGGTCCTTGGGAACTATCTGGAAAGCCTGCTCTTTCTTCCATGACCCAGTTCTAGAGAAAATGACACTAATAATACGCAGTGACTTCACTGAGTTGTGAAGAGGCAGGAGCTAATGTATGCAGCGGCTCATTATACAAATAACCTGTCCCAGTGACTGGGAAGGGAAATGAGTTGCCTGTTCCTTTCTCTCCCCAGATTCTGGAAACCTCTGCATTGGCCAGTACATTGCCCTGCTCTTCCTACAAGCAACTGCAGGTTGGCACATCAGTGCCCTCCGGAGTAGACCTCTATGGGAGCACACACAGTTTTGGTCAACCACTGTGTCCAGATGGTAACAAGATCACAACCCTCAGTTCGGGGAGGGAACGCTGTGTGACCCAGGACACCTCCCTCTCTGACAGTCTGCATAACTAGAATGCACGAAGCCACCTGAGCCTCAAGCCCCAGCCCTGTCCAGTGCCCAGTGCGTGGGAGTTGGAAATAGTAGATTTCTGAGCAAATGAGTGGAAGCAGCACTGCTTGCCATCCTCTTTTTCCCACCTGGCACACTCACTGGCAACCAGGCACTGTGCAGATACAGCTCTGTGGCTGTCCCAGCCCCCACTGGACAGGGACCAGCCATGCACTGTGGGGGAGGGAGCAGAAGGCTGAGACAAGAGCCCCTCTCTGCCCCTGCACTGCTCTGCAGAGGCTGGGCCTGGCCCAGGAGCCTCTGCTTCTCCAAAGCCTCATTCTGCAGGCCTCAGAGTATGGCCCTGCGTGAGGCTCTCATGCCCAGCCGCCCGGCCATGATGTCCAAGTCAGGGGTAGACTTCTCAACCTGCAACTGGACTATTTTTAACAGCCATTGCCATGGCAGCATGAGAGTCAAGGGAAGGAGGAGGTGGCCTTCCTGACAGCAGCACAGACAGGGCTCTGCTCCTTGATGAGTCCTCATGAGCCACTCCCAGACCTAGCTGGGCCTCTGTCTCTCTGCAAGAGGAGGGCCTGACCGAAATACCCCCCACCCCAGTCAGCTCTGGGTCCACCCGCTGATTTTCTATTTTAGTTTATGTTTTTCTTGGCACATGTCTGCAGTACATAAAGCTCACACTGGTCCTGGGGCTCACACACCTCCATCACACACCTTCATCCTTTGTTTTGGTACCCTTACCCCCCACCCCAGCCCTTCTTCCCTTCCCCACTTACTAAAGCTCTCCATTTTTCCATTTTCCCTTCAATTCTTTTCCTTTAAATGCCTTTTCCCTTCCTTCTCTTTCTCCTCCCTCATCTCTCATTCCCCTTCCCATTTGAACAAATTCTTCCTGCTTCCTGATATCTGCCCTGTTTTGTTCCTTATTTATACTTTGAGTTTCTCACACAAGAGAAATAATGTGATATTAACTCATGTGTCCCATTTATGTCATTCAAGATTATGTTCTCAGGCTGTACCCATTTTCCTATGAATGTCTCAAGGCTATCCTTATTTATGGCAGAATAGTACTCCATTGTGTGTAAAGACCACATTTTCTTTATCCATTCATCTGTTGATATGCATGTGGGCTGTTTCCAATGTTTAGCAAGTATAAATTGTGCTGCTATAAACATGACTGTGCATGTATCACTGTAGTATGATGTCTTTCTCTCTCTCTCTCTCTCTCTCTCTCCCTCTCTCTCTCTCTCTCTCTTGCTGTTGTTGCTTTGAGACAGGGTCTCACTATCTGGTTCAGGCTAGCCTTGAACTCACTTTGTAACCCCAGGGTGGTCTCAAACTTGCAGCAATCCTCTTGCCTCAGCCTCCCAAATGTGGAGCAGGAGGGATGGCTCTGCAGGCACCTCTCCCTGCACAGCCACCTCTGCTTTGCCTCCTGTTTCCCTCCACACCAGAACTTGATGGCCTCCTCTGGTCAGAGTCTCCTTCTGGTGCGCCCCTTTCTGCTCCTCCAGGAGAGGACATTGCTTGAATTTCGAAGCAGGAGGCAGGGAATGTGGCACTTGCTAGATGCAGTCCCCTCACCTGGGAGATTGGTTGTCTTGTTAAGCTGCTGAGAGGGATGAAAGTAGGGAACATTCCCAGGAGAGAACTGGACTGACCAGGCTGGCTTTTGTCTGAACTGGGCTCTGCCAAGGACAGAATATGCAGACCTGTGCCCAAAGGCCTGCTCTGCCATCTCTCCTCAAGAAAGTTATGGAAAGCCTGAAGGATTCTTCCACCTGGGAAGGCAGAGATCCTGTGTTGTGGTTCCCAGGGTTTGCTAGGACAAGGGACCTTCATCCCAGGGGAAAATGCCTCAAGAAAACTGAAGACTCCTGCAGGCTTTGCCAGGGCTGCCGAGGACCAGGTCACCCATTCACCCTGCCCAGCTTGCACTCAAGTCATCCCAGTTTCTTCCCCAGGCTTGTTTTAAAAATACTCTTCTAATATAAAGAATTAAAAAACATCAAGCCTCCAAATTCAAAGACCTTCTCCAAAAATGGGTATCTGAAATGAACACACATTTGTCAGATGAAGAAATACAAATGGCAAATAAATACATGAAGAAATGTGCACCATCACTGGTCATTTGAGAAATGAAAATTAAAATAGCATTGAGATTTCACCTCACTCTGGAAAGAATAGCTGCCATCAAGAAAACAACTGATAAATGTTGGCGAGACTGCAGGGAAAAAGGAACAGTGCTCCACTGTTGATGGGAGTGTAGACTGGTGCAGCCACTGTGGAAATCAGTATGAAGATTTCTCAGAAGACTAGAATTGGAAGCTCCATTCAATCCAGCTATTCCCCTCCTGGGTATTTTCTCCTCAGAACTGAAAAGATCACGTCACAGTAATATATGTGCATCCATGTTTATACCAGCACAATTTGTAATAGCTAAATCTTGGAAACAACCAAAATGCCCTTCAACCTCACAGTGGATGAAAAAGATGTGGTATCTTTATACAATAGAATATTACTCATCTATAAAAAGGGATGATCTTGAGGCCTTCATAGGTAAATGGAGGCAACTTGAGACTATCCTCATAAGTGAAATAAATAAAAATCACATTTATAAATATCACATTGTGTCTCTAGTGTAAAGAGTAGTAAGAACTGTAGGAGTAATAAAACCCAAAATGTGTAATTGCTATTGTAAAAAAGAAAGGGAAAGTGCTCTAAAGGATATAACTGCATGTATGTTTAAGTGTGTAAGATAGATGACCATATTACTAAATTTTTGTTGATCATTGAACAGAACTGTTTTCAGTCTCACTGTTTGAATGTCCACTTTTTATGCTTTAATATGATAACTTGAACAACCATTTCTAAGATGACAATATGTAATTTATCAACTAGTGATTTATTAGTGTCTTTTTGAAATTCTGTATTATTTCTACCCTTTTTTCTGTTTTTCTTTTTTTCTCTTTAAATAAAAATTTTTAAAAAGGAAATCATGTGCTTAAAAAATACTGCTCTTATAACACAATTTACCCTTTTCAGAAAATGTAGAAATGTTGAAAAACACAAAGAAAATAAAAACCTCCACAGCTAACCACAGCTCCCATTCTGGTGTCTAGTCTTTCCCCAATGAATATTGATATGCTTTGCACATGAACATATATGTGTGCATGTGCATTTATTAATAGAAATGTATATTTATGCCATGAATATATATTTTTAGAAAAAAAGCGTTGTATTATGATGAGAACTCAGAGTCAGTCATCAGACTACCTGAGTTTTAATACTGGCTGTTATTTGTTCCCTGTGTGGTTGTGATCCTAACTCTGTGCATCTCAGTTTCATAATCTGTAAAAAGCCACAGTGGTTTAGTTTTTTTGAGACAGTGTCTCATCATGTAGTTCAAGGCAATCTTGAACTCACTCATAGCACAGGCTGGTTTTGAACTTGCAGCAGTCCTCTTGCCTCAGCCTCCTGAGTGTGAAGATTACAGGCATGTGCAGCCATGCCTGGCAGTAAATCAGTTTGTGAAAAGTAGATCTCCTTGTTGCCAGCTCCTCATGGGTTGTGTTTTTGCAACTGGCTCCATTGTCTTCACTCTCCCTGCCCTTTAGCCACCTTCTGTGCTGTCCTTTTAAATTCCATGTATTGGCCTCTTCCAGCCAGTTGTTAAAGTCAATTAAAATACTCATTTACAAAACTCTCAAGTCACCCAGCTCTTGAACAACCAGCACCACAACTTGCTGAGGGCCGTACCATGTCCTCTGTCAGCTGCAGTTCCAGGTGCTGCCCTCACCACCACCTGCACCCCCACTGTTGTCCTCACCTCAGTCTAGCTGCTGCCCCCCAGAGCCTCTGGGGACCTGGATGCCATGAGATGCTGGTTTCAGCCTACCCTTGCATTTGGCACTAATGCTGTTCCCTCTCTTCCTTGTCCTCCCTGACGTGTGCTGTCCTGTCTCAGGGCCTCGCTTTACCCCTTCTGTCCATCCCTGCTGGTCTTCAGCCCATGTCTCCGCACTTCACACTTACACTTTTCTCTGTTTACTGGGGATTGAACCCAGGGCCTTCACACTGGGCTGTTCCTACTCATTTTTTGTGAGAGGCCACCAAACTGCTCCATATGTGCTCCTTAGGGACCCCCCCCACCTCCCTGATGATACCAGCAAAACCATGAGCTTTTGAAAACAAGGCCTTTTGTCACCCCAGGGCTCCTCAACTGCAGAACTCTTTTTTTTTTTTTGTCTTTATTTTGCATCTGTGTGTCATATTGCCAGGTGGGCTGGAACAATACTTTCTGTGGGTGCTTCAGTAATTTTATAACATACAACTTATCTCATGTAGTCTACTATCAACTTTTGTACTTCCTGCTTGCAAGTCCTATATAAACTAAATTCAAAGTAGACTCAAGACTGGTGATTTGGAACTGGTCTTCCCGTCAGCCCACTGGAGTAATAAGTAGTTTGCCTTCCAGCTCCTTGGTCCAAGCTGTCTCCCTTTCGGTTTGGTACTAGGGTTCTGCAACAGTTGGAGGCTGTGTATGCAAGGCAGCTGGGCTTCCTGTGTCCTCAGCATTGCAGATGCTACTCTGCTGTCTGTACTAGGTGACCTTGATGCTTGACAGACAGATGAGCATGATAAATTACTAAGTATATGAGTTTACTGCCTTCCATGGGGTGCTCAGGCTGTAAGAACTTTAAAGATCATCTGACACAGCTGTGCCCTTGGCACATTTACAGAGGTGCAGAGAAGACTGCCCATTATCATACAAATGGTGCCATTTCTCCTGGGGCCAAGCTACCAAGACAACCTGAGATCTCCTAAGAGTCTCGGCTGGATTCAGGCTGGGACCTGACACTCCTGTTGCTCTCCAGAGCCTCTCCTCAGATCCCATCAGGAAAGAGGGATTCACCTTGTGCATGGAGGAGTTTCCTAACTGTGGGTGATTCCCCACCATGTTACAGCAAAGCATGTGCTCATAGAGTTGCTGATGGAATACTGCTGTCCCATAGAGAAGGATAAACTGAGTCATTCAGAGGAAAATGGATGCATCTCAAGACTATAACATTAAGCGAAATGAATCAGAAACAGTAGCATAAATATTGCATGATTTCTCTTATAGGAGAAGCCCAAAGTATAAATAAATTAAAAAGAAAAAGAAAAGATACTAGGAATCAGGGATATATATATTTTTCAAAGGGAAGGGAGCCAAGAAAAGAGAGAGGGAAAGAAGACGTGGAGAAGGGGAGGTGAGAAGAATGAAGATGTGTTTTGTGCATTCACCAACTCCCCATGATGGGTGCAACCATCACAAACTTCAGATGTGGACCAATAAAAGATTTATTTCAGAAATACAAAACATGCCCAGGAGAGAGAGTAGCACAATGAATCTTTGCAGGGCTATTATGAAACAGCAGCTTGGGCTGATTGTGTCTGTTTCTCCCCATCATGGGTTGTGGTTATCTTGTTTAGTTTCATTTTACATCTAGACTAAAGTAAGATTTCTCAAAAATTTTGGTTTCAACATTATTTTGCAGTTTTACAAAATAATGAGACCAAGAGAGCTTTTATTTATGAAAGCTGATGATTTTATATTCATAAAACTTAGAAACCTTAAAATATTTATTTAACACATTTAACAATAATGCATCCATTACTGGTTCACATAAATGACATATTTTAATAAAAACTATATTTTACAAAACAGTAAAATGACAAAAAGAGTGGCACTGTTTAACCCTTTTACAAATCTCTTCAATGTCTAAATAACAGACACTGGGTTCTTAATGTCCCCTTCTGCATTGTTAGCTACTATTTGTTGTTTGAAATACATAAAGAAAACCTGGCCTCACACAGATATGCACCTGGAAAATGAAGTATATTTTACTTGTCTTTTCAGATATTTGTGGATATTTTTTCTTGACACTGGATTTGATACAGTAGTATCTGAAATGCTGGTTTGGAAACCTAGGGGAAACCTACACACACCCTCCAGCACCACTGGCTACTATTGATTCTATGGCTAATTTTAGCAGTCATTTATCTCAGCAGTGAAGTCATGGACCTGATTGGCTTTGCTGTACATAATGTCACTGTGTAACAAACTTAATGGTCACCTTGTCTAGCTCAAACTGGTTGAAATGCTGAGCCTTCATTTGGGCCCCACAGGTGACCTTTCAATGTTGGAAGCCACAGTGTACTCTGCCCATGCATCCTGTGAAGAACTGTGCAGTGCTGACCACCTCTCCCTTCACTTTCCTGACTCTAGTCACCTTGCCCTGTACCCTGGTCCTCTTTCCTATCAATGCCCTAAACCTGTCTTGGCGAGGAGAACTTGAGACTTGGGGCATCATCATGGCTTGTATCTAGATGTTCCCCAAAGCCTCATAAGCTCACTGGTGGGACTTCTAGAAGGTGATTGAGTCTAAGCATTGGATTAATGGTGTGCAGTGTCTTTATTGCAGTTCTGGGTGTGGCTGAATGTATTTACTGAAGACAGAAGACCCACCCTGGGTGTGGGTGGCACCAATCAACAGGCTTGAAGCCTGGATGGAATATAAAGAAACAGAAAGAAGGCAGGCTCACTGCTGCCTTCTACCTTCTACCTGCCTTTTCATAGACTATTTTTGTTCTGCAGTGCCCTTCTGCCATGCCACTTGCCTTGAAACCAGCTGACTATGGACTGAAACCTCTACAAACTGTGAGCTGAAATAAACTTATTTCTTTAACTTGTCAGTGTCAAGTATTTTGTGCCAGTAATGAGAAAAGTAAACAAAATTCCCCTTTCCTCAGATCATTTGCCTCCAAAATAAACTCTTTCTCTTCATTTGGTGGCATCTGCAATGGTGAACCTAAAAGACTTGGAATTTTCATACTTTGTTACATGAAAATCCATTGTGTTTGCTGCACTCTGAGTGGATCTTTTATCTGTGCATGACTTTGTTTCTTTATGCATGGATCATTTGGAAAGCTCTGGCTGGCCAGGGGTTACAAATCTTCCAAACGCTGGCCTATTTATGATGCAAGAGGCAAAAATTACATTTGTTAATGTAGCAAATCTCATCAGAACACCTTTACATTTTGGCAACTCCCAAATACATCTTTTATCAAATTTTAGTTTTCATTTGAAAGGTTCATTTTTATTACTGGACACAAATTTTGTTGATCATTTTATTTAAAATAACATTCGACTTTGTGGATTTTTTGGGAAAAAAAATGTCTGCCAAAATACCCATGTCTGAACTGACCATAATTCACTGTTAGTTTTTCAAGTAAACATCATGTTCCATGGAAAAAACATCTGGTTCCACCTGCACTCAAAAAACACACATGCTACCTCTGGAGACCACAGCCACCCTTGGGTGAAGGACACTCCACAAGTGCTGCCATCACATCTTGTGAAACAGCAAAAGATGCATACAATGCAAGCTTCAGTGCAACTGGATGCCTTTGATTTTTAATTTCTTTCTTCTTCTAACCAAGTGGTACTGCAGAGCCCGTGGTTGCTGGAATGGTATCTGCAGAGACATCAGCAGTGCTGCTCACTGTTCTGCACCATCAGTCCAGTGTCAAGTGGTCAGCAAGGTAAAGGATACCATAACATTGTTGTGGAAATAGTTTCTACTCTCCAAATCCCTGCAAAGCGTCTTGGGGTTCCCTGTGCTTTGAGAAGTGCTTTAAAAAAAAAAAAAAGCATATCCCCTATCTTGTATCATTCACTTATAAAAAATGAATGTTTCATAAAATAAACTACATTAATATTGCATCTAATACAATGTTCTTAATATTATCTAATAATAGCTATGTCTGAATTTCCCTTGATATCTCAAAAAAAATTTTTTTACCATCACTTTGAAACAGAATTCAAATGATGTCCACACATGTTGCACTTGTTTTCTCTAAAAGGTCGATTTCAGTGTCCTTTCCTCCTTCCATTTTTATTTCACTTATTTGTTAAAGAAAGTGGATCATCCCTGCTATAAAAGCTCATATATTCTGGATTCAACCAATGGCGTCTCACAGTGTCATTTAAGAGGTTTTTTTCAGCTCTCATATTTCTTGAGGGTTCAGACTTGCGCTAGAGCAGGTATATCAGACCTCACACTTCTGGTGACTGCATGCAGTGATTCTTTCTGTGAGGTTGCCTCCTGTGGAGATGGCACAGCAGTAGCCCTGGTCTCCACACATGGAGGCCTCAGCTCCTTCACTCCACAGCCAGGACAGCAGCACACCTCTAGATGTGCCTAGTGTTCTCTGGGGACCAACATCACTTTCAGTTGTTGAGAACCACTGCTCTGCATGTGCTATCTGCAAAAAACAATGGATTTTTAGATTTAGGTTCAGCTTCAGTTTTGGCAAGAAGTGAGGCAGAGTATTTCTTACTACATCTCCGTAGTGTCTGATTGCCCAGTTTTCTCAGTAATGCTGAGATTTACTCCTAAGTTTGTGTGAACAAACAGAGCCATCAACCTTAAAAGTTCCCAAAATCCTTCTGAAAGTTTTAGGGTTTATGAATGAATACAGCCTGTATCTTGATTTAGTTAGGAATCTTAGCATGGAGATTTGCTTTTTCTCTTTCAGTCATCTGCTTCTTGTTACCTTGAAATTGGAACTGTGTGAGTCAGCTTTCTGTCCCTATAACAAAATCCTTGAGATAATTACCTTATAAGGTTTACTTTGGCTCACAGCTCCAGAAGCTGCATGTAGGACTGGAGCTCACTTTGGAGAACAAGTTAGGCCAAAGTGGGACCCAGAGCCCATCTGGGTCTGTATTGCTCTGCCGGGCTGGAACCACTTCTTCCTTGGGTCCAGGCCCCTCAGTTGATCCTGGGGAGTAAGAAATCCTTTAGGCCCTTTTACCCTTAATTTCTATACACAGACAAAGCATGGCTTCCCAGGAAGCAGAGAATATTGAGAGTAATAGGCTCTGCCAAGGTGCAGATGAAGCTGCTTCTGGAAAGACCAGTTTGTGAGGTATAGATGCTCAAGAATGCAGATTCTGGTCTGGGAAGATGGCAGAGCAGTAAGCAGCAGAGACAACAGCCTTTCTGAGAGTTGCTGTCCAGACTCTGGAATATAACAACATAAGAAAGACAAGAAGCAGGAAAGTAGGTTCCCTGGACCCAGGAAAAATCTGAAGCATGAATTGAAGTCCTTGGAGAAAGTGAAGAGAGAAACTTCAGTAAAGAAGGAGGCAACTGGCAGTGTCTAGTCCCTGAGACAGGACTCACTGCATGACAGCAGTTCAAACCTGTGGCTGCACAGTCATGGCAATGGCGACAGCTGGTTTCCCTGGAGGCCTCTGCAGAGAGATGCAGCAGTGGAAGGGAGCAATGGATGTGGAGGGGAGCAGTGGACATGAAGGACTACACTGACTGGGGGTGAATGCAGGGGTCTCACTCTTGCAGTGGGAGAAAACAACTGGCTTGGAGGCATCTTGGAGATGAGCCACCTGAGGTCAGAGCTCAGAACTGGCTCCCTCTAGTGGCTCCCAAAAGGGCTCAGATGCATGGAAGGTGCTAGGAAGAAGGTGAACCAATGTAACCAGGAAGTGCAGGCTTACTGAGCGTACCCACTACCCCACCAAAAAGCTACTGCTGGTGTGCTGCGATAGACTGACTCTGTCTCCACAGGTTGTCTGCCAGTGAAAGCAGAGACAAACCTGGACAAACTTGGAAGTAGACTTTTTTTTTTCTGTCTTCTTCCTCCTTTCTGTCATGTTTGTCTTTGGATCTTAGTTTTTGTTTGCATGTTGTTGTTGTTGTTTCTTTTCTTTCTCTTTCATGTTTAATCTTATTTTTATATAAGTGTTAACATGGTTTCTAGCCTCCCTATGGCTCTATTCTATTCTTTTCATCTCTTCCTACATTTTTTCCCTCCAGTCTTCTACACTAGTTTCCCAAAGTTAGTGTGATCCCCCTTGGTCCTCTAACCTTACTTCTAATCTCTTCATGTTTTTCCAATTCTCTATTTTCTTGTTAAACTATATTAAATTTTAACCCCCAAGGGCAAAATTGACATACCAATTGGCATATCATTGTATACTGCATGTAAATTTCTGGTTTGTTTTAGATTATGTTATATAACCACAAATCTAGTTTATACAGTTAAAAATGGCAAACTAAGGGTTAGCCCAGTCTGTTATTTTCTAGGCTGTTTGATGCTAGTGGTACCACTACAGCCAAAATTGACTTAATTGTTCTAACAACTGTTGGTCCTGGTATTCCACAACCAAGATTGACTAAGAGTCACAGAAAATACTGTGGCACAGTGCCAAGGAACCAGGGGCTAAGCAAAACAAACAACTTCCCATCTCCAACAACTGAAGAGCTGAGATCTTCTAACAGACTCAAAACCCAAAAACCAACTATATCTAGAAGATACTTCAGAGAAGTAGTCATCACCTATGGATCCTAAATACTAGCAATAAAGCAGCCCCCCCATAGGCAATTTACAAGTATCTCCCCAACAATTAAACTTGAAAAAGAAAGAAACAAAACAAAACAAAAGAAGCAGACACTTAAACAAAATGCAACCCTAGACATCAAGTTCACCAAATACAAATCCAGGGGGTAATGAGGTGAGATGATCAGAAAGCCTCCCACCAGGCTGCTCTGAAGTGATAACAATAAAGCAATTGAATGAGGCTCTGGAAAAAATAAAATCAGAAATAATCTCTCAGATAACTACAGAGATGATATCCAAAATAAAGACCATGCTTAGTGATGCTAGACCAGATACAGATAAAAAAATAGATGAGCTCAAGAAAATTAAGGAAGCTCAGCAAATGAAAGAAATGCTATCCATAAAGCAGATTCATGCAGACATCCAGGAGAATAAAAATTCCACTGAAAATATTTGATGTTGATTAGGCCAGTGTGAGGACAAGATCTCAGATATTGGAGACAGGCTTGCAGTGAGTGACCAGGAAATGAGAGATTTCTCAAAACTAGCACAGGAACATGAGAAATCAATCCAGAAGCTGCTAGAGGAGACAAAGAAGAATAACTTAAGGTTGATTGGCTTCAATGAAAAAGCAGGAGATACTACAAACGACATTAAGAAAATGTTCACAGACATCATGGTGGAAAACTTCCTTGGTAGAGAAAAAGAATTTGACATACAAATAAGTGAAGCATATAGAACTCCAACTAGTCATGACCAAAAAAAAAAGGAAAGAAATCTACATCCATGCTTTTCACAGTCAAAATTCCAGAAATTCAACATAAGAATAAAATTTTAAAAGCTGTTAGAGAAAAGAAACAAGTCACCTATAAAGGAAAGCCCATCGGAATCACAGCTAACTTCTCAGCACAAACTCTCAAATCAAGGAAAACAAATTTCAACCCAGACTGATGTACCTATCTTTCAAAACTGATGGAGAAATAAGATACTTCCATGACAAATAACAGCTGAGGAAATTTATAACCACTAAACCAGCACTACAAAATGTTCTGAAGGACATTCTAGAAAGAGATAATAAGGACTACACCCCCATGGACCTCAACAGAAGGAATCCAATAGGCAAGGCAGATAATTCGAGGGAAGGGAAAAAAGGGGGAAGCCAACAACAGGAAAAATCATGACAAGGACAAGTCAACACATATCAGTTATAACCATCAATGTTAAAGGTCTCAATTCACCAATCAAAAGACACAGGCTGGCAGAATGAAGAAGCAAGAATCCAACAATATGCTGCATACAGGAAACACATTTAATGCAAAAAGAAATTCATAAACTGAGAGTCAAAGGCTGGAAAACAATACTCCATGAGACAGGCACCCAGAAAAAAAGTAGGGATAGCTATTCTATTTGCAGAAAAAGTGAATTTCAGACCAAGACTGATGAAGAGAGACAAAGAATGTCACTACATCCTCATAAAGGGAACAATCCAAGAGGAAGAGATAACAATCATAAATATATATGCAACAAATGCCAGCACACCCAACTGTATAAAACAAATGCTAATGGACATGAAAAATCAAATAAGCCCTAATACAATTGCATTGGGAAATATCAATACCCCACTGTCACAAAAAGACAGATGAACTAGAAAAAAATCAATAATGAAATATTAGAACTGGATCAAAATTTGAATAAATGTAGTTAGTAAATATCTATCAAATGTGTCACCCCACAACATCAGAATACACATTCTTCTCAGCTGCACATGGGATGTTCTCCAAAGTAGAACACATACTAGCTCATAGAACATGCTTAGGTAAATGCAAAGGGATTAAAATTATCCTGTGCATACTATCAGACCACAGTGCATTGAAATTGGATACATCACAAAAGAAACCACAAGAACTTCATAAATGCATGAAAATTAAGTAGTACTATCCTAAACAACCAATGGGTCACAGATGGAATTAAAGAAGAAATTGGACAGTTTTTACAGATAAATCATGACAGTACAACATATTATAATCTATGGGACACAATGAAAACAGCCCTAAGAGGGACATTTATAGCAGTAAATACTCATATAAGAAAAACAACAAATGCATATGAGCAACTTACTGGTGAACTTCATACTTCTAGAAAGCAAAACAGAAGATTAAGCCAAAAGCTTGTATGAGGAAGGAAATTATAAAGATCACAGCAGAAATTAATGCCTTAGAGACTAAAAAATAATACAAAGATTCAGTAAATTAAAGAGTTGTTTCTTTGAAAGATTAAACAAAATTGACAAACCCTTAGTCAACCTTATCAAAAAAAAAAAGGAAAGAAAAGACTCAAATTCATGCAATTAGAAATGAAAAGAGTGAAATCACAACAGAACCTGCAGAAATCCAGAAGATCATCTATACCTACTTGGAAAACTTGTATTCTAACAAGATGGGAAATACAGAAGAAATGGACATATCCTCAATACATATGAATTACCAAAGCAGAATAAATAATATATAAAATCTTAAATAACTCAATATCAATAAATGAAATTAAAGATATAATTGAAAACCTATCAACAAAGGAAAGTTCAGGCCCTAGTAGATTTACTGCTGAATTCTACAAAAATTAACTTAGACTTAACACCACTACTTCTCAAACTCTTTAATGAAATTGGAAGAGAAGCAGTACTCCCAAATTCATTCCTGGAAGCAAGCATTACCCTAATACCAAAACCAGAAAAGGACCCAACTAAGAAAGTGAATTACAGGCCAATCTCCCTAATGAACATTGATGCAAAAATCCTCAATAAGATACTGGCAAACAGAATACAGCAAATCATCAAGAAAATTATATATTATGATCAAATGGGATTCACTCCAGGGGTTCAGAGATGATTCAACATAAGTAAATCAATAAATGTAATATACTACATTAAGAGAGCCAAGGTCAAAAATCATATATCTCAATAGATGCAGAAAAAGCTTTTGACAAAGTTCAGCACCCATTCATGATTAAAAACCCTACAGAAAATTGAAATAGATGGTCTGTATCTCAATCTGTTAAAAGCTATCTCTGAGAAACCAGCAGCTACCATTTTACAAAATGGTCAAAAACTGAAAGTTTTTACTCTAAAATCAGGAACAAGACAAGGAGGATTCCACTGTCTCCACTCTTGTTCAACACAGTCCTGGAAAATATAGCCAAAGCAATTAGACAAGAGAAAGAAATACATGGAATAAAAATAGGAAAGGAAGAAATTAAACTATCACTATTTTCAGATGACATGCTACTCTACATAGAAGACCCCAAAAACTCCACTAAAAAACTGGTAGATTTAATAAGCAAATTCAGTAGCATAGCCAACTACAAAGTCAAGGTCAGGCAAATAACACCTTTTGCAATAGCATCCCCCAAAATGAACTACTTAGGAATCAATTTAATGAAGGATGTAAAAGAACTCTATTTTGAAAACTACCGTACTCTGAAAAAGGAGATTGAAGAAGATATTAGAAAATGGAGAGATATCCTGTGCTATTGGGTAGGAAGAACCAATATAGTGAAAATGGCCATACTTTCAAAACTGTTGTACAAATTTAATGAAATCCCAATCAAAATTCCAATAACTTATGTCATGGAATTAAAGAAAACAATCCTAAAATTCATCTGGAACCAGAAGACACCTAGAATAGCAAAGGAAATCCTGGGCAACAAAGACAAGACAGGAGGTATCACAGTCCATGACTTGAAATTAATTATACTAGCAAGCTACTGTGATAAAAACAGCATAGTACTGGAAAAAAATTCCAAAGATCAGTGGAGCAGATTAGAAGATGCAGAAACAACTCCAGACACACTAAGCCACCTTATCTTTGACAAAGGTGCTAAACATATTCACTGGAAGAAGCCTCTTTAATAAATGGTGCTGGACATAGGAAGATGGCAGAACAGTAAGCAGCAAAATGAAAAGCCTCTCTGAGAGAAACAACCTGGATGCTGGCATATAGCATTCTGGAGAATACCAGGAGGAAAGAAATGGATCCTCTTGATGCAGGAAGAAACTAAAGTGAAAAAAAAGAAAGAAAAGAGAAGTTTAAACAGAAGATGGTAGCCAGAAGCACTCTCACTGAAGCCAATCCCACTGGGTGTGAAGCTCCAATGGAATCCAGAGACACATGGTCACAGTGAAGTTGGGGATTGGCAAGCCTGAAGGCCTCAGTGGGAAGATGTGGTTGCAGAGGGGAGCTGCAAATTAGAGAACTGCACCAGCTTGCAGTGAGTGTGGGGGACTCAGTCCTCCCAAGGGAGTGGCATTTGGCTGGGCACCATTTTGGAGTCAGGCAGGGTAAGCCCAGAACCAGAACTGCAGCTGGCTTCATTCAGCCACTCCTAGTGCAGAGCAGATTGGTGAAAATTGCTCGGACTGAGTTCCACCTCTGTGTGTGATCAAATAGCCAAGGCCAAAGTTTCCCTAAAACTATCCCTAACCAACCCCAACTACATGGCACACACTAATGTGGTGAAGACTCCCAGTGGTTATATAGCTCAGAAGGAAGGAGCCAACCTTCCCCACCCCTGTTTATACTCCAGTAGTCACCAACAGATTGGAGAAAGCAGCAATCCCTAGCCAGCATGCTTCAGAGTAATTATAACCAATACAGGAAATACTTAGACTCCACTACCCACTTGTCTGGAGGAAACCAGGAACATGACAAGAGGAAGAAACAAAAAGCAGTCTCCAGCCTCCAACCTAAGTAGTACTGGCCCAGGAGAGGTAAACACAGAAGAGATTAGGAGTTGCACACCTTCAGTTTCTAAAGCAACAGCATCTGACATAAAGAAACAACTTTGTGAAACTATAAAAGAGCTTAAAACAGAAATATTAATACAAGTAAAGGAAGATATAAGAAAAATAATAAAAGAAATGCTAAACACCTCTCAAAAAGACACAGATGGAAGAATAGAGGAGCACAGAAAAAGGAGGGAAACCTTCAATGAAGAATATAAAAAAAATTTAGAATACATGAAACAGATTCAAAGAGATTACTAGGAAATTAAAAACTCCATTGAAAGCTGGCAAAATTACTTGAAAGAAACTAAAGCTAGACTATCAAACCTTGAAGACAGGTTTGCAACTTGCAATCATGAAAGGCATGATCTCTTAAAAATAACAAGGAACAAGGAAGTAACAATGCAAAGGCTAAAAGATGACAAGAGGATCTATAATTTAAGAATTAAAAATGTGAGTGAAGAAGCAGGAGTAAACACAAATGAAATACAAAGGCTATTTACAGAAATAATTAAATAAAACTTCCCAAGCATAGGAAAAGGAAATGATATTCAGATATATGAGGCATACAGAACCCCATCCAGCTATAACCAAAATAGATCTACACCCAGACATAATAATCAAGATACCAGAAATTCAACACAAGAACAGAATATTAAAAGCTGTTAGAGAAAAGAAACAGATCACCTATAAAGGAAAACCCATCAGAATCATGACAGACTTCTTGACACAAACCATCACATCAAGAAGAGCTTAGAATGAAGTATTCCAAGCCCTGAAAGAAAATAATCTCCAACCCAGGTTGATGTACCCTGCAAAAGTATCTCTCAAAATTAATGGAGAAACAAGATGCTTCCAGTGCAAAGAGGAACAGGGGGAGTTTGTGACCACCAATCCAACCCTACAGAAAATACTGAAGGACAGTCTAGAGAGAAAGAAAAAAAGACTATGGTTTCAGGAACAGCAGGAGAGGGGGCTCACTAAATGGGACAGACAGTGGAATGAAGGGGAAAGTAGACAACCAGTGGCAGAAAAATAGCATGGCAGAGATGAGGCAGAGAAGGTTGCCCATAATCACTAACATGGATGGCCTCGATACACTAATAAAAATAAATACAGGCAGAGTGGATCAGGGGATAGGATCCATCAAGATGCTCTATATAAGAAATATAATTAACCTGAAAGAGGGTTTATGGACTGAAAGTCAAAGATGAGAAAACAATGCTCTATGTGACAAGGAACCAGAAAAAAGTGGGGGTAGCTTGCCCATCAGCTGCAGATTGGTTGGAAAGATATTACACTTTTATACAATGGAGAACTACTTGGCTATAAGGAAGGAAAACCTTGTAGGTAGATGGATACAACTTGAGATCATGCTTAGAGGTAAAAAGGTACAGACTCACTTAGGTAAATAGCAGGTTGCCTCCCTAGTCTAAAAACTAAAGGAGTTAGGAGGTTACAATGTACCCTGTGAAAGTGAAAGGGGAGGAATTGTCTAAAAAAGGAAGGCAGTGGATATTGTTAATCTTGTATCATGATTTGAAACCCATATCATTTTCATTGCTCTGTTTAGTTTGGTTATATTCTGTTCCAGTTTGTCTAGTTGACTAGATTTGATGGCATGGACAGCTATTCCAAAGGTAACAGTGTATACTGTGGTAACCATTTTTTATTTCCTATTAACTTAATTTGAAGCCCTGTATTGCTTTCACTGTCTGGACTGATTTTATTTGAATCTGTTTTGCTTGATCGCTGTCTTGTTTTGACTGACTTTATTCAAATCTGTTTTGTTTGATAGTATCAAGTCTGAGGGTATAGGCAACTACTTAGAAGACAATAAGATTCACTATGATACCCATTCTGGTTTGACTATTATCTTCTTTTTGAAGTCCTATAATGTCTCCAATGTTTTGTTTTTATTGATTTCATTCAATTTCGTACTGTTACGTTCAATTTTATCACGCCTGATGATATGGGCAATTCTATTGAAGATAACAAGAGACATTATGGTAACTATTATTGATCACCTTGTATTTTGGTGTTAAGTCAGTACTATGTCCATCCTTTTGTTTTGACTGACCCCATTTTGTTTTCTCTCATTTGGTTTTATTCTCTTCAAAATAAATTTTAAAAAATAAACGGTGCTGGAAAAACTGGCTGGCAGAAGATTACAGTTTTACTCATATCTTTCACCATGCACTAAACTAAATTTGGAATGGATCAAGGGTCTAAATATTTAAAAAGAAACAACAAATCTACTGCAAGAAAGAGTAGGTAAAACTCTTGAAGACATACATGTAGGCAAAGATATTATGAACAAAACCCTGATTGCATAAGAACTGCCACAAATAATCAACAACTGAGATCTCATGGTACTAAAAAGCTTTTGCACAGCATGAGAAGCCACCAACAGAGTGAAGAGACAACCCACAATATGAGAAAATGTTTCCCAGCTGTTCCTCAGCAAAGGATTACTATCAAGAACGCAGGAAGAACTAAAGAAAATTAGTCTTCCCAAATTTAAAGACCCAATCCAAAAATGGGCATCTGAGATGAACACACACTTCTCAAATGAAGAAATACAAAAGGCAAATAAATATATGAAAAAATGCTCAAAATCACTGGTCATTCAAGAGATGTAAACTAAAACAACACTGAGATTCTATCTCACCCCAGAAAGAAATCAACCTATTATTAAGAAATCAACCAATAATGAACACTGGAATTGCTGTGGGAAAAAGGGAACTCTTCTCCACTATTGGATGGAGTGTAGACTGGTGCAACCCCTGTGGAAATCAGTGTGGAGATTCTTCAAAAAACTAGGATTGGAGGTCTCATTGAAGATACCCTCTTGAGTATCTTCTGAGAACAGTTAAAAACATATCACAATGATATATGTGCACCCATGTTTATAGCAGCATAATTTGTAATAGCCAGGTCTTGGAAACAACTGAAATGCCCATCAACTGAGGAAGGGATAAACAATATGTGGTATTTTTATACGGTGGAGTACTACTCAGCCATAAAGAAAGATAGACTGGAGATATACTAAATAGATGCAACCTGAGAGTATACTGATTAGTGAAATCAGACATGCATGTGTAAATGTGTATTGTCTCACTAGTGTGAGAAACTGAAGGAAACTATAAACCTAAAAGATAGTTAAGATAGTTACACTACTGATTTCTCTGAACTGATTGAAGAGAAAGTTTGTGCTAGTATTGTTCAGATGATTAAATGCAGCTATCCTGCACTCTCAGTAACTGAGTTGAAGATAACAACACACAATGTGTATACCATTGTTACCCCCTAACTGTTGTGTTTTGAAATCTTGTTCTTTACCTCTCCAAAATAAAAAAATTCACATTCCATGTTTTTTGTCCAAGTACAATTCATTTTTCATAAGAATATGGAAAAATACAGATTAACAGCTTTTGCTGAAGTGCCATTTCTTGAAAAGCATTGTTTTAAGGGAGACCAGAAGGTCTCAACCCTGAGCTTGTGCCAAGGGCATTTTAGTCAGCCTTGACTGACTAAATTTAGCAGGATATGTGACAAGCAGCAGGAGCACAGGCAGAGGGCACTAATTGATTTTTAACTTTGCTGTAAAATATCTGTAAGTTTGTTGTTCTATAATTATAACCTTACAATATGATCTCTTTTTATCTAAGAAAAATTATGTAAACATAATGTAAAAATGGGTTTTAGTCCTAACTTGATTCACAGAATACTAGCATTCCATAAATTTATGAAAAATGAGACATTTTCCTCTTTTCTAACATGAAGTGGAAATTTTTTAATCCTTAAAATATTTAGTACACATAGACATGTAGTAAGACATGTATTTTATTTGAAGATGAATTGTCACTCACTTTCTCATTAGAAAGTTGTTAGTGTACCAAGAATTTTCCAATTGTTCAAAGCCAATAGCCCCATTTCTTAGTGCCTGTCAATAAGCAATAATTCAAGCTTTGGAAAGAGTTCAGTGTCATTTATTACAGAAAAAGCACCCAAATTGCCCAGAAATATGGGAACATTTCATTAACTATGATGGAATGAGAGATTATGGTTCCATATAATGGAATAAAATGCACATTAACACAACATTATTAAGCCAGAAAAGCTAAAAAAACTTCTAAAAAATAAGTGACAAAAGGTGACTAATTGTATTAAATATTGAGACAATGTATAGTGTGAGAGGAATGAACGCAAACCCCGTTGCAAAAACAATTGTCCTCCACACCCTAGTCAGAGTAATTCCATCCTGAGGGCAGCCTTCCCCAGTCTAGGTGTTCAGTGGACCCCAGGGCCCCACAAGACCCTAAGAATGAGGTGCAGCCTGTAGCACAAGGTCATTCACCTGGGCCTTAAGGTCATCTGCTCTGAGAGCAGATCATGCTTGCTGAGACCCAGGGTTCCCTACTAAGGGTGGAATGAAAGCAAAGTAGCAAGTTTCCCTGAAAATAAGACCTAGCCAGAAAATAATCAGCCTTAAAAACCAAAGACCACAAAATCTAGTTTATCCTGGTCTTACCTGTCTTACAGAGAAGCCACTGAGCAAGAGAACAGGGAGATAAAACCTGTAGACACTGGGCAATGGGTAATGGCTAGCTAGGATTTATTTTCTGGGTCAGTCTTTGTTTTGGAGAAGCACAGAACCTATAGCTTTCCCCAAGGACACTTCTTGCTTTTGGTCCTGTTTTTGCCATTTCAAGTCATGCTCTGTAACAATGGTAGTCCAGCCCAGGGGGATTGGTGACTGCAGTAGCACTGGAGCCCACAACAGTCCACCACCCCAATAAACCCAGTTAGTTACTCACCAGACTAGGCTTGTCTGAGTCATCCTGTGCCTGATGGTGCCCTCTCACTTTGAAAGTCTCCATGTCTTTTATGTCTTTTCAGGAAATTTATGCAACAATTGATTTCACTAGACAGGACAGTGGAAGAGGATAGGAGGTTCAGCAATAAATCCCAAATATTTGAGAATCTGCTAAATCTTGTAAATGGCAATTGTAATCAAGGAGAAAAACATGTTTATTGCTTAAAAGACAGCAATGGGCACCTGGAGAGCCATTTGGACAGAAAAACTGGATCCCTATCTCACACCGAATAAAATGTTTAAGTTAAAAAACAAACATACTTGAAAACATGTGGGGGTTACAAAAAAAACCATAAGCCTCAGAAGACCTTTCAAAGTATGACACAGAAGCTTGGCATGGTGGCACATGCCTGTGATCCCAGCACTGTGGAGGCTGAGGGAGCAGGAAAGCTGCAAGCTCGAGGCCAGCTTGAACAGAGCCCCCTCTCAGACCTAGGGTCACACTCACAACCTCGGGCTTACTGGGGGAGCCCTTAAACCACCAAGCTAAACCCTGGACCTAAAAAACAAAACACAACCAAAAAAAATCCAACCAAACAAATTATGACACAGAAGTCATGAACAACAGGTTATAAGATACTACATAAATATTTTTTCTACTCATACTATATCACATAGGAAATGATCCAAATTTTGGAGCTGTCTGGAGTGGGTGAGATGCATACTGCCACATCAAAACTCAGCAATACCAAGTTAAGTAAAAATTCACTTATGCTTTGACTTAACAAATATCCATTTTAAATATTTTATAAGTGCAACTGGATATTTAATGAAATATATAAAAGGTCACAGTATATTCCAATGGTGCTTTGTAATAGCAACTTAAAGTCTGCTAACTGGGTGCATTAAAAATATGTATAGTGCATCCATATTCCTAAACCAGAAATGATGGAAACAGTGTAACTTTCTAGAGAATGCCAGGCCCTCACCCTTCCTCTTCTATGGGACCACTGGCAGGCATGCAGCACAGTGACAGGTGTGTTCACGTGCTCAGGGTGAAAGGAAACTCGAGTCTAAGCACGGGAACTGCAGAATCTGGACCGCTGTAAGCGCGCTGGGAAGAGAACGCAGCCAGGCCAGGGGCATGGCTGAGGGGCAGAGGGATGGGAAACAAACTTAATTTTAGTTATGTCCCCTTCTATGTTTTTTGAATTTGAAACAATATTTTCAAATATTTACTGACATAGGAAAATATTGTTCTCAACTACACCTCTTCATTCTCACTTGGGCTCTACAGTGTCTAACCTAACATGCCTGAAATCAAGCCCCATAACCCCTTCTGCTCTCCGCCAGTGTCCTGTATAGGCTCAGGCTGCTCTGGAGCCCAGGGCTCAGGCACCACCTGACTTCTCTCTCTCTCTCTCTCTCTCTCTCTCTCTCTCTCTCTCTCTCTCTCTCTCTCTGCCCTCACGCCACTCCTGGCAGTACCCACCTGCTTACACTTCTGGGAAAATGCCAAGTCCATCTCCAGCTTTTCTTCTGCCAGTGCTACCTGTAGGATGGTCTTGTCTTGGACCTCAGCTGCTTGGCCCAGCTTTGTCCACACTGCATCTCACTAAGAAGTGGCCAGTCCTCAGCACAGAGCTCCTGACCACTGTTAGGCTGCTTAACATGGTATGTCCATTCCCTTCCCTTCACACTGCCCAGGTCTTTATACTGACTAAGATTTAAGCAGGCATTGGTTTGGGTCTATTTGTTCATTGCTAAATCCCTGGTGACAAAACCTGCCACATACTAAACTTACAATAAATATTTGTTATATCATTTCTTGGCCTTTTGGGTGGGATCAAATATATAAGTACTTGCTAAAAAATACAAATGAATGAATAGATGGATGAAAGAAGATTAAGTAAAATTCAAACACAATAGAAAGAGTTGTATCTACAGTATATAATCTCAATTTTGTAAAAAAAAAAGTGCATATAAAAATTTGTACATTTTTTTCCTGACAGATGTTAGATTGTGGGCAATTCCAGTATTTTTTCCTTCCCTTAATAAAATAAGGGAAAATAATGAAAGAATATTCACTTTGTCATTGGGTGCTCTGGTTTGGGGGACTTCTGCTGCACCCCTAGTTTCTGGAGAAAGAATGTGCTTGTCAGGCAGAACTCCCAGCCAGAACTGCATAGTGCACAGAAAGAAATGATGAGCCCAAGGTGGGAGATGAGTTTGAATAATTTAATACTGGAATGAGAGCAGAGCACTTATGTTTTAGAAGAAAAGAGAAGCTTTAAAGTGGGGGTGGGGGACACTTGACATTGAGGTCTGTGGTGGTGTTAGGGGTGATGAGAGGGGAACTGGGTATACTTGAAGAATCTGTAATGCACTTAGGGTTTCTATGTTATAAATTGGATCCCCTCTGCTTTTCATGACAATCTTTAGTGAAAATGTCAGTTGCTTTTGATTACTTTCAGAGGGCAATGTTTTAAAAGCATATCTGTTCTGAGCCTGGATCATGTGAATCTCTGACTTTTGGGGTTCATGTGTAAAACGGTTTGTTAGGGTGGTGGTTTGGGGTCACTTTTTACTCTGTACAGTTTGTGCATTTTCCTATTTTCTTCTCTGTAGATATATTATGCCTATGGTAAAGGAAGCCATGCTTTAACAGCTTCCTTTCCCCCCTTAGCTCTTCAGAGAGCCCCACGCCTGCCAGGAGCAGCCTGGCCCATCTGTGTCCATGCATAGGCAGCCTAGCCAAGGATGCAAGAGTGCAAGGCTACTTGGCCCTTGCTCCTCCACACCACACTCACCTGCTGTCCTCTGCCCCAGTATCAGCTCCCAGCACTCTGGCAGCTGGTTACCTTGCTGAGGGGTTCCTGTCATAGCTCTGGCTTGGACCTGAACCAGCAGCTGGGTCTCCCACCCCAACCATCATCCCACTGGGGTTGGTGAATAACTGTGTCCATCTGACTCAGCAAGCTACAATAAGCTTGGCTTGGCTGGCACTCCACATACTAACAACAGAGATGTGAGGTCATGGCAGCAATCAGACTGAAATACAGGACTGGTCCACCACATCTGCTGTTCTAACAGAGTGGTAGAAAACTCAGGGACTTTGCCTTGGGGAACACCTATGCAGTGGTGCCATCCTGTCAAGCAAGGGAACGCAACCCAGTGGATGTATCAGGTGACACCCCAGCCCATCCTTGCATAGCCTGCCCTTGTCTGTATCTACTACATGCCCTGCCAGGCACTGTGCATAGGGCCAGCTCCTGGAGATTTGCATATTCTGAGCCTCCTTTGGGAGAAGAGTGGGTTTTTAGATAAGACTATCTTAAAAATACAACACTCTTACAGGATCCAAAAGCATAAGCTCACAGCTTCTAACTAGGTTAGCTAAATAAGCACACTCTGCAGAGGGAACCAAGAGCCTAGACTATTTTCAGCCTTTTGGAGGAATGCGGGTGATCATGACTTCTGCTGCATGGGGCAGTTATTTCGGGATATTTGCTGAGATATTTGCTTATTATTTTTATAAAGTGCTTTAAATCTAAAAGACAAACCCATTTCCTTATGAGTCTTTAGAGGAGGATAGGGAGACAGCAATCAAAATACTGCTACCTTTATTGGAAAAGACACCCACAGTGGGAGAGTGAAGAGAGAGGACCAGTGCAGAGACGGCAGCATAAATTGGCAGGAGACCACTGTCTGCTCACTGCCTCTGCGACCTTCCCATTTTTCGATTCCCAGGGACACAGGGCACTGGTGTGGATTTGTTGAGAGTCCTGTCCCTGCTTCTCAGGAGGGCTTCTGAGAATTTCGGGCATGGCTGAACTATGGGACTCTGCTCCAGGCAGCTTTCCCACCTAGTTCCAGCCACCACACAGACCACCTTCAGGTATGGTCACCACATCCTGTCTCTCTGGAAAAGACAGCCTCAGCAGCTTTGGGAGTCCTGGAGGGAATCTGGCCCAGACTCCACAGAGAAATCATCTGGGGACCTTTTAAAAACATCTTTGCTTAGGCTTGGCAATTTCAGAGGGTGGGATGCAGTATGAGAATTTTTATATCCCAGGTAGCTGGGCTTGGTGGCACACACCTGTAATCCCAGCACTTTGGGAGGACAAATTTGAGCCCAGCCTGGGCAACTTAGAGGGTTAATGAGACCCTGTCTCAAAATAAAAATAATTTAAAAGATTTTTAAAGGGCTGAGGGATTACCTCAGAGCAAAAGCCTTTGGTCAATCCCTCATAACCCCCAATAAAGGTGATTCTCATGGATAACCTGTATCAGAGCTACTGCTTTAAAGTTCAAATGCTGGTGTGTACGAACCACCTGGAGGTTTTGTCATCCTGACTCTGCTGGTCTGGGTGGGACCTGAGATTCTGCATTTCCATATGCTCCCATGACCTACTGGGGCCACACAAGAAGCAGCAAGGCCCAGAGCAGGCAACATGGACCTGTCGTACAGAGCTGTCCAGAACACTAGACTTCCTCTCGTTGTCAGACAGCCTGAGGCTGCAGTTTCTCCATCCATAAGAAGCATGAATTGTACAAGTCTTTGCTAAGGTCCTTCAAGCTTAGCCTTTCTGGGATGCGGAGGATGCTGGACAGCAGTGTGTTGAAACTGGCTCCTAATAGCTTGTGAGATCTTACTGTTAAGTTTTCTGAAATTATTCCAGTCTATTGTCAAAACAGCCATTATCTTAGACTATCTTGTAAACTTACAATTAAATAAAGTCTACTAAAAATAGAAACGTTCAACAGTCAAAATTCATCCCCTTTGTTAGTTCATGTGTTTTACTATGACATGTAGATTTTAGGACTGTTGTATCCATATGGTTCAAATACCGGGTAATGACTGTCACTCTCCCCAACTCTGCTTTCAGTGATTCTCCAGTGGTAGCTCAAAATCATCTCTGCTAATAGAACCTAAAACATGAGTGAAGTCAGCCAGGGCTGGACTTATCACCTTACAGATTTTCTATACTTTAGAAAGTAATAGAGAAAATATTAATAATGCATTAAAATTAATGCAGAAGAGTAGCTTTTAGTCTAATGAATGTGGTTTGTATGAGAAGGTGAGTTTAACACAAAGTCACCTGTCCAATGTGGTGCTTGTGAGTCTGTTAGGGTTGGGATACAGCTGCATTTATCAAATTGTGGCCTAAATGCTTCATAAAGAATACAGGAGTTCCTCCAAAAACCAGTGGATCCACTCTGTGAGAATCAATGGATTAGATGGAATTTATAAATGCACTATTGTATATTATTATTTGTAAATAGAGCACCAAGTGCCCTTCCTATGGGTAAAGGGTAAACTTTGATATATGTTGGATGAGGACATGTATATAGACATACTTGTGTGCATGCACGCATCTACTTCCCCCAGGAAGCCAGCACACCACGAGACCTGACGATCCCACTTGCTCACAAGGTGATGGTACTTTGGGCTCATGATGAGAGACATAGCCATGGTACATGGAGATTCCCAAATCCACACCGAGGGGTCCAGGTGGATGCCAGGCCCTGTGATGAGAGCAGTCAGAGAGAAGCTGAGTATGGAAATCTGGGACTTCGGGACCTGAGTTACCAAAGGTCTTCTAGAGTTCGCTGCTGGAGAGTGTGGGCATGAGAAGACTGCCCAATGGCTGTAAGAATCAAAGGCAGGAAGACTAGAAGCCACCTCTATATAACTTTCCTCTGGGAAGAAATTCTACCAAGCTTCCTTTCTGGAAAATGGGCTGCACAGGTGGCCTGAGTTCTCTGAGGTCACACCCTGTCTGTTTTGTCTGAGCCATGGCATCTGCAGCATGCACATAGCCATCCAACATGCTCTCACCGGGTGCGCTTTCAGCATCCAGACTGTGGGCAGTTCTCGTCACAATGTGGAAAGGACAGCCCTTGCTCCCAAGGAGTTGATTAGGCAGGAGCACAGATAACAAGGAATTTCAAGTGCTGTCCACCCTGGCTTGTTATGTCTAAATGGAAAAGCAGTTGGCCTTTGCATGTTCATACTCCTACTTATAACATGTATTAGTAGTTGACATCCACATCCAGGGTCCTTGAGGTACCCTCTGGTATCCATGCCATTGCTTCTCGAAGGCTGTTGTGCATGTCCAGGGTGCCAGGGAGGTCTGTCTCCTCAGAGAGCTTGTTCTGTGGTGACCCTTCTGCTGCTCATTGCCAAGTGCAAATCTGGGTAGAACAGCTAAGTTCATTCCCAGCAATGAGAAGATTATAGAATAGAGTCATGGTGAGCAGGAAGGAAAGCACTGATTTAAAATGTCATCTGTTACTTTAGGGGACTAAAAGATCATGTGTGGTCCAGATTCTAACTCATGATATTTTATGCCTGTTTTGAGAGCTTCTGGCCTGTACCTAAGGCCATGCTATGGTTTTAGGAACCACACAGAACACCTCAGAGGATCCTGGTTACCACCTGTGCATCCTCATGGGTTCTTCTGTACACAACAGCAATGTCAGACAGGCCTAATCCATTTTCTTAGTAAAACCAGCAATGGAGAAGAGACTTCCACAGTCATTTTTTTCAAAAATGTCTTCCAAAGTTCTAAGCAATGCCACTGGGTAAGAAATTAAATGTGAAAATATGCATATTGTACAGAAGAAAAATAAGTATATGCAAGCTTGTATACCTGGACCACTAAGTTAATGGAAATATTAAGGTATCAAGCTAATCAACAAATTATAAAAGAAGTATGTAGAAATCAATAACTCTCACATTTTAATGGTATTGTTAGAAAACAGAAGAAAAGGCATCATCAACAGTAGAGAAAAACAAAATACCAAGGGATAAGTTCAGCAAGAAATAAGAAGGAAAAGGAAAGGATCCTTCCTTGGTCTCACTAACCACAGCACTCTGGCCTTCCACATTCCACATTCCTTGCACAGACCCTCCCAGTGAGTGAGAAAGTGTGAGGAGCTTCAGGCTCCAGATGAGAGATGTGGGGCTCTGGAGATGCTGGGCTCCGCCCTCCCTTCTCCAGTCTGGAGGCGTTGTGTGGGTGTTCCCAGGGGGTTGCAGACAGGCCTCCAGCACAGGCAGGGGGAGGCCAGCAGCAGCCACACTGGTCTGGTCCCAGAAACCTTGAGCCTCTGGCCATCCTGACCCACACTTGCCCCCAGACTTCCCGGTGTAGAAAGCAAAGCCCTCGCTGGAGTCAGGCCACATCCCCATGCCTGTAGACAGCAACACTGTATTACTCATTTTAAAATGTGCTATGAGGGTAGATCTCTGGTTAAACGTTCATACTAGAATTAAAAAAAAAAAAAAACAAGGAAAGAAAAAAAAAAGCCATTCTGTTTAAAATGGAGTTTTCTGTTACTTGTAGAATCGTGGGCTGATTTGAATGTGCAATAAAAATATTTGCAAGAAACAAATTTGTGAATAAAAATGTGGACCAGAAGGCCTTGAAGATCCCTAGGTTTACTCCGTTTTCTAGTGTACACTGTAACACATTTGTGGAAAAAATGCAACAACAGTTATTTTAACATTTGTAATAGCCTGGAGCACGACCCAAGCACATGCACATCTCTGAGGTGCACGGCCCTGCACCCTGCTGATCTGCTGCTTGACAGGAAATCACCCCTCCCAGAGGAGACACCCCACCACCACCACCACCCCCACACACACACACACACACACACACACACACATTCCCACCCCCACCCTCCACTCCCCACTCCCCCACCCCCATCAGAAGAGCACCCTTCCTGGAGGACAGCACCCCTCCCTCCAGGTCTCAGGTACCCAGGCTAGAGGAACCCAGAGGCTCCTTGCTAACAGCTTCAACTTGGTCCAACACCACTGTGTTCCTGGGTGTCCTGGCCACAGAGCACTGTGATGCCTTGTATCTAGATGTCCCCGCAAAGCCTTGTGTGGTCATAGGTGGGACTTTTTCAGAGAAGGCAGAATCTAGAGTGTGTGCTGCTGGGATTAAGGGTAGATGATTATTAAATAAGCCCAATGATTGGCTCAGCACCACCTAGTCCTAGTAGCCTGGATAGAGTACAAAAGGTACAGAAAAAAAGCTGCTAAGGTTCTTTGTTTGCTTGTTTTTGCTGTCTTCTGCCTGCCATGAACTATTTTCTCCTCTGCAATGCCCTTCTGCCAAGCCTCCCTGCCTTGGAGCCAGCTGACTATGGATTGAAACCTCTATGCAGTGTGTGCTGCATAAAACTTTGCCCCCTTAACTTTGGAAGTTGGGTATCTTGTCTCAGCAAAGAGAAAACTAAAACGAGCACTGGCAATCATGAGTATTATAATATTTTTCTTGCTATTGTTCCCATACTTCAAAATATTACTGTTGTTGCTAATCATGTGGGTCCAGCACATAAAATGTATCATGAAAGATCAGTTGAGACACCCACAAAGCAATTTGGAATGGGCTGCACAAGGCCTTCACTTTGTACACTGCAATATGAGATGGTGGCATGGGATAGCAGGCCACTGATTCACACAAGCACACATACATGCATGCATGTACATGTGCACACTCCCCTCAGCAAGAGATGCTGACAAGTCTTTGGAAGGTCCTTCTGCAAGAGCAATGTGTGTCTCATTCCCACCTGAATCTCCAGCACATTGAAGAAAGCAGATCGGGTCACACAGCTTGATTAAATACAGTTGTGCTTACACATTTTTCAAGTGCCAAGCATTTCACATGCATTAATTCAGCAGCCTCCACCCCAGTTCTGTGAAGTGGATACTATTATCAGCTCCATTTTATAGAGGGGAAACTAGGCCCAGACGGGGTTTTAGTGTCTACCTAGAGAGCCCACAGCTAGTAACCAGTAATGGGTAGAGTTGAAGTTTAGAGATAAGCAGGATCACTCAGGGCCTGTGCTCTTAACCAATACACTTTTACTGCTTGGCAGTACAAGGCAAAGACATAGAAAATTAAAGCACAATGACGTTTGCAAGAGTACTTGTGTTTTTTGTACACAAAAACACAACATATTTTTTATTCCTTGACTATGAGGAAAAATGCTTATTATTATTTAGATTTTTGGTACATGTTTGCAGTATGCAATAATTACATTTATTGTGAAGACTTGGTGCATGTATATAACACATCTTAGTAAGTTTTTTTCTTCATCTTAGTAATCTTTATATCCTCTTTCCCTGCCCTCCCTCCTGGTTGCATTTTCCCCTCTCCTTCTTCCCACTCCCATCATTCTTTCCTATTTATCTTTTATTTTGCTCTTTATTTATATTTTGGGTGTTTCACATAAGATAAACCACACAGTATTTAAGCTTGTGTGTCTGTCTGACTTATTTGATATAAAATCATAGTCTCAAAGTGTATTCATTTTCCTACAAATGGCTCATTTATCCTTGTTTATGGCAGTGTATCACTGAGTATTTTAAGTGATCATAAAATAAGTCACAAAAAGAAATTATTTAGATCATATAATTCTACCACAGCAAAATAATATTAGATCTAAGCACCAAAAATAATGAAGAAGACCACAATGTCAGAGATGGAAAGAAAGGTATAAGGTCAGATTAAAAGAAGATAAAAAAAATTACAGAGAACAATTTGTAACTTTATGTCAGTAAAATAAACAAACAAAATTAATTCCTTACTACACAAATATAAGTTATCCAAAATTAACTCAAAAAAAGTAAGAAAAACCAATGAGTTTCAATGGGAAATCAAAGACCTATCCATTAAAAATCCATCAGGCTGGTGTTTTATTGATGCATTCTATTAAACCTTCAATGAAAAGATAGGTATTTTAATAATTTAAATATTCCAGAGATAAAAATTAGAATGCTTTCAAAAATAATTCTAGGTTAAGATAGGCATGTACCAACGCTGAATGAGAACCAACACCATCTCAAAATATAATTTATTGATACAAGTAAAACAAAACATACCCTAACATTAATAAATGATTTATAATCCACCAAAGAACATAAGCAGACCAAATAGAGTTTTTTTTTGAGAAATATAACATGGTATAATTGAAAATAGCACTTCACATCAGTGAATAGAAGTGTTTTTAAGAATTGGTGTTGAGAAACCTCGCTTTTCATCTTTGTAGGTCCGCGCCTGTGCACAAATACAATTTCTAGACAAACTGATGTTAGAGGACAACAAAGCTATAAGCTCTTAGAACTTGTTCCAAGAACTCTTGGTCCTTGTTTTGGTTAGGAAGCCTCCGTAGGTAAGATGAGAAATCTAGAAGCCGTGAGAAGTAAGACTTGTGGACCTGGCTACACGACTCTGCCCTGCTGCAGGACACCGTGAGCAGTATCCAGTCCCTCGTGGAGACATTTCTGTAAGGGACACTAAGGACGCACTCAGAAACAAAAGCAAATTATAAAGCAATATTTGTGCTTTCGAAAGATAGTAAAACTGAAAGCCGTCCAGTGAATTGGTAAAACAAAGGCTGGCGGCACAAATAAAATCAGGAATGCAAAAGGGTATGGGACAGTTTCAGAGGTAGAGAATTACAAGGCAACGCTATTTGCAACGTCGCGCCTGTACATTTGAAAACGTAAAAGGAATGAACAAATTTTCTATGAAAATATAAGTTACTATTGACTTAAGAAAAAATAGGACACATTTTGGTAAGTCAAATAGAGCCAATATGTGTACCTATACTAGATACAAGCACAGGTCACCCTTGGGAAACGCGTGCGGAAGCGAGGAAGGGCCCTGAAGAAACCCCTTGCGTGTGAGTGGGGCGCGCTAGAAATCAGTATACAGCAGCGGTGAATTCGTTCCGTAAAAGGGCACCGAAAATTACTCCCTGGGAGCTGCAGGCGGTGGGCCGAAGAGGAGGGGGAAGCCCTTCTCAGGAGCCAGGGGACCCAGGCTCCTTACCGATTGCACCTAAGCTGCGAGGACCTCCCTCGCTGGCTGCTCTTGTTCCTTTCCTTCCACATCCGGACGCGGTCCTGAGACCCTAGTGCCACCGAAGGAACACGCACAGTCTCTGCCCGGGGCTGAGCCCTGCAGCCAGATTTGGGGGCCGGCCTGCCTCTCTGGACCAGATCCGCGGCCCCGCCCCGCAGGCGCCCACACCCGCGCCTACGCCCACGCCCGCCAGGGCTGGAGACGTGGGCGCCGCCGGCCGCAGCAGAATGCGCAGGAGGCCACTGGCGACGGCGCAGCTGGAAGCGAGAATCTGATCCTCTTCATGCTTCTGTCAAAAAAAAAAAAAAAAAAAAGGAAGAAAAAGGAAAAAATTCCCGCCCCCGCCCCCACCCCCACCCCAGTCTGCTCCCAGCGCAACTTGGAGGAGTAGGGAGGCTCAGAAGGACTGACAGAGGTTCCATTCATGGACCTTGAACAAGTTCTGGACGAGCTCTCGGCAGGAGCAGCCCAGGGGACCCAGCCGCGCCTCAGGAGGTGCGGAGCGTCCCCTGACCCAGCTCGGAGGTGATGTGGCCCCGGCAGCAGGTATCCGGGGGTCCGGCGTGGAGAGCAGCCCGGCCAGGTAAGCGCATTCCGAGTCTGCGCGGCCACGGTGGGGGTCCGGCTCCGACACGCGGGCCCCCAGCACAGGTAGCTGGGGAGAGCAGTGTCTGGCTCGGGCCCGCAGGTCCAGGGCACAGGCGATGCGCGGGGGCGGGTTGGGGGAGCGGCTGCGTCCCGAAACGGCGGGAGCCGAGGGGAAGGCGCGATGACTTTCTGCTTGGCGCTAACGCGCGGGCTGAGTCTCCATGGGAAGTGGTTCCGCAGGGCCGGTGACGGGCGCCTGGGGTCTGCTGGGACCGGAGGGCACCAGTCCGAGCTTTGTAGAAACCCAGCATGGGTAGTGAGAGCTTATGATCCTGACAGTCTATGCAGGACTGTGCAGCGTGCATCTGAGCACTTCTGGGCAGTGGTCGAGGGGGAATTTGAGCCGGCCTCGCCGGCCCCTTCCGCGGCGAGATCCGGCCTTGCCGCGTCAGCACCGCGGATAGCTCCCGGCCCGCTCTGGGCTGGGCCTGCGAGGAGCCGCTCCTGCGGTAGCTGTGGCGTTCAGCTTTTGATCTGCTTCTGACAGCTTCCTACTGCAGAAGGAAGAGGCGGAGTAAAACCCTCGATCCACATCCCCGAGTCCTGCGAACGCACCACTGAACGGTGCGGCCTCCTGGGTGTTGGGACATGTATCCAAATTCACCCAGCCATGCAGCATTCATTCATAAAGTGCTTACAGGGGCCCTGTGCTGAGTGCTTCACAGAGGTTGTGCAATTCTTATAGCACCCCATGAGTGCACTGTTTGTGCATTATGATTATTCCCATTTCGCAGATGAGGAAACTGGAACAAGACAGGCTGAGAAATTTGCACATATCTATCCAGCCAGCACATTACCGTGTGTTCTTAAACTCCAGCCTGTGGGGCGAGGCTGTTCCCAAGCAAGCTGAGGCAAAACTGTTAGCATTTCATTGGGCCATAAAACTCTGAGGGTTAAGAATGAAAAGAACAAAACCTGTGGCAAGAATAAACGAAGGGCAGACATGAGGGGAGCTTTCAGAACTATCCACGATTCAGGGCCAGGGCACAGCACGGTGGCTCCGTCTGTGGAAGGTGCACAAAGTATAGCAGAGAGAGAAGGGTTTGTCAGATACCTTCTCCCCACCCACCACCTCTGCAGTGAGCCTCTGCACAGCAGTGTCAACTCCCCCAAGGCTGGGCCTCCCACTGGCCTCCCCATGCAGCTGTGAGAGAAGCCAGGCCAGGTCCATGGAACCTGGGCATGTTCCTCGGCCCACCTCCCTGCAGCAGTGACCAGACCCTGGGGCTTTGGAGTGGTTTAGCTTTTGCTAAGCCCACTTGGGAAGAAAGCAAGATAGGTGGCCAACACACAGAGAACAGCAAGTAGATGAGATTTGGTATTTGGGAATGCTGCCTACATTTGTGTAAGGCTTTGGTTACCTGCCAGGTACACTGAAACCTTGTAAACTTTTTCACTCTTGAAGTGAGAAGTGGAAGCTGAATGCAGGACACCTGCGGGTAATGGTAGCCCAACCATCATTCTTTATCTGGACTGCAAGAGTGAGTTCAGGACTTGACTCAGTCCCCTGTCTTGTGCTGTCATTGTTTAAGAGATTTCAGGTGAGGCCTGTGAAAGAGAGGGCTGGATGTGAGGTAAGCTAGGCCTATGGTATGCTCAACCTTCCCAGCCACAGAGAAGGGCCAGGATGCCCTGTCCTCACCCTACACCTTTCTCAGGCAATGGGGGATGACTAGGGCAGATTAGGGACAAGGACACTGATTTTAAATGAAGCCCTGGATACCATCTTTCTTGCCTTCATTTCCTCCCTGTCTCTACTTTGAAGTAAGAGGCGTGTAATGTGCACCCCACACAGCATAAAAGAGAATCCAATGATCTTTCTGTCCCTCTTCCTTCCCACATTCCTTCTCCTTTCCTCTTCCTCCTTTCTTCCATCTTTTTAATTATTTTACTGTATTAAGGGAGAAAAGATCTATCTTTGTAGGTCACACTTCCTGAGAGGGGTCAACTTAGGTGACTAATAAGATCAGTTCTCCAGCAGAGAAGTTGCAAAGCAGTAAGGTTCACAAGGATGTGACATGGGTCTCCCCCAGTGTTTGCCTTTTGTGAATAGTTCTGCCTGTGTCTTCTGCTATACCTGTTCATTAGTGATCTTCACCTATTCCTGAAGTTCAGGCCAGGTTCTGGGTGTTTCTTATGCTTGCCTCACTTGGTTCACTCAGCTGAGGTCATCCCGGGGCTGGTTAGGGCTGGACAGTCTGAGACAGTCTCTGTGCATTCTGACAGCAAGCTAGACATGGGGCATAGTCCAGGCTTTCTGACCCTGCAGCTGGATGCCATGGAGCAAGCTGTAAGTCACAAGGCCTTCCAAAGATTTGCCCCCACAGTCACACAAAGTTACTTTTGCCTAATTATGCTTATCAAAGCAAGTCACAGGTCCAACTCATCACATATATACCCAAGCATGGAAGGATTTGTGGCCTTGTTTTACAATCAACCACAGGTACAAACCTGGGAGTGAAGTTACTGGGCCTTTGGTTTTACTTTGGTCCAATTCACACTTTCAGGTGGTTCTTTCTGCCTCCCAACCTCATATCCTTCATGCTGTCATTCTGCCTAATTCTAGCTACCCTGGAGAGAATGGAGCAGCATCTTGTTGTACTTCAATTTGATTTTCCTTGAGTAGTAATGAGGTTGAGTACCTTTTTATGTGCCTATTGGTCATTTCTATATTCTCTTTTGAAGGAAGTGGTTTGTAGGTGTTCTTTATATAGTCTGGATATGAGTCACTGTAATTTTACTCAATCTCCCTCTTGGATCTTGAGAGGTTTTCCTCTTGATTACAAAGGAAGTAACATTTGAGGCACAGCTTGAAGGATGATGAACAATTAAGAAGAGCAGGAAGACCTTATAATTAGAAACATAAGCGGTGTCAACAGCAGAGAAAGTGGTGCCTTTGAGAAATAATAAGATTGATTTCAAGGTAGGTAGAGTTTGAGGCCTGGAGACGTAGGAGATGATGTTGGAAAGGTGAGGCCAGGGAGGAAGGTTGGGTTGGGAAGAAGCACATTTTAAATGGACATTCTCTTTCATGAGTTAGTCCTTGGAGTTCTTGTTTCAGGTTTCCTGAGCTTGGAGGTCTGGAAACTTATGGATACATAGGATTTGCACTCAACAGTCCCAGCTAGGACTGCTGAGAAATGAAAACAATTACAATGAGAGAGGTTAAGTGTTTTGTACCATGTCACGAAATCTTCACAATGGTTCTATGAGGTAAGCAACTACCAACCACCAGCAACACACACACACTCTCTCTTACACACACACACACACACACACACACACACACACACACACTTGGATGAGGAGGTGTGTAACATAGTTTGGGACTAGGCTGGGCTCTGACTGTAGCAGGCCCTGCAGCAGTCATGCTGACAGTCATTGAGAGAATGCGTAACACTCCTTGCCTCTTCTTTTGCTAGGTCTGCTTGTCTCTCTGGCTTGGAGACCCTACTGCAGCCAATATGATGGACGAGGACACTGAATTGAGGACTGATGGAAACTCTCTGTTGAAGGCTGTGTGGCTGGGGCGGCTCCGGCTGACCAGGCTGCTGCTAGAAGGTGGCGCTTACATCAATGAGAGCAATGACAAAGGTGAAACTGCTCTGATGGTGGCGTGCATCACAAAGCACGTGGACCAGCAGAGCATCAGCAAGTCCAAGATGGTGAAGTACCTACTAGACAACAGGGCAGACCCTAACATCCAGGATAAGTCTGGCAAGACTGCACTCATCCATGCCTGCATCAGGAGGGCTGGGGGAGAAGTGGTCTCCTTATTGCTGGAGAATGGAGCAGACCCCAGCCTTGAGGATCGCACCGGGGCCTCTGCTCTGGTTTATGCAATAAATGCAGATGACAAGGATGCACTGAAACATCTCCTTGAGGCCTGCAAAGCTAAAGGGAAGGAAGTGATTATCATAACAACAGATAAGTCCTCTTCAGGCACCAAAACCACCAAACAGTATCTAAACATCCCTCCTTCACCCAAAGTGGATGAGAGACAGTCACCTCCCCTGTGTGTCTCCCCCAGCAACACTGAGCTAAAGGCTCCACCCAATGAGAAGGAAGATGACTTCTTCAGCCTCCAAACAGGACATTCAAGTGGTGGTAATGCCACAAAGATTCTTACTGAGCCTGGATCACCCAGTAGGAAAGTTGGTACTCTGCGAAGGGCCAGATTGCCCCAGCTGAAGAGGCTGCAGTCTGAGCCCTGGGGCCTGATTGCGCCCTCTGTGCTGGCCATGTCCATGCATCAGAATGAAATGCAGGGTGCCAACACAGACAGTGAGGTCATAAGGAACCTAGGTGATGCGTCTTTTCCGAAGAGGGGTTCTTTGTCCAGAACCAACAGCATCGATGGCAAAGACCTCTTCCCCATTGTCACGGAGCAGATTCTAAAGGTTGCAGCACCCTCAGCACCAGCCTCCTGGAAAGGCTCTGCTCCTCACCCTCGCCTGGCTCGGAGAGGAACCCTCTCTGTTGACCAAGAGAGGGGTGGTGTGAATGCAACAGGACCCTCCTCTCTCAAAGAGCCAGCATCTCTCAAACGACTAGAAAATGACCTCTACAACCTAGACTTGCAGCCAGGGCCTGATCTGACCAACCCTATTCCCCTCGAGTCAGGCAAAGGCCCCTCAGATAGAAAGAAGCTCAACGGTTCCCTCATGTCCCTCTTCCAGGGCTCCTGGGAGTCCCTAGAGGCTGTGCCCAGTTCCTCCTCCAGCTCAGGGCGCTGCCCACCACATGTTCTAGAAAGACGAGGGTCCGGGACTCTGCTCCTAGACCATATTGCTCACACTAGGCCTGGCTTCCTTCCACCCTTAAATGTGAATCTGAACCCGCCAATCCCAGATATTAAACCTAGTGGCAAACCTTCTTCCCCACTCTCTAGTGGCTTAAAATCTATGGCTCCCATTGCTCCAAGCTCACCAAAGAGAGCTGATTTGAGAAGTACAAAGAAGCTCCTCCGAAGGCATTCCATGCAAATTGAGCAGATGAAGCAGCTATCTGGCTTTGGAGAAATCATGACCTAGGACCTTTTAGAATAGCTTTTCCCCATCTGTATAGTTCACAGAAGGGACCAGAAATCCAGACCTACACACAGACATGCAGCGTTTCTGCATCCTGACCATTCCCTGAGGTTGGTGTGGCCACATCTGAGGATATGGAGATGGGGTGCTGCCTTGCTTCTGAAATAAAATGGGATTATTTCAGGGAATTTAGTTGTGAAATAATCCCTGGGATTTTATAGGTCTACTTGAAAAGATCTCAGGAAAATTATGTTTTAAAGAAAATTACAAGAAAAAGTTCTCTGAAAGAATAGAATCCTTGCAGTTTGGAAGTCACACAGCAAGCCCAATGACTGAAGTTGTGGACACCAGTTATTTTCTGTACAACAAATAGAAAACACACATTTAGATCACAAGATGTCATTTGAAGGATGTCACTGGTCATCTGTAAAGTGCCTAAAAAGGAAATATGGCTTTGACATTCTTCAGAATACGCAAGGCCTCAAAACCAACCCCCTAAGCTGCTATATGTGGTTTCATCTGGTGGAGTAGAAGCAGAATTCTCCCAACAGAGAATGTCTGGCCTGTAGCACTGTTTCTTGTTAGGTTGTGGGCACTGCCTAGCACGGCCGAGGTCCTTCAGCTCTCCTGAAACAGGCTTTGCTCACATGCCAGCATGGTGTGTGCAAAGTCCCCACATTCCTCTGCGTGCCCTGTTCCAACCACAGGGAGGAACCTGGACCCAGAAGAAAACTTTCCCCAGTCCCTGGTCAAGCACAGGCCATATATGGAAGTCAAAGTTAGCTAACACAGACTTGAACACCATGTAATCCTTAGGACTGAAACAGTCTTCCCAGTTAGGCTTGAGAGAACTTGATGGCATCCGCCAGAGCAATGGACGACTCAGCCTCTGCACAGATGCTCCTTGTGTTGGAACTGTGGCCTGAGCATGTGAGGCGATGCATGTTGTGATTTTCCTTTCTGGGATCTGAGTAATTCAAGAAAAACCTGGTTTCTCCTCGGCCTGAGTTACTTGGGTGATGAGAGTTTATAGACACAGTCTGTAGAACCCGTTAAACACTTTGAAGAAATCCAAAGAAGGAAGTAGAAATTTAGCACTCTTGCTAAATTAGATGCAAATATTCTCATTTTATTCCCATGTATTTCTCCTCTCATACAGCCAAGATGCACTTGTTCCATGGCTGAAAAATCCAGCTTTTCCTAAGGATGGAATCTTGCAGACAGAAGAGCAGAGGCTTGGAATCTGACAAGCTTGGGTCTGTACCTCGGTCTTATCATTTACTACAGAGTGACCCGGAGAAAGTAGCTCTTCATCTTGAGCCTCTGTTCTCCCATCTGTAAAATGGGACCAGTGTTGTTTGCTTTGCAAGGTTCTAGTGAGAATGAAGTAGCAGAGTGTATTAAAGTGTTTTTGTGCCAGGCACAAGTATACACTAGATAAAAGGTGACTAATTTAAATTTATTTCTTGAAACCTCTGAAGCCTCAAAATCTCAGTTCATAAATGATGCACACAATGGAGTAAAGTCCAATTGATAGGTCCCAGTGTCCCCTTAAGATTCCCACCAAGTTTTGTAATTCCTGATCCTAAACTCATTTATGAAGTAAAACATCCTACCAAATAAGTTCTGCATATCACGCCAATTCTATAAGGACATTTCCTAGAAATGTATCTAAATAATCCCAACAAAAACATTAATGACAGTTATAAAGTGCTTATTTTTGGGACTCTCCTACATGCATACTCTTTCTGTTACATATGTACTCTTATCCTCAGTACCACTGACAGCTGAGGCTGGCTGTCTTTTGCTGGGGTGAGGAAATCTGTTCTGTGCATCATGGGGTATTTAACAGCCTCACAGATGGCAGCTGCAACTTGCTCTTCAGTGTGATAACCAAAACATCCCCAGAGCTGACCAAGCACCTTCTGAGGGCAGCATCACCTTGGCAGGTCACTGTGCTTTAGCGAGCAGCTGCGTAAGTAGTGGAAATGTGCCAAGAACCACAGAGCCAAATGGATATGTGTCCTTCAAGACTCTTGGCAGGCAGACACAACACAAGCACTTAAGGTGTGTGTACTTTGTGGGATAGGCAGAAAATTAGGAGAAAAGCACAATGAGGTGAAGATGTACAGTTCAAGAACTCGGCTCAGTGTGGACCCCCACCTCATTTTCAGAACCGCTCAGTTGTTAGCAGTTCTTACCAGGGAGACCCAATTATACGTAAAGAAGCAGCTTCCAATATTAAAGAAAAAATTGTACAACCATTGCTTCTAGGAGTTCAATACACACACACACACACACACACACACACACACACACACGGCACATTTTAAGTATTTTTCCAGCTATTGTCAGTGCCAGTTAAAACTACCCTGCCATGGGGTTAGGAAGACCTTGCATAGGAGCATTCTGCATAGAAGCCAAGACTTGGAAGGCTGATTTGTCTGCAGTAGAGCTGGGTGCATTTGTAGTGATAGACTCAGGAAAAGCATCAGGCATGGGGAGCCACGTTGTCAGGGCGGCTGGTCCATCAAACAGAAGAGGTAGAGCCACTAACTTTCCTGCATCTCGGCTTGACCTTCCCACTGGCCTTCCTCTGGCAGGCACCAGGGTGGCCCCTCTCCATCACTGCTTGACAATGCATTAGCTGAATTAGTACAAAGGCCAACATACCTTGTCATGATTTATGCATAAATAAGTGATTTCGTCCATATCAATGAATCTTGCAAGAAATTTTAGATTCAAACATGCTTTCTAGATCAGAGGTTAGCTTTTTGTTTTGAAATCCTAGAGTCACTGTATAAGTTAGCTGTAAACTGTAGTTTCAATAATCTGTCCATTTAAGATCCTCTAGACTGTTTATTAAAATATAATCCAGAACGTGAGTCTAATGTGTAAAGTCTGGTACTTTGGTTTAATTTCTAGATCTTCTAAAGCCTTAACAAAACCCACCGACCCTTGTAGATTCCTTTGGAACTTCATGCAGGGTCAGTCACACACATGCGGGCCCCAGAGCTTCTCCCTCTGTGTTGGTGCCTCAGCCCCATGTGCCCTGTGCTGCTGCCCAGCCCTCCACATTGCCCCGTCCCAGTCTCAAGCCGAGGGTACACCTGAAGATGTGTCAAAGTCCCTGCAATGAAACCGTCTAATATGTTAATAAATGATTTATTGCAAAACTTCAGTAGTAGTTCTTATTCTCTTCAATGAAATTTCAGGGATAACAATTATGTTTTGTTTAAGATGGCATCAATATGACTGCCTTGTGACATGAACCTTAGCAAGCACTTGATGTTTTACAGGCAATTTTAAACGGATGTTAAACTACAAACAGCGTAACTCCTCTCCTGATATGCAAGCATGGTGAATGTGAAGGTAAGTGTTGAGAAAGGGTGAGTGTCCCATCACCCTGCTGCTGTCCCCAGGCTGCACCTAGCAACAGGACAGATTCACAGCCCCTGTGCATCCTGGAGCAACTGTATGCTGACCATGTGTCCATAGGTGACCTCATTCCTCTCTACCCTAGGACAAACTGGCAAGAGCAGGAATGGGCTGAAGGTCTTCCTGGTGCCTTAAACTCTAGTATCTTGTGATTCTGTGGACAAATTGCCTTTAAGTTTTTCTCTAAACTACTGAAATTAGCTTGGATAATAATAGAAAAAAAGTAATTTTAGGATGTCTTTTCCCACTTCTGCCATCAGCAAGGTTAATATTTATTCTAAGTCCTTTGAAGAAAGATGATAAAAGAGGAGGAAAAGATGGCAGAGGAGGTGAAACAGAGACAAAGTTCAGGCTGGGGGAGCTAGTACTGGAGAAAAGGCTGCATTCATAAGGCTGGCAGAAGGCTTAGAAGTTTGTGGTCCCTTGATGAAATGTACCCATTTCCAGAGAAAGTTCTTAGGACTGACTCCATGGTTCATCCGGGGAGGCAGGGCTTGGCCACAGTGGGCAGGAAGGCACAGGGCATGAAGATCCTGTGTTTTAACAATGAGCACTCCAGCTGGTTACCAACAAGTGCAAAGGTCAAGCCACTTGGATGCTGTGGCTACATAGAGCTCCACAGATTGCAAGAGGGAGAGCTCCACAGAGACCCAGGTAGACTTCCCTGTCAGCTTTGTTAAAGGGGAACCTGGATTAATTTTAGTGAATTTAGACAAGTAATGTGGGATTGCATACATTCAAAAGTAACAGAAATTTGTAGCATTCGTGACCAAATAACAAAACAGGATGTGCATGTAGGAAGTGCAAAAATCTAAGTCGCAGTTCTACCTTCCTGCCAAAAGATGTCAAAATGAGGACAAGATGCTCAGGAAATAAGGAGACAAGTGCTTCAGGGCTGGTGCAACACCCAGTTGAGTCAACACAAGAAGAATCAGGATTCTCACCGGGGCTCCTTGTGGAAGGCGATTCTGTAGTCCAGTCCCAGCAGATGGGGTATGGAAGGGTATCTTAGAATCACAGAATGCAAATCTAATGGTGCTTATCGCAGAAAAGAGAACTCTTATGAGAAAGACTTGGAAAGAAATGAAGGAAAAGAAAACAATGAGTCAAGAATCTACCAATGGGAACCAACCTGTTGTAGTCAGGGGTTGCAAGGAAACTATTACATACAGGACACAATTTATAGTATTATTTATAATGGTAACTGTTGTAGTCAGGAGTTATAAGGACAACAACTACACACAGGACACAGAATTTATATTACTTTATGATGGTCACCCAGAGTTAAATGCAAGAAAGTACAGGAAATCTGTCCACAACACTAAAGACCTAGAAAATCCAGCCAAGGGTCTGGATCCCATGGCAATATCCTGCATGAGTTCAGATGAAGACTTAGCGCCCATGTCAATGTCCTGCACTGTTGGAAACCACTATGAAGTGGCTCTGAGCAGGATTTAAATTTTACTAATTGGCTTTCTATGTTTATCTGTGAGTCTGTCCTAGGCCTCGGCCCCTTGCCTGGCAACGGGAGCTGATTCATAGTAAGTGAACCTCTATGAATCACTGATCCTGGTTGAGATCTGTAGTAATCTATGAGACCAGAGACACCTTAAAGGGCAAGATAAGGCCACAGTTTCAGACGCTTGGCTCCAACCCCAATTAACAAGATAGAAACTGCAGCTGGAGGGATTTCACTCCTGCAATCTCAATCCTACCACAAATATTATCCTGGAGATAGGACAGGTCTCCTAAATTGGCATAATTTACTACTTGGAGAAGTCTTTGAAAAGACTCCTGAGGTCCTGCTCATTTCCCATGCTTTCCTCAGTTTTTCTGCCTTTTGTCCTTGGACCTATAAAAAGTGAACTGATCCATAAAGTCTTTGTCTTAACCCTCAGAGTTGTGAGCTTAATTAAAGGGTTTTTGACCCTCCTAGAGCCCTAAGAAATCATTTCAATTGTGTCTTTTTATTTAACCTCCACCTTACACTCATTTGGGAGATTGGGGATCTAGGTCAGGAGCCAATACTGCACAAGTCCAGCTGGAGGCCTAGAGCCACGACAATGACTCATGCAAGTCTGTTTCATGGATCTGCACTGGGAAGGCTCAAAGGTTGGTGGTGGAAGCTAGAAAGTCTATGCTAGTGGGTTGAAAGATCTGTGTAGTGTGAAGTAGTTTGAAGGTTCTGCGTTGGAACCAAGAAGCAACACTCAAACTAAGGACCAGGATTCCCTTGAAAACTACCAGAGCCATCCTCAGTGGCAATGATGTCCCAAGTTCCTCCAACAATGAGAACACCAGAGTACAGATCCAGAAGCCATCATGACAAGCTTCTCCTGGAGTTTAAACAGCACACATTTTCCCTTCCTGAGCCAGGAAGTAATGCTCAAAGTAAGGGCCAGAGCTTCCCCCAAAGTGAAGCACAGCCATTCTCAGTAACAAGGTCTTGAGCTCCTCCAATGATATCACCCAAGTTCATATCGGAGAAGCCAGTATGACAAGCTCCTCCAGGAAAGCCAACAGCTCCAAACAACAACAATGCATAGAAGAACCCACAACACTAAATGCTTCCTCACCAGGTCTGCTTTTTATGCTGTCAGCTTTCCTCAGGTAGTCCATCTACACTCAGCACCATGCTGATTCAGTTCAGATGGTGTTTAAGATGACCACCAGTTGTTAGTCTACCACACAACCCGAATGAACAGCCTGGTGGAGGTGACCTAGGCCTGCTCTCTGAGTCCTCAGCCTCAGCCAGGTACCTCTGATCCAGGACAGAAAAGAAGAGGAAAGGATCTAAAGCAAAGTTTTAGTTATCCCATCATGATTTACTAAGCATTTAATCCATTCTTTGTGCAGCAGTAGCCAATTGGTTGCATATACAGTTCAGTTCCTCCCCATCTAATCCTGACTTTTTGGGTACAGTAGCCCCATATTCTTGCAGCCTTTTGGATAGAGAAACTGAGTCTGGCCCCTGCCCAGAGGGATATCCTGACAGGTCTGCACTGATCATAGCAATCCCATTCTTCTCACCAGTGATCAGCTAAGGGATCTAGTATAAACCAACAAACAAACATGTAGCATTCTCCTTGCAGCGTCTTAGGTCCAGACATGGAGTCCTTTCTTTCACAGTTCTGAATCTGTTTCTCTCCCAAGCCCCCTGCCTCATCTCATTCCATTCCATTTTATCATGTTACCTGCCACTGATATATTTATTTTTCTGTACCAGTATCACAGCACAATATTTCAGCTATTCCAGAGTCTTAATGCACTTTCACAAATTGTGGGATGAGCCCACTTTGAATTCTACTTGTTGGACAAGTTATTCTTTTGAATCATATCAAGAAATGTTAAAATTTTACTGGGATATGGTTGAGATCCTGTATTACTTAGTTATTTTGATATTTAGTTTTTAGGTAAAATCTTTCAATACAGAAACCAGATTGTTTCTCTAAAAATTAAAATATTTATTATCTTTGTTCCTCATTCAAATGTTTGGTTCTCTTCATAAAGATATTATTTGTTTCTTTTTTATTCCATTAGTAGGTAGTTTATAATTTTGTTGGAACTGTTAATATGATATTTTTCCTACACCATCAGATATTGCTGGTATGTAGCAAAAACCATGTTTTCTTTAATACGATTACAATGAAAATACCAACAGGATTTTTTATTAAAAATGACAAAATGATTCCATAATTCATATATAATAGTGAGGACTAAATATAGCTTATACAGCTTTAAGGAATAATAAAAAGATCATGATACAAGATGACAAGATTTAAAAAGTGTTAACAATTGAAACAATATGATAAAATGTACTAGATAAACTGACTCAGGAAAACAGAACAGAACAGAACCTTACATCTATGGAAAACTTATGTGTGATGAAGGTGGAATTGCATGTCAATCAATGGTGTTTGTTTTCTATATGAAGTAAAAACAAAATAGGATCTTTATTTCATAGCATACAACTAAACCCATGAATGGTTACAAGACAAATTTTGATTATAATTTTTGTATTTGTATATACAAATGAGATTGGTTCATAATACACACATATATGTATATATATTTTTTCAAATCTTGAGTGACTTGGAAAGGCTCATGTGTTGAGGGTTTGGTCCAGCATGCAGCACTGGGGGAGGTGAGGGAGCAGGGTGGGAAGAGCTTGGGTCATTGCAGACTTGCCCTTAAGGGGGATGCTGGGACTTTCTCTATTTCTCTGCTTCTTAGGTGCCATAAGGTGAGTAGTTTTGTGCCACCACATGGTCCCTGCTAGGATGTTTTGTCTCATTACAGGCCAGGAGCAATGGAGCCAACAAACCATGAGCTGACATCTCTAAAATCACTAGACAAAAGAAAAGAAATTTTTCCTCCTTTTCGGTTGATTGGCTCAAGTATTTTGTCACAGTGATGTAAAGCTACTAACACAATCTGGTTTTGATAAAAAGTTCAACCAGCCTCCTAGAATAATCTAGGGCATGTTCTCTCGTTTTGCATTATCTAAAAAAAGTTTAAGTTTGGGTACAAATGTGCCTTTACTGTGTACTCACAGGTTTTTCTTGTACATCTATCTTGCTGGTAAAGCTGTCAAAATTGCATGTGTGTGCACATATACACACAAAAGGGTGCACCTCTGTCTTCACCAAAATCAAGGTGCAAGAAGATTCAGGGACAATAACTGTATTATGTGCGTGTGCTGTTTTGCAGTCTACAGGCTACTTTACATCCAATAGTCCTTAATCCAGGGACAAATGCACCTGCTGCCAAGCTCTTCAGTCTTATCCACATAAGGGATACACAGGCAGGACATTTCTTTGCTGAAATCAACTGCATCTAATAACCTTCTGAAAAAAATTCTTCAATGAGTAGCAATTCCACAATATGTCTTTCCTTTTTGTTTCTAGGATTTTAGAAAAGCACACTCCCATGTTTAATAGCAGCACAGTTCATAATAGCCAGATCTTATAAACAATCCCATCTACTGAGGAATGGATAAAAAAGATGTGGTATTTTTTATACAATGGAGTACTACTAGCTACAAAAAAAGATAAAATGGATACTTTTATAAGTAAATGGATGTAACTTGAGAACATACTCATTAGTGAAATAATTAAGACACCTGTAAACATCGCATTGTTTCATTAGTGTGACAAGCTGAAAGAAAAAACATGTATATGTGTATGTATATGCATATATAAATAGTTAAGATAGTTATACTACTGATTGCTTTGAGTTTGCTGAAAAGAAACATTCATGCTGGTATTGTTCAGACAATTGAATGCAGATGTCTTGTGCTCTGGGTGAATGATTTGCGGATAACAGTGCACAATGTATGTACCACTGTTACCCCTGATTGACATGTTTTGAAATTTTGTTGTAGTTTTTCTTCTTTTCCTTCTCCTCCTTTTAATCCTTGAATAAAAATGAATTTTGAAGAAAAAACACAGATAACCCTGTGGTTACAATTACACTGAGAAATCATAAGTCAGCATTCATGATAGATTGTAAACCAGTTTTTCGGTGCTTTGGGGAAGTGAAAGAGAAAAAACTTGAGTTTTATCAAAAAAGAATTTAAACCAGTCCTGACTGAGGAAATAATTTGAGGCGTCTGCCTTTATTCACATTTCCATGAGAACAATGAGCTTGCTGTTTCCTCAGAGCAGGCACACCGTGGGGTCTTACTCCTACCCTACCTGTCACACCTAGAACACTGTGCCTTGGGAAAGGGGTGGGGATGAAAAGCATTGTTACCCAGGCCTCCAGATGCAGGTCAGTCATCCCTGCACTCCGGGAGGCTGGGGTAGGAGGGTCACAAGCCCAAGTTCATCCTGAGCTACTTAGTGACTTACAGAGACCCTGCCTCAAAATGGAAAATAAAAAAGGTGGGGGTGTGGGTGAGGGTGGGTGGAGAGCTGGCTGGGGATATAACTTAGTGCAAGGTCCTGGGTTCAATCCCTAGCTAAGAAGAAAGACTGAAGGAAGAATAGGAAGGAGGAGGACAGGAAAGGGAGGAAGAGAGTGGAAGTAGAAAGGCAGAAGGCATTAACGGGTCCTCGCGTTCCTTTATCCTAGCTGCAATGCACGTTAGGCCTGGACGACGAGCAGTCTGAGTGCCAGAGAAGTGGAAAAGAGGGTTGGGAGTGTCACGGCGTGACAGCACAGCCCCGAAGAGCCGAGCACCCGCCGAAAACCCCTCGGGAGGAAGCGAGCGGCGCGTGCGCCCGGTGGCCCAGGTCTTGGTAGTTTTGACTCCACCGGCCCTCGCTGCGTGACCCCGCCCCGTGCAGCGACCACGCACGCGCGCAGTTGTCGAGGTCCCGCCCCACGCGCCTGCGCACCGGCGCCCGCCCTCCCGGAAGCTTCGCTGTAGTGCCACGTCTTCCCGCGCGCTCTGCGGGTCCCAGCTGCAGCCCTGCGGACCCAGCGGAGCATCATGGGCCGCACCTCTCGACCCGCCGCCGCGCTGCTCCTGCTCCTGCTGCTGCGCGCCGGGCGGCTGCAGGGCGCTGAGCTCACCTTCGAGCTGCCGGACAGCGCTCGGCAGTGCTTCCACGAGGAGGTGGAGCAGGGCGTGCGGCTGTCGCTCGACTATCAGGTGCAGGCGGGCGACCCGGGGTGACCCTCTGGCCCGGGAGAGGACGTGGGTTCCTACCGTTCCCTGGGCGCTCGCGGAGCCGGCGCTTGGCCGGCCTCCTGCAGCTGTCAGGGCCCTGCTGCTGGCCAGATCCTGGAGGACCTCGCTGACGGAGCCAGGGTTACAGGGAGGACCAGGGTCTCAGGGCAGAAGGACAGCTGCTGGCAGCCTTCGGGGGTGAGGGGTACGAGGCAGCAGGGCTGGGGCGCTCAGTGCCCCGAGGGGGGCCAGTGCTCGCAGACAACTTCAGGAGTGTCACTGGCCTGTCCACTTCGACGTTCCTGTACGTGTCAGTGATAACAGGCAACCTAAGCACAGTACCAGGAAGATGGTCATTGTATGGCTCTTGAGAGGTCTGCATGGTCGCTTGGTCTCTGCCGGGGCAGAAATCCCCTGTCAGGAGAGGTCCAACCATCCACTGGATTCTCACTGCTTCACACGGAGCTTGCTGAACACATCTTACTTGCCTGGACAGAGGACATTTTTAGTTTGGAAGCAGATGGAGGACAGCCTTGGGTTACGCACCAGCCCCAAGGGTGAAGGTGGAGAAATACCCCCTGACTCAGCCACCAGAATGAGAACAGCACCTGTGCAGTGTGCCCCTGCGGGTCTTGCCTTGTGTGAAGGAGAGTTTAAACTCATGATTCCCAAGGTTTCTCCCACCCTGGCCACTGGCTGCATCCACCTGTATTTGCCTTCCTTTTGCAGTTAGTCAGTTACTGGACCCATTCCATTCAGAAGGCAAGGAGTGACCTTGGCCTGGGTCACCTGTCTCATCAGAGTGGGCAGCAGGTACAGCTTGTGTTCCACCTGTTCTTTCCTTGGTGGTTCAGGGCTAAAGTCCCCTCTCCACTGTTGTTCTCAGGGATGTGTGTTACCCAAGGTTGTCCAGTAATTGGCTGGCTCTTGCTGTGTGCCAGACTCTGCTGAGCACTTAGATACAACACTTCACCACAGTCAAGTGAGGTCCACTGGCCCTACTGGTGTCCATTGCCTGTCCTGTGAGTGACTTGCCCAGGGTCAACAGTTAACAAATGATGAAGCCCAGGGACTGTTCTCTCACTCTGCTTTCCTCCTGGTTTCGGAGCCATGCTGCCCTGTCTTAGGGAAAGCACTCATTCTGGGGTGCATTTCTTTCTGCTGCAGACCAGTGTGATGATTTGATATTTGAGAGATGGAGCCAGTAACCTGCAGGTCACATTTCAGCTCTGCCATGTTCTATGTAACTGTAGGAACTCAGTTTCCTTTTCAGTAGAATGGGAAGAATCAGGCTGAGTATATTCCTGCAAAGAAAAAGGAGGAGGCATGGATTCAAAGGATTGAAGGAGGCAGGCATGGATTCAAATCTCAGCTCTGCCACTTGGAAACAGTGTGGCAAGGACTAAGTGACAGGAGTCTGTGAGATCTGATCTCAGCACGTGTAAGTGTCGGTTGTCCCTCAATGACAGTTCGCTGTTTGTGTGTCAGGTCATCACCGGAGGCCACTATGACGTTGACTGCTACATGGAGGACCCCTTGGGCAATGTCATCTACAGGGAAACCAAGAAGCAGTATGACAGTTTTACCTACCGCACTGAGGTCAAGGGCATTTATCAGTTTTGCTTCAGCAATGAGTTCTCCACCTTCTCGCACAAGACTGTCTACTTTGACTTCCAGGTGGGCGACGAGCCCCCCATTCTCCCAGACATGGGGAACAAGGTCTCTGCTCTCACCCAGGTGAGTGAAACCCTAATCCTTAATGACAGGGCCACATGTCCAGCTCTAAAGAACCTTGTTCTTCCCATCTCCTGAGCTGCTGTTTAGTCCCCGAGCATCCAGCTTTCCTGTGCCACAAAAAGGAGAAGAGGGCAAGAAAGGCCTCCAAGTAGTCACATGTGTCACTTCTTGGTCCCTTTGGGCAGGTGAAACAGTTCCAGGTGGCAGTGGCCTCTCAGCAATGGCTCCACACTGTGGTGCACTGTGGACATTGCTGGAGCTCAGACAGCCACCTCTGTCTCTGCCTGTTCTGGGATCTGTCAGGACCTGACCCTGCTGGCTTCATCATCTTGCCTCCTACTTTTAATCAACCCCTCCTTCCTCCCTATCTTCAAGCCCAAGATTCCAGAGGGCTGGGGCCCTGGAGTTTACTTTGGATCCTCCCTTTGCAGAAGGTGTGGTGCTGAAAACAATTCACTAGATATTGGTTGAGTGACTGTCAGGTCCCTGAGGAACCTGTATGACAGGATCAACTGTCCCTAGCTGTTTGTTCCAGAGCCACGGCCAGGATGAGGGGAGGCTGTGGAGGCCAGTTCAGGTCTGGCTGCCCTCCAGGGTGGCCATGAGTCCTGCTCCTCTGTTGCCTGGGGCACAATCCTGGCGACCTTGAGTTGCCAGTTCTTCCTTCCCTGAAGTTAAGGCATATAGAGGTGCTCTTCTCCCTCCGCATTGGCCACTTGTGAGACTGTCATCCCTGGTGGCAGGTGACTACAGAGGGCTGGTAGTCCTGGCTGACCAAGAGTATCCAGCTGAGAACAGGGGCTGCATACAGCATCCTCTGCAACCTGCACTTGGAAGGTGCTGCAGGTCCAGGGTGAAGACAGAGTCCTCTTGAACCTGCGCGAACTGGGCTAGGCAGAGAGGTGTGTGATGAGTGAGATCCGTGGGGAATTCTCTCCTGGAGTCTGAGCCTTAGGATCTGACTCTGTTGTAGAGCAGATTGGCTTGGAGGCTTCCCTGTTGCATCTCCCGCAGCATTTCCCTACTCCTGCCCAGCCTCAGGAGAGGCATCTCTGCCACCTTACAGGTCTTCATGCCATCTGCCTACTGGCCCTGAAGTGTGGTGGAGGGAGGTGGCCTTGCTGGCCAGTTCACTTGCAGCACTGTTACCAGTGCAGAGCTTGAGGGGTGTGGGGTCTCAGGAAGTCTCATCCGTGTTTGCAGGAGAGCCACACAGGCTTCCTGGCAGAATCAGCTGCGGAGCTGCTGGGACTGTGTCAGTCACAGGGCAGGAAGGCTGAGACCTTTGTTTTGGTCAGCTGGGCCTGCATACCCTTTTAGCCAGTGACTACTGTCTCCATAGTCCTTGAAGCAGGCTGGGGAGTCTGCCTGACGGTTTTGTGATAACGAGGGGAAGAGGTTTCTTTCCGACTCTGTGACCCCTGCAGTGAGCTGCTGCCTCGGGGTTTCATGGGGTATACCCCAGAGGTCTTCAGGGAAGCAGGGCTGAGAAGTCATGGGCCAGCACTGCTGTGTCCCAGCCGGGGCCCCGCATCTCTGGACCTGCTGCTCATGAGTCCAGTGCGCACTTGCCCCTCCTGTGACAGAAGGAAGCTTGGAGAGCAGGGTTCAGGCCTGGAAACAAAGTGAGCGCTCTCCTTGTATTTATAAACAGAGGCTCTGGGCTTGCAGAAATAAAACACACATGTGTGTATATGTGTGTGTGTGTGTGTGTATACATACATGTTTATATACACACGCATATATACACAGCCATGCTCGCGTACATGTTTATCCCTCCCACGAATGGCAGGAGGCCTCTTTTGTTGTTGACTCCCCTGACCTCAGCACCCCAGATCTGCTCTTCCCTGATGTGGTGCCCGAAAGTGGGGCCTCGTCTCTGGCAGGACTGAGGTGACCTGGTGATTTGTATGCCTGTGCTGCTGGCACTTCTGAGACCTGGAGCGCCTCCTGCCCCTCTGTTAGGCTGCAGCTTGTGCTTCCTGCATCTGGTTCTCTTCCCCTCTGGTAGGATCAGCTGCTTTCTCCTGGGGGTTCCTGCAGCTCTGCAAACTCCTCAGGTGAGTGCTTTCCATTTTTCTCTGCAGTTGGTCTGCTTTTCCTTTTATCTGTGAATGACCGTCTCACTGAGTCTGGGTGTCCAGAACCTCACACCTGGAAGTTCCTGAAAGACAAGCAGGCATTTAATGAGGTTTGAATGAATGAGTGGGCCTGAGCCTGGTTGGAAACTCCTGTAGCCTCATTTCTCTGCAGCCCAAGCCCTGCCGGCTGTGCTGGTCTCCCAGGATCTCTGGGTGGTGTATGTCTGGAGTGAGTTTGCCTTGCCTTTCGCCTGTGTCCAGGTTGTAGCTTGGTCCCTGGGGCTCTGACACGCCTCCCCCTTGACTCACCCTGGATGCAGGTTTCCATCGCCTGACCCCATGGTGCAGCCTCTTCTTACTTCCTTCCCCACTCAGGCCCTGCTCTGTCCCTGTGATGGTGATGTGCCGTGGAAGGCCCCGGCAGTGTTAGGAAGGGAGCAGGAGGCAAGCTCACCATAAGGCTGGTCTGCACTGAGGGACCCTATCTGGAGGTTGATATTTGTAGCTAGCCCTGTGTCAGGAGCCCTTCAGGATCATCTGTTCCTGTCTCAGTGTCAGACGTCTATAGTCCCAAGAGGGTCATGTACAATATATGGCAGGCACTCTTGACACACAAGAAACCGCTGAGAAGCAAGGTACAGGTACCCTTGGAGGTCACATCAGAGCACACCTGGGCTCCTTCTCACTGGGTTTTGCTGGTACCCCGTCCACCCCTCAGTTCAGATCAGTTCGCTTCTCTATCCAGGTGATATTGCCCTCCCCCAACCACAAGTCAGCAGAGGGGCAGCCACCAGCCACAGAGGAAGCGCTAGCTTTAGTAGCACAGGGGCTAGCAGTGTAGCTCCTGCAGGGCCAGAAGAAGGCGTGCCAGCAACTTGAGAAAGGGCGGGCCTGTCTTACAACTGTGCCTCCTGGATGGTCACCATGGCAAGAAACAGGTTTTGCAACTTCTCAGGCAGTGCATTGTAAGCAGGTTGCCTTTGAGACTGGGTCTGAGGTACTGTGGGTGCATAGTAACATCTGCAGCCTGGCGTCATGGCTGGGAACGATTGCATGCCAGGGAGGTTCCAAGGTTACAGGGCAATGATGTCCTCACTGTCTGCTACTGAGCAATTTCCTGCCCAACACACGCAGTCAGCTGCAGTCCCACTCATCTCCCATGGCTCTAGGCGGTGGACGTCTGGGTACACCCTGTCCGGGGTCCCATGAGGCCAGGTGGGGCTCTGCACTGAGGCTCTGGGAAGCAGCTGCTTCATGCTCACATGTTGCTGGCCCCACAGGTGGTCACTTCCCTGGCAGTCTGGAGAAAGCTGCTTTGTGTCAGCAGAGGCCTCGGGGTTTCTGGGTGTGGAATGGGGCTCTTGGGGCACTGGTCGGTGTTTTCAGAGTCCGCCTTTCAACACAGTATTTTAACAGGAACAGGAGGTAGGGTATGAGCACAGGTGTGTGTGTGTACCTGTGTCTTTGTGTGTTTGTGGCTTGAGAAGAGGACTCCTTTCCAGTCTGTGTTAATGTATAAAACCATAGGCGTCCATTACACAACAGGGGTGGGAGAGGCAGAGTCTGAATGCTTGAGGTCTGGTTTGTTCTGCTGCAGTATCCCTGTATCCTGGCCATTTATGTGACCAGTTCCAGCCTCAGTTTCCCCATCAGCATATTGGGTACATAGCTAGCATTGCTTGGCAACAAGGGCAATGAGCTGTGTGTCTGTGCTTCACAAGGATTAAATAAAAAAGAAGGCAGTGCTCACCAGCATGGGTTTAGGACACAGTCCGGTCAGGTTCTGACCTGTTACCTACTGATGGTGTCATCGGCAAGTCACTTGCTCTTTCTGGGCCTCAGGTGCTCTTTCTCCTCATAGTAAACAGGACTGCTAGACCCTTCGCACAGACTCCGTGTTAGTACTCCCAGGGCTCCCCCATGTCTGCAGCAGTGGGCTGTGGGCGGCGTCCCCGGTGTCTCAGCCAGCACTGTGACTGCTTGTGTCTTCCACCCAGATGGAGTCTGCCTGTGTGACCATCCACGAGGCCCTGAAGACAGTCATCGACTCCCAGACTCACTACCGGCTCCGGGAGGCTCAGGACCGAGCCCGAGCCGAAGACCTCAACAGCCGAGTGTCTTACTGGTCCATCGGTGAGACAATCGCCCTGTTCGTGGTGAGCTTCAGCCAGGTGCTGCTGCTGAAAAGCTTCTTCACAGAGAAACGGCCCGCTCACCGTGTAGTCCACTCCTAGCCAAGGCCTCGGGCTGGAGCATCTCCTGGGTGCCAGCCTCCTGCACGCTGCACCCCCTGAGAGCCTATGGAACCTAGCAGTCTCCTGGCTTTGAGTGCATTCTCTGTGCAGTGCTGACTGGAAGGACCTTCACAGTGAGGCAGAGGTCGAACCGTGGGAGGGCAGTGTGTGCGATTCTGGGGCCCTCCTGGGACCTCCAGCGCCACTTAGGGGTTGGCTTCTGCTCCATGGTGCCTTGGTCCTCTGGAGAGCAGTGAAGCTGTCCCCTCTGGCCTTTCCTCCCACAAGACTGCACTGAGGAAGCCGAGCCCTGAAGCAGCCACATGCATCCACCTACTTCAGGCACAGCCATGTCAGCCACACAAGCAAGACCCAGGTGAGGACTATGCCTTGGCCAGCCCTGCGTCTCAGGTGGGGCCGGGCCAATAAAGACACCTGTGAGCACCTGCAGGGGTATGGCTTCTTCCTGCTCCCAGAAGAGCTTGGAGCCCCAGGGGGAGCACAGGGTGTGCAGACACAGGGACGGCAAGTGTAGCTAGCAGATGTGGCCCAGAGCTGGCACAATCACTCTCCTCCCAGACAGATAGGAATGGGGGCGGGAGCAGGAAGGCCCTCTGCTCCTGTCAGTTGCCATGCCATGCCATGGGAACACCCCTGCCCTGTGCCTTACAGCCCACTGAGCCTCCCTCAGGTCTCCATGCAGCACCACCTCCCTGCCCCAAGAGGGAGGAACAAACTCTCCTTGTCCAAGGTCTGGAGGAACAGTGTGCCGCCTTCTATAGAATACCTGCCGAGAGACCTGACACCCAAGCTGTCTGGCAGGTACCTGGTAACGCATTGGGGGAAAGAGGTCTGAGCAGGGTTCAGTGCCCTGCACTATGGCGGAAAAAATCAGTTAATTAAAAAGTAATAGCAAAATAAACTATCTTAAAGACACTCTGTAACCAGAAGGGAAGATAGATACTGCTTGTCTTCCATGTGTTTTTAGTGTTTCTTTCCTGTCTCCCATTGTAAAGTTAAACACTGGGTAGATAGAAAAGACTGTTAACTCTGTCCAGGGCAGAGTGGAAGGTACTCCTGAGTCCCTGTGTGCCCCGTCCACTTCTCAGTGATCCACAGGGCACGGTCCTACTCTCAAAGTCCCTAACTTGCCCCTACTCCAACCCTGCGCCCAGGGAACCTCCAGCCTGGAAGTGGCATCTCAGCCATTGAGAAGGTTGCAGTCAAAGCATCACTCTGGTAAAGCTCCTGATGTCACTGTTCACTTTTTCATGGGAACAAGGTTTTCCAACCTGGGGGGAAAAAAGAATTTCTGGTGACATCTTGTTTTATTTATATAACTATCACTCACCCAAAAAAACACAGACTGGCGGGAAACCCTGCCCCAGTCATTGAGTTAAGAGATAAGATTTGCATAAAACTCACTTCTGTGGAGGGAAGGGTGCTAGGGACTGAGTGGACCCAGGGCCTTCACAACTCAGAGCAAGGCACTGAGTGATGAACCTTTGTCTTCTCTGAATTTAAGGAGTAAAGAGTAAGATGGAAACTTGTGAGCATGTATTTATGGATGATGGTGTCAAATTATATGATCATTAGATGTAGGGATGTGACTTTAAAAACTTTCAAGCTTAAGTTCAATCTCTGGTACCACCAAAAACCACCCCCCAAAAAAAAAAAAATTTTCAAGCTTAAAATATGCCAGAAATTATTTCCTTCCCATTCATGATGAAAAATTGTACACATCAGCTTAGAAATGTCAAGTGTGGCCGGGTGTGGTGGCTCACCCCTGTAATCCCAACACTCCAGAGGCTGAGGCAGGAGGATCGTTGCAAGTTCGAGGCCAGCCTAGGCTACAAAATGAGCTCAAGGCCAGCCTGAACTGCATAGCGAGACCCTGTCTCAAAAAGACAAAAAAAAAAAAAAGAAATGTCAAGTGTTTATGTATCTCTTAGGGGGTATTCAAGAAGAAGAGATGCTGCTTTGTTCTTGTTTGGTTTGTACCAGATGTGCCCCAGAGCCTCACGTAGTCATGGGAGTGGCTTTGGGGAGGGGTTGGGTCACAGCTGGGATACTCAGTGAAGGGTTAGACTGTCTGAACTCGCTGTTAGGAGACAGGACTTTGGTGGCAGAATCAGATCCCCGGAGGTGTAACTAGGAAGAGTGCACATCCCTCCCTGCTGCCTCCCTTCTGTCTGCTTCTTGGCCACTGAGAGGAGCAGCTTTCTTCTGCCAGGCCCTTTCACCCTGCCAGCTGTGCAAACGCTGAAATGTCTGAAATGTGTGCCAAACTAAACCTTTGCTTTAAGCCCTGGGTTTCAGGCATTTTTGTCCCAGGGGTGAGATGAAGACAGCTCTGCCCTCAATTTCCCTGGGAGCGCCACTCCCCTTGAATCTGGGCACCTTGGTGGGAAGGGGTGTTGAGCGCTGGCATTTGAGCAGGGGTAGTGGGTTGGGCCCCTTTTGGATTCGAATCCATGTCTACCACATGCTGAATGTGCCATCTCGGGCAAGGTGCTGAGCTCTGGGCCTGTTCCTCCTTTGTGAGGTGGACTCAGCAGTATTCTGATGGAGCAGGGACCAGGGCTGTGCGTTGCTAGTCAGCAGAACCAGGCTTTGCCGCCCCCAGCACCCCCGTGAAATCCATTTGAATCTGAGGCCTAGATGCTGCTGACAGCTGAAGCGTGGAGGCACATCTGCTTGCTCAGGCAATTGAGAATCTCCCTGATTAGAGAGGGGACCTCTGCCTCCGAAATTCAGGATTATGCAGAGTAACAAAAGTTGCAAGAAAATATCTGATGCAGTATGGTTTCCCTCATACCATGCATTTCAGGAAATAGCTGAGCTTCTCTGGAAAGTAGTAATGAAGCTGAGTGTCGGACTTAGCTCCTAAGCCAGGACTTGGGGTGTGGTACTGCCTGGCTGCTGGCAGTGCCACCACTGCTGTCAGCTCTGTGACATGAGGGACCTTGCCAAGGCCCGGTGCCTTCATGGTCAGGCGCTCTCCACAGAATAACGGAGTGGGGAGGGCTGCTTTTATTTTTAAAGATAGTTTTCCAAAACGAAGGGGTAAAATCAAGGCTCATACTGGTATCAGATGAACACAAGGTAAAAAAAATTTAACTCATTAATGAGGGAAGCAGAGTCCATAATGGCTCAAAAGAGAATTCAGGAAACACCTGCACTGACCCAAGTTGTGAAGCAGCTGTGAGTAGTGGGCCAGGCTGAAATCCGCAGGCTGGGAGACGGCCTCTGTGGAAGACAAGAGAACTAGCCCAGGACAGACTTTGGGATCAGACGGCCTGGAGAGGTGGCCAGAGATGCAGTGTTTTTTGTTTTTTTCTTAATTAAAAATCTTCTTGCAGATTCCAAAGGGGCTGCTGAAGTGTCACTGCAAGGGGAGTGACATTGACTTCGGGGTAATTAGGGAGACCAGCTGCATTGTCTTCTCTGGCAACACAGAGGCTCACCCCTCGCCCTGGCTATGGACTGGGAAGTGTCTGCTGTCGCTAGTCTTGGGCCTTTACCTTAATCTTTTCATTTTCCTAACTCCATTCAACCTTTATAAATATTCCTGATATTACATTCTCAAAATGGGAAGGAAGGAGAGGGAAGAAGGAAGGAAAAATTAGTTGTAGATTGTGGGTACTATAGAGAATATTTGTATCCTGTCCTCCCTCATATGCAGAAATCCTACTGCAGGGTGGAGGTAGGAGTGGGGCCTCAGAGAGGTAAAGGGGTCACAAGAAGCCTTCCAGAATGGAATCAATATCCCCATAAAACAGGCTGGAGGGAGACCTTACCCCTTCTGCCAACTGAAGACAGAAGACATGGCCATCTCTGAGACAGGAACTAGGAGTGACCCAGTCGCCCAGCCTGTGTTGCCCTAATCTTGGACTTTGTGCCTCCGAACTATGGAAAGTGTATTTCTGTTGTTATAAGTCACCCAGCCTGGAAAAATCTGTTGCAGCCCAACAACTGAGACACTTAGAAACAACGGTGAGCAAGTGGAATAGAACTACAAATACACAGCCGCCAGGGAAAGCAAGGTCCTCACTGTGGTTCTCACCATGCAGCAGGTCCTCAGAGCAGACAGAAGTGTGTACTCGGGGCTTGCATCCCTGCCAGGAGCACCGGCACAACCCATGTAGCGCTCACATGGTTCCTGCTTATGTTCATACCCAGCCAGCCATGATGGACTGAACATCTGAGCGCACGGGTGGTGAGGCTAGGGGACGCTCATGCCTGCCCTTGTTGGCAGTGCCATCCAGCAGCTCCTCTGGCCCTCCCTGGAGCGGTCATGATGTGGTCTGCTCCTTGGGAGAGTAGCCTACCTTTTCATGATTAAGCCTTTCAAAACGAAATATAAAATGGCTGCTTATGTATGAGCTTGGCTAATGTGGCTGAACCCAAACAAGGGTTATATCTTTCTGAGATGCTTCTGTGTATTTGGAGGTTGTGTAAGAATCCTAAAAATTATACATAGTATGATCAAAATATACGGTGGATGTTTAAACTTTAAAAAAAAAAAAGCTCTAATTATAGTAAGGCACATTGGCATTAGTCCGCCTCAGAATACTCCCTGTAGCTTCAAACACTCTTACCCATTGCTCTTGCTACTCCCAGAAGCCCTTTCATGAGTGTCTATGGGCGGTGAGAGCTGCTGCCAGGTGCCACCCACAAAGGCAGACTGGGAAACATTACAATGTGTCCTCTTTTATCTTACCAAAATTGGCACCTTAAGACTTCTGGCTCTTTCTCAAAGTCAAAATGACTATTTAAAAATCAGTATTTCAAACCAACAGGTATCAGGCAGCCTCAACAGTGCCAGTAAAGGCATGAGAGGACTCAGCTGCTGCAGAAAGTGGCAAGAAGGAGATGTGTGTTTGCAGCTAGGGGAGGAGCTTGAGGGGCATTGAAGGCAATGCGTCTTTACTGTAATTAACTTTTTAAAGTTAGACACCGTTTTCTTGAGTCACACCTTAGTAGAATATAGTTACAAACTGCTATGTGGCGCGCAAGTTGCTGGAGGCTGTCTTGCTGTTCATAGAAAATGAAGCTGCCGCTGCTCGCTGTAGCAAAGACCAATCCAGTGTGTTACTTTCTCTGGGAAGTGGATTCACCATGAGAGTCCTCTTTGCAGAAGGCAAAGGCCTGGGTGGCTGGTGACTTGTGTGGTCAAGAGGAGGAAAGGTCATGCTTTGCCCCTAGGATCACTAAGCAACCTCTCAATTATAATCTGGATCCCTGTGCAGTCAGCCTGCAAGAAGAGAATACATTTGAGTTCGTTTTTAATTGTGAAAGATTTGAAAGCATTCTTTTAACTTAGAAAGTTATATTTCAAGCAGTTGGCATGGTAAGTGAAATTTCTGTATTCTCACCTGCACACAAGGCAACCACCAGTCCTCAGCCTACAGCCTGGAGCTCCCTGGGAAGCCAGCCCTGAGTCTCCCCTCGCAGCCTCACTCAGGAACGGGCTCAGAGCTGCTCTGTGGGCTAGTAGCAGGGAGCCACGTGCCTGTGGAGAGGTGCATGTGTGACGTTCCCGCCCTCCTCAGGGCAGCACCTGCCCAGGGAGCATCATCTGCTCCAAGATGGAGAAACCGCAACCACCCCTTGGGGAGCAGCCTTTGTCCCAGGAGCTCAACACCCAGCTGGGGAAACTGACACGGTGAAGGGTTCTAAGCAGAACTGAGGAGGGACCTCAAGGAGAGCCCTTGTGCTCTGGGCTGCCCAGTCTCCCTGTCACCCCAAATCAGTGGCAGCAGCTGGGCAGCTGTGAGCAGTTCCACACCTGGGATGTTACTGTAGTCCCTTTCCAGCACACCTGGGATGGGGTTAGGATGAAGACCACTCTCATTCTAGCTTGGTTCTTTCAAGTGTCAAATGAGTTTTGGACAAAGCTGTCAAATACCATTAGCAAGTGCAGCTCACCCACTGTGATGCTGTGTGCTCCCCTTCTTTGTGCTCTCTGGAGACACTGGCAGAGCCTGGCACTTACCTTCTCTGTAGGCATTGCCAGACTTGCTGGCTCGTGACTCCCAGCCACAGGCGGGGCCCAGAGCTGCCACAGAGAAGGCAAGAACTGAGCACTGTGGCCAGTAGAAGCAGGTCACGTGATAAACGTGCTAAAGAAGAGGACTAATAATGCTTTGCTGTAACAAAAAGTTACAAGAAAGAACCAAGTGGAAATGTTACATATGAAAAATATAAAAGTAGAAATGAAGACTGCTTGGAAGATATAAAGGCAGTGGAACATGGGGCGTGTGTGTGTGTGTGTGTGTGTGTGTGTGTGTGTAGTGGGGGGCGGGAGGAATCTGAGAAACATTCCCAAGGCAGCAGACAGGAAGAAGAAGAAGGCAGCAGGAAAGCTGAGTACGGGAAGCAGGGGTGGCAGTGCCGGAGACAGATGATAAGTGGCCTGGAGGTGGGGAGGAGGAGCAGGAAAAGCAAGAGAGGCCAGGAGGAAAGGAGGAGATACTTGAAGAAATAATGAAAATAAGTTCCTCAGAATTAAAGATCTCAGATGGGAAGGAATCACAGAGCGACAAACAGGATTGAGAATGGACAAGGTAAAATTCCACACAGACACATTATAATGATGTGCAAGAATACCCAAGGCAAAAAGAAAATTCCTAATGGCTCCAGAGAGGAAGAACTAACCCTGCAAATGAGATTAAACTGGGACTTCTCAGCAGCACTTTGGCAGGAATGGGCAGGAATTAGAGACATTCAAATAGGTATTTTACCAGAATCTTTCTCCTCACTATGAGACATTTAAAACTGTTGGTTTTCTCCCAAGGGTACAGGCAGTCCTAGTTCAGCAGTTTATTGTGATTAGGAATTTGTACTGGACCAGCAGGAAACGCTCCTGACCCAGGCGCTGTGACCCCAGGTCACCGTCACTGAGCTTCCAGAGGCCATGGTTGCCTCCTTCCTGGCCAGGGACCTGGTCAGTTTCCCACAGATCCAAGTCCTTGTCCTGAACCACAGCTGGGGGACACTGTGAACAAGAGCGTTGGATCTGCCAGGCTCACAAAGTTGGGTTTCAGGCTTTAATCTTATGTGGGATGAGACAGGGAACCTAGCAGCCTAATTTCCTCTTTGCCGGAGGTTCAACTTCACAGGGAAAAACGTGGTGAATTGAAGCCCATTGGCAATGGTTCTGGGTCTGTCCTAGAGGGATGACCCCTGCTGTGTAGACATCTCACCTTGATTAGCTTCCTCTGCTCTTCAGCATTTGCACAGCTCTCCACTCCCCGTGCTGACCTCACGATGACAGTGCGAGCACCCTTAACTGTGAGTGTTGCAGGATGGTCACCCCGGAGCACCATAAGCCAGGGTGCGTAGATGCGCAGCTGGAGCAGAACTACATTTCTTTAGGAAAATTGTAAGAATGCAGGTTGAACCTTGTTGGCCAAACTTATACCAAGCCTAGTCCAACACAGCTGAATGACAGGTTGTAGAGCAGGTTTGGGAGGGGACTGTTTTTCCAGCCCTGGTAGCAGTGAATGACCAAGCTGGCCCTTGCATGGGTCTGCACACTGGTACTTTTGGGTTATGTGGAAAGAAACCATCTTTCACTTTAATCCTAGAACATGAGCTTTTCCATATCCTCAGAACTACTTAGCCATTATAATTCTGGAGATTTCAACACATTTTATGCTATTTCCCTTTCTCAGGTGTGCATTTCTCACCCTAACATTTGGCCAGAGGAGAAATAGGTTTCATGTGCAGCTTCTTCTGGTAACTACTTTCACACTTCCTATTATCACGGGGAAATTGTTCTGGAACTCAATGAGACAATTCTCTTCAGGAAAGTTACCCAGAGAGCCAAACTTTGTAAGTACTCCTTTTCCATGTTCTTAAGGAGGGAAAAAGCAACAAAACTTCAGAAAAGGGCCACATGGAATGGGAGAAACAGTTCAAATACAGTGAAAGAGATGAAAAGGAGCTGTCAAATCTCAGGAGCTGTGTGGAAAAGGAAAGAACCCACCCCAAAAATGACAGGTTGGAGGAGCCACGAAAGAAGTTGGCCTGCTGAAGTCACAGCAGGGGCTGCAGGAAACTGCCCAAAGTAAAACAGGGCACAGATGAAGAGCTGAACCCACAAAGGACAGCCCGAGAGATTTGTACAACAAAGGGTATTTCACGTTTGGTGTCCTGAAGAAAATAGAGCTGATGACCTCTAAGACAGAAAAGAAAGCTTTCATAAAAAATAAAGATATAAACTTCAGTTTAAAAGGGTATCTTGCAATTCAGAAAAACAGAAATAGAATCAATAGCACAGAACTGTCCACAGAGAAATAATAAAATGATCAACAAAAACTATTCAAGAACAAAAGAAGGCAAAAAGCAAGTCATTTATCAGAGAAAGATTTTGCGGGGTCGTAAACCTTCCCATGACAGAGCCTGGGAGAAGGTAGTAGAATCCAGCCTACAAGGAGGTTGGCTTGCAGTAGACCAAAACAGAAAGGCAGGTGGCCGTTCTAGAACTGGCAGGAAACCAGGTGATGGAGTCCCATGAGCCATTCTTGAATAAGCTCTATCATGCCGGGGAGAACAAGAAGCTGTTGCAAGAAGCACAGGTGGTAGACAGCATTTTACCTATTAAATATGCAACTGAGTCCAGGCAACCCTGGAAAATCTAGCTAGAATACATTTTATAAATTCTAATAACTGAAACAGTGAAACAGCAAATAGAAAGTAAGAAGTAGGGGGTAAGGGAGGATAGGAGAAAGTCTATGTCCTGTTTTTCCTGATAGGTATTTGCTATAGCACCAGTTCTAATAACAACAAGAGAAACTTATTTGTTCTTACTATGTGCCAGGCAGAATTCTAAGTGCTTTCTGTGTAGCATTTCATTTAACACTCACAGAAGCTCTGTGATATAACTATTCCTATGTCATGGATCAGAGAAATTAAGGAACAGAAAATTTAATAAACTTTTTTCCAAAACTATATACCTACTAAATGAAGAAAGCTATTTGCTCATTTGCAAAATAAATGAAGATCATTTCTATGCATTCCTGATGAAAATTTCTAACAAAGATACACTCAACCAGGAACAGATGCTGACTAGAGCTGTTGATTCCATTCATTAACTATGGGGGCACTGAGAAGGGAACTTTTGCTCAGAATGGGTTGGAAATGTGTTGTTCTCCTAATTCTGTGGCTCTTGCTGGCAAACATTAAAATACCAAAATGACAGTGGCCCGCTGGCTAGTTAGAGTGCTGGAGGCAAAGCACATTATTACCATAGGAAAAGGTAGGTCAGATTCTGTAGACTATGCTCCAGAGCTCACTGGTCTATAAGATGGAGAGACATGGACATTTTCACTTCTAAAAATACTAGGACTTTTACCAAGGACAGCTTCCAGGTAACAAGTCAACAATATGAATTAACATTACACAGCCTACTAATCACATTAATTAGCTTAATAAGGTGGAAACAAGAGTTGGTGCTCTAGGAGTCTGTCATCAGAGAAGGGGTGATGGTGGTCACTGGCTACTCACCTCGAGCCATGGTAGAGCCTGGAGGGCTGTGCCCTGCTACTATCAAGCTCCTGTCTATCCCCAGGTTGTCATGACCAAGTGCAAAGAGCTGGGGCAGCTTACATAGCAAAAATGAATTCCCACACAGATTGGAGCCTGGAAGTCTGGTTCGGGTGTCCACAGAGATGGTCCCTTCTGAGTCCTTCTGTGGCTTGGAAAAGGCTGTTTTCTCCCAGGTCCTTGGCTCTCAACATGGGAATTTTGGTGGAAACATTGCCCATAACAAGTGATACTGGACAACAGCCACACCACTTCCAACTTATGCTGCTTTTTAAAAAATCAAATTACATAAAATTTTAAAAAAATCAAATTACATTCTGTGCAGAACCATCACTTTGTCAAGATTCAGTATTTCATAGCTTGAGAGAATTACTTTTTTCTTGTCTATTTGGTGAGCAATCAATACCCCAGCACCTGCAGGAATACACAGAAAAGATGCCTGAACTACAGAGAAGGCCAGCTATTGGGGACCACTAATTCACAATGGCTAATTTTGCATACTTCCCTAAGAGATGATAAAATAGAGGCTTGGGATTATCAATACTTCCTATTTGAGATTTCCCACTGACTCTTCTTACCATATGACTATCTACACCCTCTTGAGTCATCTCAGGATAATATCCAAGGACAAGATCCTTTTTAGCATATAATCATCTTCACCCTCTTGAGTCTGAGTCTTCTGCTGAACTGTAGTTCTTTGCTAGCGCCACCTACCACTGTATACACCTAATAAATAACGGCTGCCTTGGGAGCAGAGCAGGACCCATCTAGAGACATTGACTTCCCAGCCATTGATGCAATACTATAGTAATCTCTGTTTTTTATTTTCTCACCATACTCTTAAGACAGACAATCGGGACTCTTGTCTGGGCTCCCAGTAGCCAGCCACGATAAATCCTGACTGTGCCACCTAGGGGCTGTGTGAGAATGAGCAATCATGTGATCTCTCTCGGCAGAGCCTTGATTTTCTCCTGTGCAGTTAATCATGATAGTAAGAGATGCATGTAATGATATTCACGGCAGCACTGTGTGTACTGATGTTGGATAGAACCCAAATGCCCTTCAACAGAGGACCAGATAAACAAAATGTAGTTCCTCATATGTGGAATACTTTACTGCAGTTGGAGATGCCCAGCAGCATGAAATGACATCAAAACATATCAAAGAACGAAAATAGTTGCAGAATTTCCTAAAGTGATAGCTCCCTAAAAACACATAGATCCCTAAGAATACACAGAAAACAGTATTCTGTGTAACTTATGGAAAAATGTGCAGGTACATGTATATGCTATAAATGTACATGGTAAAATTGTAAAAATACATATGTAAAGTTGTGAAGTAAGAGATTACTTCTCGGAATGGAGGGTAGGAAATGGAATAGGGAGGGGTCCAGTGGGCACTCCATCTTATCTATGGTGTGTTTTTTTTAATTTTTAAACAATTCTGAGGTATAAATGACAAAATATTAACACTCGTTAGCTCTGGGTGGAAAGTTTGTGGGTGTTTTGTTATCTTTTGTACTTTTCTGTACAAAAAAAAATCTCAAAAGAAAAATACAAGGATGCACTAGCATTTGTCTCATCTCTTAAGGCCATTGCAAGGTTTCAATAATAAAATATTTGTGAATGTTCTTATCAAAGGTAAATGTTCTTGGTATGCTTGAGAGTGTCGAGTCTGAGAGTAGGGGCAACTACTCTGAAGATGAGAGGATTCAATAGGATACCCATTCTGGTTTGATTGTTATCTGCCTTTGAAGTCCTATAATGTCTTCAATGTTTAGATCTTATTAATAGTGTAAAGCAATGCTAAGTTTATATTATATTTGACAATATAGACAATTTTTTTAAAAATAACTAGAGACATCATAGTGACTACCGTAGATCACCTAGTGTTGTGTTTTTGTATATTCTTTTCATTTTGTGTTTCTCTAGGAATTTGTATTGCTGACTTTTGATTTGTTTCTCCCTCTAATACAGAAAGGCTAGGTATATGTGTAAAGACTTATACATGTGTAGGACTTCTAAGTAGTTTACAAGAATGGATTATAGTTATTGTAAAGGGAAAAAAAAGGAAAAGAGAGTATTCTAAAGGATATAACTGCATGTATGTTTGAGTGTGTGGAATCAATAACCATGTTGCTAAAGTTTTAGTTGGATAGAGCAAAACTGACTGCAGTCTCACTGTTTGGATGTCCACTTTGTGGACTTTAGTTTTGTAACTTGAACAACTGCATCTAAGAGAAAAGTATATAATTATCACCTAGTGATTTTTACTAGTTACTATTTTTGTTTTTTTGTTTTGTTTTGTTTTTGAGATTTTGTATTGTTTCTACCCTCTTTCTGTTTCAAATTTTTTTCTTTAAATAAAACAATTTTTAAAAAAGCAACAGGAGGAAAAGAAAGTGCTCTAAAAGAGATAACTGTATGTATACTTAAGTGTGTAGGATTGATAACCATGTTACTAAGTTTTTGTTGGATTGGTGAACAGAACTGTTTGTAGCCTCACTGTTTGAATGTCCACTTTGTATGCTTTAATTTTGTAACTGGAACAACTATATCCAAGAAGACAATATGTATGTAATGTATCAAATAGTGATTTCTTATTGTTTATTTTTTTGAAATTCTGTATTATTTCCACCCTTTTTTCTGTTTTGCTTCCCCCCTCTTTAAATAAAATTTAAAATACTGTAAAAAAAAAAGATAAATGTTCTGTACAAATATTAAGTTTCATAGCTAACCTATTCTATTTACTATTAATTCTATTAACTTTCTGCTATGGCTTATATCTAGATGTCCCACCAGGTCTCACACACAGGTAGAGGGTTATGGGAAGTGACTAGATCATGGGTGTATGATACTAGATTATGGGTATGATAACTGACCTAATCTACTGTTTAGCATGGTTCTGCCTATGGAGAATGGTTTAGCACAGGCCCTGGGTGTGGGTGGCACCAACCAATATGTTCCAAGCCTGAATGGAATAAAAAAAGAAAAGGCTTACTGCCTGCCATGCCATGGACTGTTTCTCCTTTGCTATGCCCTTCTGCCATGACACCCTGCCTATGGACTGAAACCTTTACAAACCATGAGGTAAAATAAGCCTTTCCTCCTTTAACTTTGAGTGTGGGGTATTTTGTCCCAGAAATAAAAAAGTTACCATAACAGTCCCATTTCAGAAGTCCACATTGTTTGGTATCTCCAACTGTGTGGTGATGTTGGCAGTGATTGTGAGATTAGTGATCATGATAGGAGTAAGTGGAGTGGTGGGTAGCAGTGATGGGGAGTTGGTGATGTTGGTGGTGGTACAGAGGGTAGTGTGCTGGTTATATTGGTAAAGCTAATGTTTCTGATAGTGGTGATGATGACTGAGATAGCACGGATGGTGTCAGTGTTTGTGACCTGGTATATTGTGGGTAGTAAAGATGGTGGATGATGGTGGTATGATGTTGGTGGGAATGATGGTGGTGGTGAAGGTGATATGTATAGGGATAAAGTTAGAAGAAGTGGTATGTCTAGGGATAAAGTTAGGCACTATGCACTGCCACATAATTTCATACAATTCTGGGGCTGAGTTTCTCACTTCTACTAGGACTAAATCCTCTAAAGCCAACTAGCATGGATGTGTAGCTAGCACTGCTCCTAATAAACACAACTCAACGTTCTGCAGTTAGTATTGTGGTTAGCATTTTCTATAAATTCTTGAATACTTGATTATTTTTTCTTAGAACTACAGCAATATGAGATGCGACCACAAGATGACAGTAGAAGAATGTCAGTAAAGCCCAGCTGTGTCTCTGGGATTGAACCATGACCTCCACTCAGCAAACTGCTCCTGCTGGGGCTGTCTGCAGACAACTCGGGCTGTGGCACTCCAGCACATCAAGTGACATGGCGTGCTGTGGCATTTAAGAGCTGCAGAAAACCATCTGATTCGCTCTCCTCAGCTCTACTAAGCATCTTGACTATAACTTACAGAGACACCTTGGGCTAGAACCATCAGGCTGAGGCTCTTGAATTCCTACTGATACAGTAATAATAAATGTGTGTCATTATGACCTACTAACTTTGGAGATCATTTGTTATTCCTAACATGTGGCAAATAGTCGATGATGTTTGCTGTAATTATTATTCAAGTGACTGTTAAATGCAGAGAAGTTATTTCTCCAAATTTTTTTCATTAAGTACAATAATGTTCTCCATTCATCTCAGTGATGTAAGCTGGAAGTTGTATCATTCATTCGTTCATTTTTCAGTAAGCCAAATTACTGTCCACAATGACATTGTCATTTATACATTCACTCACCACTATGTACACCTACCTTGTCCTCAGATACACGCTTTGATCAAGGTCCAAGAAGAGTGTTGTGAATGGTGGTGGTAGTAGGGAGGTGATATGTGTAGGGGCTAAATTAGAGCTTTGATCTATCTTTGTACCATCCCATATACTGCCACATAATTGCATATGGGCCTGAGTGTCTGCTAAACCCTCTAAGAGCATTTATAGTGTTGGCCAGCTCAGAGAAGTCTTGTTCAAGGAGATAGTCCCTGGGATGGGCCTGAAAGGCTGCAGGGAAAGAAGGCAGGTAATGAAAAGCAGGTTGAGCAAAGACACTGGCCTTGGATGCCCAGAGAAGCAAGGATTTGCTAGACCATGGTGGAGAGGACAAGCAGGTGCAAGTGTGTATGAGCAGTAAAGATAGAGGGGTCATCTAAGAGTTTGCATTAACAGGGAATCATGCCATGGGGGCGCCCATGGCCAGCTGTTGGTTTCAGAAGCTCACTGGGCTGCAGCTGGCAAGGCAGATAGAGCAGGGATAGAGACACTGAGAGTCTTTCCACAGCTGCCAAGCCCAGGAGGCTGTGAGCAGCAGAGTTACAGGAATTTACTCCCTGTCCCGTGCCTTACAGAAAAGTCCTGCTTTCATGAGCGTGGGCTCCTCTCCACAGAATTACTCACCTCCAGCAGAGATGAGAGACCAAAGGAGCCCATGGTCTACACCTGTGGTTTTCAGTCAGAATTTTTCCTCTTAGGGCACATTTGGAAACAACTGGAGACAAATTTGGTCATCAAACTGGAGAGGAGGACGAGTCCAGAGGTGCAAGTTCACGTCCCACAATACACAGGGTGGCTGCATGACAGAGAAAAGCACAACCCAACACATCCAAAGAGTCCACATTGGAACACCCTGCTCTGTGCAAAGATAAAACAAAGAGGAAAGGTCAGGGAAGATACATTACAGATGAAAAACATTTACCAAAATCTGCTGGTACAGAACAGATGAAAATAATAAGATATGTCATGAAAAAGTGATTGCCTTTATAGAACAAAAGTCTGAAGCACAGATATAAGCTAAAAAGAACTAACACCAAGCATACCTTTCATAGAAATAAAGGGAAATGAGCTAAGCTCATGCATTAGAAGACAAAAGATTGGATCACAGAGCAAAACCAAATTTTATTTTGTATACCACATACATATGATGTTGTATACAAGAAACACTATTCAAACAAAGTTACTCAGCAAGTTTGAAAATAGGGTGGCAAAGTTACACAAGGAGGGAGAAACAGCTGCATTTTATTTTTCAGTAAGCTTAGGCATTTGCCAGCTTGGTGCCTCTGGACTCAGACTGACTGCCCCACCAGAGAGCACAGCACTGATGCTCAGCAGTCTGTCTTCTGGGCACAGAGGTTTGGAGTTCATCAGGGAGCAAAACATGGTTCAGGTGCTGAGTTTTGTGGAGTTTTCCAGAAACCCAGCTGCAGGGGAGAAGCCAAGTTCAAGAGAGGCAGTCAATAGCCTGGGTCTATTGCTGAGGGTCAGAGCAGCCCGCCCCGAGGGAACGGAGCTGGGAAAGCTGAGGGTACTTACTGATGTGCTGTGTTCCTTTAAGAACTGGTTTTCTTTCCTGCACTCAGGTCCCCCAAAGAAAAGAAAATAGAATCATTAATTTTAAAAGACAAAATGATCTCTATTTGTAGCTAAGACAATTGACAATGTGGCAAATACAGAGTAATTAACTAAAAGTCTATTAGAACTAAAAAGAGTACAGTAAGGAAGTTGGTTAAAATATGTACAAAATCAATATTTTCCAACAATAGCTGTTGCTTTATTGGAAATTTTTAATAGAAAAAAGACCCCAATGGCTACAGCAACACAATTATATATATTTTACCACTAAAGGAAACATTATATATATATATATATATATATATATATATATATATATATATATTTGCTACACTTTAGAAAATGTGTGGAACTTTATGAAGAAAATAGGTTTTCTGAGAGCTGAAAAATGGTTATAAAGTGGTTATAAAACATCAGCCACAGCGTGGTCCCAGGGAAAGGAGGGAAGGAAGGAGGGGGTGAAAGCAATCATAATGTTATGCGTATATGCCATGTGCCAGGACGAGGCTGATCATTCTGTATTAGTAGTGTGCACCCATAAAACACAAAGAACACATGTGCACACACACGCATATTCTTGCATGGACAACATTCCAACAGATAAACACCAAAATACCAGCACGGTTGTCTATGGGTAGCAGATCAAGTGTTATTTGTAAATTTTGTTTCACTCTTGGCTTATCTGTATTTTCTACTTAAAAAAAATTACACAGACTTTTTTTTTCTTGGTAATAAAACAAAACCAGAGGGGGAGGAGGGCAGCGAGGGGGAGGGGAGATGAGCGGGGGGGGGGGGGGGGGGAAGCACACTCTCCGGGAAGCCCCGTGGGACTGTGCCTCCATTTTGCCTGTGCTGGTCACCTGCTGTCCTTTGCCTACCCCAGGACACACTTTGTCATTTACTTCTTCCTGCTGTGCAGTCATTGTTCTCTCAGGGAAGACCTATCCTAGCTTTCCTGGAACCCTCCTCCAGGCCATGATGAGCTACATTTTGGATCACAAAGCCAAAGAAAGAATGGACTGTAGATGGATCCCTTCATTTCCCTACAGACCTAAAAAAAAAATACAGTGAATGTTCAAATTTTAAAAATCATTACAGAAAAAGACACATGGCAATTAATCTGCTTCCTTAAAATACTTCCCTTACTTGGAACACACTTAGGATTCCCATATTTCCTGCTGCCCTCTGAAGCAGGTCTGCAAGTCCCCCTTTGTGTCCTCTGTTGAGAGGTCCTGGCTGCCTCCACATCTTGAATTTGTGCAAAGTATTTGCCTTTCATGGTCGTTCTCACTTTGGGGAAGAGCTAGAAGTTGCATGGTGTCAGATATAGTAAATAAGGTAGATGAAGACTCACCTAATGCTTTTACTTACCAAATACGGTTGTAAATACTTTGAGTCAATTTGGACATTAAATCAACCACAAATAGACAAAAAGAAGGACTTCTGAAACTGCCTTAGAAAGCAGCAAGTGTGGTTAAAGTGAAGGGTGTCAGAGTGGGGGTGGGACTGAAGGGGTGTTGTCATGGATGAGGTGCCCGAGAAAAAGAAAGTGGAGCTGACATCAGCAACAATAGCAGGCAGCAGCATTATCGCACAGCCTGTGTACAGTGGCCGTTTTCCAGGTTTACATCCTTGTGCACAGTCGTAACCGTGTGGCATGCGCGTGGTGGTCTAGGCTAAGTCCTGCTTCTGTAAGTGCACCCCACTATGCGCCTGCGCTAGATAGTGAGGGCATGTGCCCCAGGCTTTGAAGCAGTCTGAAGTGGCTCCCCACAGAGGGAATATTTTGAAAGAAATTAATCTTCACATGTCTTTTACTGTAATACATTTTTTAAAATTAATTTAAACATTTACTGTATTTTTATCACACTTCATAACTGCAGGAAGATCTTCCATGAGTCTGTGGGAGATATGTTTTGAAAGTTTAAGCAGAATTGAGGCTCCTGACTCCAGAGATGGTAGGAATGTATAAAACTCTTCATTTTGCCTGCTGCTCAGGTTTCAGTATTATTGCCACCATGGTTCAGAAATGAACAAATGGGTTTGGCTGCCCTATGAGGACACAGCGGAGAAATGGTCAGGATCTAGAAGCCCTGAGTCCTTCGCCAACAGTCATGGCAGTGGTGTGACTAGCTGAAGAGGTCCTGAAGCTGTGATGCAGGGAGGGGATTCCAGAACTTCTGTGCAACCCAAGGCTTCATCTCCAAGTGCGGAGAGAGTGTGGTTGGGGTCCTCAGGATGCTGGTGAGTTCTGACTCCCTGCCAGAGTGCTTCCAGGAGGAGCAGAGGCAAAGAAAGACAAGTACAAGGAAAGGTGTCCAACAAAGAAAGGCTTCTCTGCAGGGAGGCTTGTATCAGCCACTCTTTCCATCAGGTGCAAGACAGAGGTGGAGCCAAGACACTGCAAAACCCAGGAAGCCTTAGTCAGCTCTCCTGCCTTCCTCTGATTTTGGTTCATTCTTTTCTTTCTTTGGGAAGGGGTGACATTGGGTGGGGAGACACATCAGGTGTTCTCTGTAGTTCCATCACTGCCTTCTGTAGTTTACTTCTTTAATTTAACAGAGGCCATGATGCATCAAGGGCTCAGCAGGCTCTCACAGGTCTTGCCTGCCTTTGCCAATCCCTGTCCCTGGATCTAGAATAATAGCAGTAAATCCTCTAAGATCCCAGATGACTCTTAAATGAGGAAGGCCACTGTCTCAATTCAGTTATACCACACTGCATATGTGCAGGGCTACTACCTCAACTGAGTTACTATCACCCGCACACAAGCTCAAGAAGTCAGCCTAGACGTCCCGGAATCCCCTCTGCAGGGTTGTTCAGAGTGTATCAACAACCACGTGTCTCCCACAACAATAGCTGCTTCAAGGGTCCCTGCAGAGTCCCTTCTAAGCCAGAAGTAGTGGGAGTGACTAGCACAAGGCCATCAGTAAGAGGGTCTCTTGCAGCAGAGGACCCGGCAGGTGGGTTAGGGACAGACCTGTTGAATAGATGGACTTTAGGCAGAAGACTGCATGCCTGCTCGCTGACACAGCCAGAAAGAAGTCCTGCAGATCCCAGGAAACCCATCTGCCCTAAGGAGAAGAGCTCTAGTCTTGAAGATGTTAGAATTTCAAAAAGATGCCCACGTTATCTGACGTGAGAAGAGGAGCAGTTCCAGGTCTTAGCTCTGGTTTGAGGCAGACTTGGGATCTAGGGCGGTCCCCACAATGATCAGCTGGGAGAAATCAGTGACCTTACCAGGTACAGCTGGCTCATCCATCTCCCTTGTCCTGAGTCTCTTCCATCTATAGTTTCCTGGTGGCATCTGCTCCCCACACTGTGGCTATATTTTATGGATTAACTGATTGTTTGAGAAAATCTAATTTGTATTTGGAACTTTAACTGAGAGATTTAATTATAGACACTTCAGTCCAAGTAAACATCATTATTATAAATTGAATGTCAGAGATGTCAGTAAAATAGCAGTCTGCTCATCTTCATCTCTGCCACAGTCAGGGAGCCAAGCTCCCTGGGACATTCTTTATAGACTTGTGCTGGGTGGTGGCATCTGCAGGACAGAGGAATCCACCTGAGACCAGGTGATGTGGGTTTCTTCATGGACCAAAAGGATTAGCAGGAGTTCATCAGATAGGGAGGGAAAGGGGGTCTGCTCTAAAGAGTTTTCAGGGTGTTTCCCAGCCCCAGACATTACTCTTCTTGGAAAAATCTCATCCATTTATCTAACATCTGGGGTGGGGCTTTTACCCTTGCCTTTGGTGTGCTGTTCCCAGAGCCTAGCACGGCCCTGGTACACAGAGTGTGCTCACCACGTATTCAGTGGGTGGATGGAGGAGCAGATGGATGACAAACATTTGTTTGGTACCCACTGTGTGTCAGAAACAGGATCATAGCTGGGGGCTGAGGCCCAAGGCCCCTGCTTTTGTGGATTTCTAAGTGGTGACAAGTACACAGAGACCAGAAGTAGGAGGAAGGGACAGACTCACCCCATTGCGCTGGCTTTGTGTTTCTCCTTCAGGAATTTATGCTACAGAATCTTGCAGAGCACAGAGAGTTGCGTGCAGATGTCCACTGTAGCATTTCTTATAACTTCCCTGAACTGAAGCAACCCCAGAGCCCATCAGTACAATCAAGAAGGTCAGAAATGTTGACACAGAAGACTGCTAGACAGGCATCAAAGTGTGGAACACTTACATGTGCCAGCAGGGATAAATGTGCTCAATAAATTAATCAAAGGAAGAAAAGCAAATTGAAGAGAATGTACAGTATCAGCTCACTTATTAGGAAAAATATACAATAAGTGTATGTTTGTTTGAAAGGGTGCCTTGGTGAGGTGGTATCACTGGAGACAGGCTATCCATTCCTTGTGTTACATTCTTTCATAGTTAAAAAAATAAGCACATGTCAAGCTTAGAATTTAGACACTTATAAAAAGTTTTTGGTTTTTCAAGCCAGGGCCTTGCTATGTAGTTCGAGCTGGCCTTGAATTCACTATAGTCCAGGGAGGCCTTGAATTCATGACAATCCTCCTGCTTCAGCCTCCAAGGGCTGGGATTACAGGTGTAGGCCACCATGCCTGGCCTAGAATTTTAAAAATTTAGAAGTAAACAGTTCTTCCGCACAAATGCTCTACCTCCTCATCCTTTGGGGGCCTCTGCCTGGCCAGCCTCATTATCTCTGGGACAGAAGCAGCATGGGCACTGTGAGTCTAGATAGATGTGGGGGACCTTGGGAGTTGCGGGGGAGGCCAGGCAGGTGTTGGAGGCCCCAGGCTCAGCTGTGATGGCCCCTGCTGTGATGTCAGTTGATGTCCAAGGCAGGAAGAAGAGCAACAGCTTGAAAATCGAGAATCAGCTTTCTCCACCCGCCAGCTGCCACGCTGGTCAGGAAGTGCGTAACATGTATCTGGCTTCTGTGCTGAAACAGACACCCGGACTACCAGCTCTCTGGAGGGAGTTTTCTGTGAGGCCTAGATGAGTGGATAGAGCAAGCAGAGAGTGCCCCAACAGGATCTTGGATGCACTTGGGGAAAAAAGCAAAGGTGGAGATAGTGGGGGGCTTTTTTGCCTCCTACAAATAAGCAATACCTCGAGTGTCTGAGTGTTATCCTCAGACAACTGGATTATGCTCATGAAAGAAAGAAAGAAAGAAAGAAAGGGAGGAGGTGGTGAAGAGCACTGCAGGGTAATACAACCTGTCCACGTTACAATGTGTGATTGGATGTACACTGACTAACAAAGCAACAGTCGTAATCAGATGCAGGTACATACAAGGACTCATTAGACCAGACATGTTTATGTCTGGTAGATAAGATAGATAAATTAATAAACAGATTAGAAATAACTGGACAACTATTGGGAAAAAATAATTACTTTTTTGTCTCATACTGTCTACTAACATGAATTATAGGTAGATTTAAATGTTAAAAAACCTGATAATGTTATAGAGGAAACATGGACAATTATTTGCATAATCTTTATTTCATAAAAGACTTTCTAATAATAAAATAAAGATAGAAATTACAAAAAGTGATCAACCTAAGAATCTTTAAAGCTTCTCTATGTCCATATGAAAGATAGCAAGCAGCAAAATAAGGGAATCTTTGTGAACTTTATCACAAACTATTGGTAGATGGCTTTAATATGTAAGGAAGGCTTAGGCTTCACTGGCTAAAACTACAAGTGAATAAAAGGGGAAAATTTTTGCAAAGAAGATACAAACAACTAAAATTACATGTAAACTATTTCATCTCATTTCATATGTACTTTTTGGGGTAAAGGATTTAACTCAGCAGCATAAGCACCTGCCTGGCAAGTGTGAGGTCATGAGTTCCATCCTTGGTGCAGAAGTAAAAAAGGACATCATGTGTAACAGTATTTGCACTGAATAAGATAATTTACAACCAAGCAGCAAAACAATGCTTTCAGGAGCAAATTCTTGGTTTCTGCAGTTTCACTGTAAAGCAAAAGCTCCTTTCACCATTCCAGTAGTCCTAGTGCCTTTCTGCCGCCTGTGTCTGTGGGAAGCCTGGTCACTTGGATCCCAAAGCTGAGCTCCTTGGTGGCAATGGTTTGAATGCTGAGCTGGCTTTGCAAATCCAAGGCTCCAGGGCGGCTCCAACAGGAGAGTCCCGGGCCTTCGGTTCTCCACTGTGAGCCAGCATCCCTTCATACTTAGTGGGCTTTAATGTCTTTTTCTTTCATTCAACTCCAAGTGACAGATTTTGAGCTTATCAGATAGAAACTCAGGGTCAATTTCACAGAATAACAATGGTTGGGTCTTTCTGTACAGTACAGAGCAATCTCAATTCAGATGTCCATGCAGCACTTGCAATGGATCGATGCTGTCATTGTTCTGCTTGGGAAAGGCCAGTGATGATACTGGGCATTGTTTGTTGTCAGAGACAAGCCCCTCTGAGCTCACCTGGAAGTCACCCTGGACCAATGCCATGCTCCCCAGGTGCTCGGGGCTGGGCATGCCTCCCATTTCTCACGAAGCCAAGGTCTCTGTGTATCCCAGCAGCTAGAATCCCTCTCCCACAACGCCACCCATGCCGAACACTTGGCAGCTTGTGTCTAGATGTCCCCTCAAAGCCTCATGCAGTCATAGGTGGGGCTTCTTCCGAGGTAACTGGATCTAGGGTATGTGACACTGGGATCGATTCATGGTGCAATGCTAGGCTCAAGGGCATTAGGATTAAGGCTATGAGTGCTACCTGCACTGAGTAGCCTGGATAATATAAAAGGGGAAGAAAGATGCTGTTAAGCTCCACTGTTGCTTTGCTACCTTTTATCCAGCATAAATGTTTGTCCTCTGCCATACCCCTCTGCCATGCCACCCTGCCTTGGAGCCAGCTGATTGTATGGCCTGAAACCTCTACAAACTGTGAAACAAATAAACCTTTTCTTCTTTAACCTTGGGTGTGAAGTATTTTGTCCCAGCAATGAGATAAAAACTAAGTGTCTAAACCCAGGCCTGTTGCCACCTGGGCAGTGGCTGTTCCGTCTGTGTGCCAGCTGCCCCCACACTGCCCTGGAGAGGGAAGGAGTTAGGGAGGGCTCTTAGTTGCCACCGCAGCCCCCGCAAGGATCCTTGCCCCTGGGTGAGCAAAGAGCTGGTCTTGTGCACCTCATCTTTGTTCATGTTTCCCCAGCAAGACCAGTTCTTTATCCCATCCACAGTGCCAGACCAATGGGACCATCCCAGGAAGGATGACTCATTCCTGAACAACTGAAGGCCCCCTCAGCACAGCAGTTGACTAAAGGCCATTAGTAGCCCTTTGACCTTCAGAAAGAGATAGGAGATACCTTCATGAATGTTGATGAGTTTGCTAATGACTGGAAGCTACTGTGGCTGTCATTTCTGTGTTTATTTGGTAAGCGGGCACAGCAAGATTTACAAGTTTTGTCCAGCTCCTGGACAGATCATCTAGTACCGTGTCCTGGCTCCAAATGACCCAGTCTGGAGAGCTGGTAGCAGATTAAACATGGTGCTCTGTTTAGGGGAGAAACCTCGTGCTGCTCCTCAACATTCCAGGGTCAGTCTGGACTTCGGGAGTCCCTTAGCTTGTGTGAAAGTGTGAGGCCCAATGCCAAGTATCCAAACAGTGTATAAACAGAGCTGGCCCTATGTAAGAGCCCTTTCTCACCTGTTTCATGGGAGGGAACAGGTGACCTTGCTGCATTCAGAATCTGTCAGTGGTTGTGACAGACCCAAGAGAGTGCTAATGCTGGGACAATGACAAACAGAAAAATGATATGGAGGGGTTTCCCTGCATGAGGTAGCAACACTCTGTGCATAGCCACAGCCACCCAGAGTGCTGGGTGGGGGGCGGCGCTGGGGCTTTGCCTGCTGTGCTGTGTTTCTGCTAACTCTGACATCCCGCTCATCCTGGAAACTGAGTCACCGTGGCTGACATGGCACTGACCACAGCCCAAGCTCTGTTTCTTCTGACCCAAGATGCTGCATCCTGAGTTTCCTCCAAAATTATAACAAAGCTTCTTATTCTTTCTGGGCAAAGCATTTGGGTAACATTCTAAATGCATCTTTAGTCAAATGCACTTCATCTTCGATCTGACAAAGTCTAGTGTGATGTAGGAACTAAAACAGAGCTAGTCAGCAGTCATGGGATATTCTAGAAAATTGAAGTGGAAATTACCACAGCCTTCAGATGAACCACATAGAATAAGGAGATAAAACAAGAGAAATGACAAGAGCAGAAAGGAGCGAGAGGAAGGTAAATTAGGTAATTTAAAATAAGCATATCATAAATCTTTTTTTAATAGTGTAATAGTGATGCATCAGTAACTCTTTAACCTTGGTTCATATCCAGATCAGATCAGATACATGCTTTTTTGTCACCTTTCCAAATGTGTGGTCAGAGTCCAGCAGTGTTCCCTGGCAGCAAGCTGGACATGGGACATATCTGTGTCCTGTGTCCTGCAGCCAGAGACCTCAGGACACCTGCAGTGGGACAGGCTGACCACTTGTGGCTAAGGGAGCTTCCACTTGTGGAAACCGTGGACTGTCTTGGTAGGAGGGCATCACCAAGAGCACATTATAGATTCGGGCTGAGGAAGAGGTGTGATTCTGGTGCTCCAGTGGATGGAGGTCATCCCCTAAGCTGGTTGTCTGGCTGGCCCCTCCTCTTGCAGAACATCTGGGCAGCTTTGCCCCAAACAGGTGTAGGAAAGACTTCTGCACAGCTTTCCAGCCAACTTCGCCAGGAGGCAGAGGAGCCGTTAATACCCAGGTGAAAATCACATTGAAAGAATATGTGTCTGGTTGTCTGGAAACTGCCCTAAGTTTTGAATCCTAAAATATTCGACAACGTATCTTTCAGTTTATCAACAAGTATTCCACTTAAACCCTACCTCAAGAAAACCAAAGACACAAAATATGTTTGTGTTCTTAAGGGAATTAACTAGGTTACGTGTCTCATATCTGATCTCCCTCAGGGGGTTTAGATGACCTAATGTTTTGCATTTACATCTTGGTCTTCTGAGACATGATGATGTTAAAGAACTACATGTAAAATGCTTTCTGCTAATGGCAGCCAGCAGCCAGAGACAGTCTGGGTAACAGTAAGCAATGACTCGCAGTGGGTGGGAAGCGGAGAGATGAGGTGCACCGGTCCAGAGGAAAGCCTGTAGGCAGTCCTCTCTGTGGAGCTTGCAGTGTCTCCAGTACCTCTGGGACTTGGCTAGATGACAGGTTGGATAGAGACCCATGGAATTCCCTTTACCTAGCTGCATGACAGACTGGGAAGAGTGCTGTGAAATTCTCTTTTCTTATCAGCGCCCTGCTGTGCCATGATGCAGCTGAGTGTTTTCCATGCCGATTTCACACTATGTCCAAAAAAATGAGCTTTTTTTGTTGTTTGTCCATCAACCATAGCCACCGTTTCTTGACTTGTATGGAATTCTTCAGGACTCAGCTCCCTGATAGCCTTAGATAATTATATGAGTGACAATAGGAAACAACGGAGCCTTGTGTTTTGGACTCTAGCAGATTCTTTTATGTTTATACCTGCAAACTTGCGTTACTCAGTACTCTTTTTCTACCAAGTGAATCTGTATTTTGGAAACACCACTAATCAGGCAGATAAGGTCAGTTGGGGGCTGTTTTGCCTTTTATTCAAAGGAACTTCTTAGTAGGGATGCAAAAAGGCTACATTTTCAATGCTTTGTCAAGAACCTTCCATCAAGGTATTTTAAATCTCTTTGGTTTCCCTCTTGAGCTATTTTCTTTGGCTTTTCAATTGTCTCCAACTGTGAAAGGTTATAAATATGGTTTATTGCAAGCAAGTCCATCTTCCAATGAATTCCCCACACCTCACAAAAGTAGTTAATCCTCCGTCCCCTTCACTTCTACAGGGGAACAGAGATTAAGTACTCATGAGAGGATGCTGCTGGCATACAAAGCATGAGCAGGCAGCTGGCTGAAGCTAGATGGATTCAATTGAAAATCCCACATGGAAAATGGAATAGAACCAATCTGGAAACTGACAAGACACAAATATTCTCTCCTCTCCCCAACCTCTGGCTGCTCTATGCCTGCCCAGTTGTCTGTCTGATGAATGGGATTCGGGAGTTTAGCAATGTTTCTGAGTGAAGCACGATTGGTTCAAGGTTTTTTTGTTGGTTCGTTTGTCTAGGCTAATTTGCAAGTGGACCATGGCAGACAGATGCACCCTGATCTGGGCCATATTCACTTTTTCAAGCTATCTACCAGATTCTGAGTCCTGAGAATCCTGGTCTAGGAATCACCTCAAATAGACCCATGTGCTCATTCCTGGAGTGGGTGTCTTCTCCCACAGCAGGCCCCTCTCCCTGTCCGGCTGCTGATTGGACACTGGGCAGAATGAAGCTGTCACCTCTTTGTCCTTATGCCCCATAATACAGCCAGCCCTACATTGCTAACCCTGTGCTTCCACAGCACTGGCCTCACCACAGCTTTGTGTAATTCCAAAAAGCCCTCAAAAGTGCCTCATCCCTAAAGCACCAAAAGCCCATCCAGAAGACCATATTAGGAGCACAGTAAATGTCAGCTAGGCTGGCACTTTGATACCTGTTGTGCCAGGAGTGGGTCTTTGTTCTGTGACAGTGGCACCTGCCCAAGAAGGAGGTAAGTAATTATTTGTGCTGTGATCCTTTGCCCACCAAGTAACATGGTACCCTATTTCCGCTCAGTCTCTTTCTGCCTAGGTAACAGCCAACATTCCCTGAATCTATTATATATCTCTCTTTCTGGAAAATTCAAGGACATTTTGCTGTGACGATTGGAAAAAGAAGGTAGCGTGTGAGACCAAAGCCAGCCATCCCCAGAAGAATTTCATGCTCCTGGTATCAGAAGCCATTCAGAGAAGAAAGGGTTAGGGTTAGGGTTGTTTATTTGTTTGTTTAATCATTTCCTATGCCGAAGTCAAAGTAAAAATGCAGCAGACTCAGGCCACATAGGGTTGAGGTTGGTATAATCTAACCCAACTCCCTGCCTGTCTACCATAAATCCTCTGTTTATCAATTCCAAGTTAGGGGCACTCCCACAAACTCCAACTGTCCTTAACATTAAAGTCTAGCACCCCATGATTCCCACAGATCACACTATGGTGATCAGGACACTTGATAGCTTTTTCCACTCTTGGACAATGCAGAACAGCAGAGACAAGACCATTTGGAGACAAGTACAGTCCAAATGGTCATCCTTCATGCCCTATTTTATAGCTTAGACAATGCCAAAAGACTTTGTAAACTCAAGAATTATAATAACATCCACAGTCCTACCCCACCACTTTCCCCTCCCAGTATGATCCCATTGCTACCCGTGTCTTTATACGGAGGTGGTAAAGGGGGTTTTCTAGGAAGTACTGCTTACTAGAGAAACAGGTTTAATGCAAGATATACAAATATATAAGAATTCACAAGGGTGGCTTCAACGGTTGCCCATAGAGACAGGTGTGCAAAATGCTGTCTGTGTGCTGGAGATGTAATTTTCCTATAAATAACTTAAATTTATCTTGCTTTTTATAACAGACTAGTTAGTACTCCATCATGTATAAACACCATATTTTCTTTATCCACTCATCTGTTGATGGATCCAAGTCTGTTTCTAAGATTTAGCTGTTATGAATTGCACTGTTATAATCATGGGTATTATATGTCTTGCTGAAATACTGTAATATGATGTCTTTAACTCCCATGGGAGATACATAGTAAGGGAAAAATTTGGGTTTAATGGAATTTCTATTTTTAGTTTTTCTGAGGAATCTTCAAATTGATTTCCTATATTCCCACCAACAATGAAGGAGTGTTCCCTTTTCACCATAACCTTGCCAGTATTTGTTCTTATTTGATTTTGTGGTGAAATAGCCATTCATTCTGGAATATGATGAAATCTCAGTGTTGATTTAATTTATATTTCTCTAATGGCTAGTAGTGTTGGACAGCTTTCATGTATTTATGGGCCATTTGTATTTCTTTTGAAAAGTATCTATTCATTTCAGTTGCCCGTGTTTTGATTACATTTTTTACTTTTTCGGGGATCTAAGTTTTTTCAGTTCTTTATATATTCTACATATTAGTCCATATTAATCCATATTCTATATATTAGTCCATATTAGCAGGCAAAATTTTTGTCCATTCTCTTGGTTTTTTTTTCTTTTTCTTTTCTTTTTTTGGTTGTTTCCTTTGATGTGCAGAAGCTTTTTAATTTGATACAGTCTAATTTGTTGATTCTTGATGTTAGATCTTGTGTAATTTGGGATTCTTTTTAAAAAATCCTTGCCTACACCTATGACTTCAAGAGTTTTGCTTATTTTATACTCCAGCACATTAAACATTTCTGTTGTAGTATTTAGATCTTTGAATCTTTTTTATTTTAGTTTACTATATGGTGAGAAATATGGGTTTAGCATCACTCTTCTGTGTGTGTGCAGCCTGCATCATTTATTATAGAGGCTATCTTACCTTAAGTGTATGTTTTGGGACCCTTTATCAAAGATCAGGTGGCTGAAAGTGTCTGGGGTTGTTTATGCATCTTCTATTCTGTTCTATTGATCCACATGCCTGTTTTTGTGTAAGTAGTATGCTGTTTGTCACTGTAGTTTTGTAATATAACTTCAAATCTGGGATTATAATGCCTCCTCCTTTTGCTCTTGTTACCCAGCATTGCTTTTGCTATTCTGGATATCTTCTGGTTGCATGTGAATTTTAGGATTTTTTTCTAGTTCTCTGAGGGATGCAATTGGTATTTTGATTGATACTGCACTAAATATGTATATCAGATTGGAAGTATAACCATTTTGACAATATTGTTTCTGTTTTTTCGGGAACAGGGGATATCTTTCTGTTTTCTGATGTTCTCTTCAATGTTTTTCAGAGTACTCTAGTTTTCATTGTAGAGGTCCTTCATCTCCTTGGCTAGATTCATTCCTAAGTATTTACCTTTTTATGATATTTTGAGTGGTATTACTTGCCTAAATATCTTTCTTAGTGGGTTATTAGTGTACAGGAAGGCTATTGATTTTTGTGTGTTGATTTTGTAACTTTCTACATTGCTGAACGTGGTTATTAATTCTAGGAGAAATTTTGGTGAGATTTTTTGGGTCTTCTGTGTAATGGTTCATGTCATCTGTAAATAAGAATACTTCCATTTGTACATGTATTTCTTTTATTTCTTTTTCTGCCTGATTACTCCAGCTCATGTGTTGAGTACTCTATTGGACACTAGTGGTGATAGCAGATATTGTTGTCTTGTTCTTGATTCTAGAGGGAAAGCTTTCAGCTTTCACCATTTAATATGTTGGCTGTTGGTTTATCATAAATGGCTTTTATCAGACTGAGGTAAGATCCTGCTATACCTCTTTTTCTCAGTTTTTCTTTTAAATCATGAATGGGTGCTGTCAAAAACTTTTTCTGCATCTATTGAGATGACCATGTGATTTTTGTCCTTGTTTGTTTGTGAGGTGTATTATACTTATCAATTTGTATATGTTGAGCTATCCTTACATCCCTAGGATGAAACTTACTTGTCATGATCTATGATCCTTTTGATGATGTGTTGCATTCTGTTTGTCAACATCTTGTTGAGTTTTGCATCTTTGCTCATTAAACAGATTGGTTTATAGTTTTCATTTTTCAGTTGAGTCCTTATCTGGTTTTATAGTCATAGTGATGCTGGCTTCCAGGAATGAGTTTATAAGTACTAAAGTTTCAATTTCATTAAGGAGTTGGAGGATTGGTATTATAATCACCTTCAAGTCTTGTAAAATTCAGCGGTGAATCCATCAGGTCCAGGAGTTTTCTTTGTTGGTAGTTTTTTGGTTTTTTTTTTTTTATCACTGCCTCAATTTGCTTGACTGTTATTTGATTGTTCAGAGTTTTTAATGCCTTCTTGGTTCAATTTTGGTAATACATACATGTCTAGGAATCTACTGATTTCTTCATGATTCTCAAATTTGTTATGGTAAAATTTTTCTTAGTAGTTACCAGTGATCTTCTGTATTTCAGTGGTGTCTGCTGTAATTTTGGCCTTCTCGTTTTGCATTGCATTGATATGAGTCTTTTCTCTCCTTTTGGTAAGTTTGGATAACAATTTGTGTATTTTGCTTATTCTTCCAAAGAACCAGCCTTTTGATTCATTGATTCTTTTTGTCTTAATTTTGTTAATTTTCATCCTGATCTTTACAATTTCTCTCTTTAAACTAGGTTTGGCTTTGGGCTATTCTTGTTTTTCTAGTATCTTAAGATGTGTCCTTAAGATGTTGGAGTAGATTAGGATATTCTGTAAATATCTACTAAATCTATTTGTTTGAGTGTGTTGTTTAACTCTGATATTTCTTTGCTAATTTTTTGTTTAGTTGATCTATTTGTGAAAGTAAAGTATTGAAGTCACCCACTGTGATTGTTTTAGTGTGTATTTGATGTTATGTCCAGTAGTGTTTGCTTTATGGAGTTAAGTGTCCCAATATTCAATGCATATATATTTATAATTTTTATCACTTCCTGTTGAGTTGTTCCCTTTAGTAAAATAGTGACCACCACTGTCTTTTCTGATAAGTTAATTTGATGTTTACTTTGTCTGAGAATAAAATTGCTACCCCTGCTTTTTGGGGGGATCTTGCTACATGGAATGTTGTTTTCTACCATTGGGATTAGATGAGTCTCTTGAATGCAAAAATCCACTGGGTTCTGCTTTTGATCCAGGCTCCATCTATGTCTTGTAATTAGGGAGCTGAGGCCATTTACATTGGAGTTATTACTGAAAGACACTGAATTTTTTCTATCTTGTGTTCTTTTCTGTTGTTTCCTCTTTTATGTTTCTCTTTGTGTTTAACTGCTCACTTTGCTTGATGTATTCATTCAATTTGACTTTTTGGGTTTGTTGGCTTTATTGTTGGCTTTATATTGTCTTGGTCTAGGACATCCTGGATATTTTATGGAGTGTTGGCTTGCTGTTCATACAAGTTTGTTTCATTTTAACATATAAGAAAACATAAATACTTTATGAAATAAGATAATAGCAGACTCTAATTGAAATATTTCATGATACGATGTTAAAATAGACCTTAGCTACCTTACTAAAAAAAGCACACCAAATCTGGAAGGTACCAGGGGTTTTCATCTGCAGGATGAGTCAGAGCTGGAGAGTTCTGGAAGCTCAGTCAATGTTCTAACCACGCTGAGAAGATTGGCAACACTAAACTGTCCCCACACCTGGGACAAACATGTCTAGAAAGAATCCCTTACCTCTGAACACTGAAGAGCTTGTATTTCTCTTTTCAAGAGTCTCTCCCTCCAGAGTGATCCACTCACTGTTCAGCGATGCGCATGCTACCTGCATACAATTTACCCCAAATCAGACATCCCTGGTTGTAACTCCATAGAAACTTCTCCAAGACAGAAGCACCTTAGACAAGTGTGCAGCTAACCGTTAAAAGACCTGCGTTGAAAATGTTCCTTTGTTTGGCACCTTAGGGGGTTCATAGCTCAAGGTAATGCACAAAGATTCAAGGTATACTTTTCTTTTGTGTCAACAAGGTCAGTGTAAAGAGAAAGTCAGCAGAGAGAATCTATGTAATCATTCTGACCCGTTCTCCACCTGTTTTAGGAGAGGCAGGGGAAGCGTTTAGACAGACAGTAACTTCCTTTCAGCTCTCAGAGAGAGGGGTACAATGGTGAAGTCTTTATACAATGTGGTGTGTTTGCTTTAGGACGCCGTGCAAGGTGATACCGCCACCAGGTGGCAGCATTGCCCAGCGGTTGGAGAGCTTTAACTCAGGAAGACATTTACCTCAATAATCTCTGACAGCCTTGAACAAAGGGACAGGAGCCAAGGCGAAGAGCAGATCCCAGGAACCAAAAGGGCAAAAGCTCAGACAGGAGCTAAGGTGAATGCCTCTTAGTCCTGTTTTCTGTCCACTTCAGCAGACAGTTCAGGAGATGCACGCGGCAGAACGAGATGAAGGTTAAAAGGTTCTCTGGAGCATGAGGAAGGAGACTGTGACCATAGAAGCACTGATAATTTTTCCCTTACAGGGATGACTGCACCACCAGCACCTGGCTGAGTGATTCCCATGGATACCTTCATCTAAGTGCTGAATGTCACTGAGTTCTGGGCCAGGGTGCAGGCTGGGAGGCTAGGCTTGGCACCCTGTCAGACACCTCCTAAGGACAGGGAAAGCAGCAGCCACTCCGACATGGTGCTGTGTGTGGTAGACTCTTGGTCTCTTGCCATTGGCTGTATCTTTGCTGATTCTTTCACTTGTGTACAGGGTCCAGTGTGTCGTGCAATTGCAGAGTCCGCTCAGCCTCTCTGACATACCAAGAAGTGACTCTGGCTTGCCCTTCCTGTCCCCATTTTTCTGCTTCCTTCCAGGGCTTGGGAGGCTCTGGTGCTCCTGGAGGAAGTGAGAGACTTAAGGGCATTGTTTTCAGCCAAACATGAGCAGCCCTGCTGTTGCCAGTCAGCCTGGGTTCTTCTGCTTGATTCAGATGGAACAAAGCGCAGCTCTGCTGGCCGTCCTGATGTCACCAGATGATATGGGTAATGCTTGATGCCCACAGTCGACACAGCCGGCTGCTGGCCACTATGCCTGGTGCCAGCTTTGTTGGACACCATAGGTCAGCTTCATTTGCTGCTGCATTCTGGAGCACCTCAATGTTAGCAGCTCTGTTTATTCATACTGCTTGGGACTGTTGGAACCCACACTACCTGAGAGATAAACTACAAGCAAGTTCACAGGAACACCAAAGCGAGTCTTTATTTTTAACAGGCCTGTGCTACAACATAGACGGCCCAAAGCATAGGCAGGTGCCCTCCTAGACTAAATCCCAGGAAGTGCCTGGGAAGTGCTACTTAGGTAACAGGTAAAGGCCTGCTTCATTGAGGGTGAGAGAATTTTCTCAAAGGCTTGCTATGAATGCTGGGTATGTAAATAGGAGGCACAGACCCCTCCCTTTCTGATCTTAGTTATCCAGAGTGCCCTCTCTATTCTTAGTATGCAGCAGTATGGCCTGAAGTGGGCTTGGGGCAGGAGCTGTGCTGCCTGGCTGCATATCTGTTGCAGAGAACAACAGTTTGATAGCCAGGGAGGAAGTGTGGCAAACTGTCCTATCCATTAAGGTGCAAAGTGAGGGGCAGAGGGCAGCAGGGGGAGTGGTGAAGAGCTGCTGGTTAAGCCATGCCCCCCAGCCAGCAAGGGAAAATGAGTCAAGTTTCTGGTGGGCCTCACTGCCACTATCCAGGAGGTGGTTTGTTTTCTGAGGCTAAATTTCTCATCTGCACTGTGTCCACAGTAGCTGCTTGAGAGGAACTTCCATCCCCCACAGCTCCTCCTAAGACCATGGCTTACGTTTTTTCTGGACATAGCTGGAAGCAGTCTCTTCCCTCACTGCTTTTGTGCTCTGCATCTGGAAACATAGCAATCACTCTTTCCCCTCAGTGAGGACCCGTGAGCCACAGGCCTGTCCATGAAGAGATGGACACCAAGGCTACCATGGGACTCCCAGGCAAACTGTGGCTCTGACCCTTTACCTAGTGTCTGGGATGAGTGAGCAGCTCATTGACATTGTTGCTAGAGGAACTTCTTCCTAAGGAGGCTGGAAACTGGTCAGAACACTTGCCTCTCTTCCTCCATCTGCCTTTCAGGAGAAAGGCTATGGGAATCCCACCTTCTGGTGCATCTGGTGATGCAGAGCTATGTAGGGATACAGAGTGAACGCTGATACAGAGTGGCTGTCCTGCCAGAGATGTCTGGTTCCTGCCGACAGCACCCATACCAAGGCCTGGACTGCTCTCCACTCCCCTTTGCCTATGAAGTGAGCTTGGCTTGGAAGTTGACTCTCTGTCTCTCTCACATCTCCCAACTAGAAACCCTCATCTCATTCTCTGTCTTCTCCTTCATCCTAATCCTCTACCAGCACTACTGTGGCTTGACACCCATCCTGCTGGTCATCTCCAGTCCTGGCATATTGATCATATCATCTGCTTATGGAGGAGTGTTTTCAGACATGAAGGCAGTGGCTTCCTTAACAGTACCACTCGTGGACCTTCCACACCCTTGAGTATGGCCCTACCCAAAGAGTACATTCCTGCTTCCCTTTGACCAAAGTCAACCGCAAAAGCATTGCTATGACTTATTTTCTCTTCAAAGGCCCCAGTACATCACAATCCAGAGGTTTCTACAAGGTTCCAGTGCAGTCATGACAGGGGACTTTCCTCTTCCCATTGCCTGTGGCTCCTGCATGTGTCCCACAGGGCCCAGTCACTAAGAGTGAGAACAGGGTTTGATGAGTGTGCACAAAGCAACAGCACTAAAGTAAGGTTATGTTTCATAGGCAAAGGCCACTTTGCAGGGAGACGGCAAGGGTGGTATAAGCTCCAATCATCCTTCCTCTGCAGGGGCCATAAGAGCTGGACCACTTAGCTCTGGGGTATGCGGGACACTTTGGAAACACAGTGCTCCAAATGGAGTCTCACCCAGGGTTCCTTACCTACTATTCTCACACAGATGTGTTTTGTGACACAATCAGTCTCACAGACCAAGCCTTCCATGGTGCCCCTGGGGACCAGAGGCAGTTCATTAGCCTCTTCTTATCACTGAACCATCCCCATAAACTGGCACAATATTGTAATCCCAAATTATGAATATAGTAATATTCATAATCTTCAATATTATGAATATTGTAATTCCTTTTCCAGTCTTCCTACTTCACAATCTGAAAAGTTATATTTATAATCCTGTTGAGACATTACTGGACTCCTGGCAAGTTAATTCCAATCTACCACCTCCAATGCAACCCATGGCGAGAGTAAAGACACCAAGACATATTCAAAGTTAAGGGTAGCCAAGGGATCTTAAACCCAATCCCCGTGAGGATGTGCAGACAAAGGCCCTGATCCAAGGCCTCTCCCAGAATATATTATCTTGTAAGAAGGGGGAGGTTCAAGGATGAGAGATAGTGAGGAAGGTGGGAGCTACGTGAGTAACTTGCGCTGGTGAGTCAAGTAGGGAGAAAAACATCTTTGCGAAATGTAGGGAAAATGACATGCAGAAGGATCAATTAAGGCAACATTTGAATTGTTTTTGGAGGCTGTTGCTTTCTGATATATAAACTTTTGTGACTTGGGGACTCATAGCCTCTTTATTTTGAGGCTCATACCCAGTTGACATTCCTGGAGTTGACTGGCTCTACCATCCCACTGGGCTCATATCTTTTACAGAGAGCACTATGCGAGGAAACAGGAGATTGTCTGATGGCTTTAGAGGTTATTTCCAGTACCTCAGTTCTGGGCTGTGGCCTTAGTGCTCAGCATGGCAGGGCCTCCTCCAGTCGTCCTGCAAAGCAAACATGCAATCCAACAGCTGCACAGGGAGGGCCATTTTGGAGCATGCAGGTTAAGAGGCAGGGCTCTGGGACTTGTCAGGAGCCTTGTAGGGCTTCTTCCTGTATTCGAGCCTTTCTCCTTTGGAGATTCATTCTGTTTGGGGCTTACCTTTCATTTGTCAAGAGGGAAGAGGATCAATAGCTGTTCTTAATTCCAAGGTAGTCTAATTCTTCAAGTTGTTGCCTTCATGAGTAATGCTTTTACAGCTTGTTTTATAAAACCCCAGTCTTCTGTACTCCAATGTCAGGAAGAATTTCTTTTGCATTTCCACTAAAAACTATAATTTCAATTTCTCTGCTTATGTCTACAATGCATCTGGGTTGTGTTTCATATATTTGGAATATTTTACCACTTTTTATAGGTTTTCCAACTTTCCTTGGTTTCTCCATATGACTGCCCATGATCTCCAGTTCTTTGTGGAAAAGCACCCCCCTTCCTCTCCGCAGTGCTGTCTAAGCCACGGAGCAAATCTCTAGACATGTGCAGGCTGTTCCCAGGCCCTTTCTTCTCATTCATGGGTCTACTCATCAAAAACGTTTAAGGAGATACTGCCACAGCCATGCTGGAACCCAGGAGGCTACACAAAGAAGCCATTCGCCTGCCCTCTTGGTGAGCACCTTCCTCTGGCATCAGCCAGGAGGAGAATCAGAGAGTGGCCCCCAAGATCCCACCATGGCCATGCTGGAACCCAGGAGGCTACACAAAGAAGCCATTAGCCCACCCTCTTGGTGAGCACCTTCCTTGGGCGTCAGCCAGGAACAGGCCCAGTAGTATTTCCTGTGAGCCTACTGGTGTGCGGGCTCGGAATCCAACATCCTCCCCTCACCATTAGCAACTGGGGACAGAGGTCTGAGCAACTCTTGACAGGATGACTGTATGAAATATAGCAAATGGGGGGGCTCCTCTATTTTCTCTTTGAGAGCAAGTGTTGTTTTCAGTTTTGATTCATTATGATTAATTACTTTACTCTTTACATTATTCTCTTTTGATTGATTTTATAATGTTCTGTTTTTGGTTTGACTTTGCTATACCTAATTGACTAGACAACAACTGTGAAGATAATGAAATTTACTGTGGTACCTATTGCTGTTATCCCGGTAACCTGCTGTGAAATTCGGTACCAAATTCTCTGCACTGTCTCAATTGGTTTTGTTCTGTTGTATTTCTACTACCTTCAAAATAATTTTTTTAAAAAAAATATAATACAAGAAAACAAGGTAACAAAATACCTCCAAAAACTCTCAATTCCACCAAAGCTGATCCATGGGGTATGGATGAGGAGAAATTCAAAAACAAAAGAAAAGAATTATATAAGCTAATTAAAGAGGAAATAACAACAAAACAGATCAGTAAGGTACTGAGCAAGCTGAAACATGATATAATTAAACAGATAATGGACTTAAAAAGCAAAAGGAGGAAAAGAAAGTGCTCTAAAGGATATAAATGCATGTATGTTTGTGTGTAGGATTGATAACCATATTACTGTTTTTGTTAGATCATTGAATAGAACTGTTTGCAGCTTCACTGTTTGAATGTCCACTTTGTATGCTTTAATTCTGTAACTTGAACAACTATTTCTAAGAGGACAATATGTAATTTATCAACTAGTGATTTCTTACTTTTTTAAAAATTCTGTATTATTTCCTACCCTTTTTTGTTTTACTTTTTTTTCTCTTTAAATAAATTTTTTTTAAAATGGAAAAAAAAGATATTCAAATACCATGTGACTTGGTAAACAAGACTGCATAGCCTTGACAATTAGAAGGCCAAGTCCGCCTACCTGTTATCTTCAAGGTGACTTGGCTATTCTCGGCCCTTTGCATTTCCACATGAAAGTTGGAAAATGCTACTCAGGTTAAATAAAACAGAAATGAAGCACTCTGATATGACCTCTCAGGCTTTTCACTGGCATCACATTGAGTCTATGGCTTGGCTGAGAAGCAGTGATGTCTTTGCAAACAAAATCTTTGCAGCCCGTTCCTTTTTGTTTATTTGAATCTTCCTTAAATTTCTCAGCAAGGTTTTATATTTCCCTCCATATGGACTTTGTATATCTTTTGTTCTCTACATTCTAGACATTTGATACCTCTGATGGTATCATAAATAACATTTTTAAATTGTCATTTTCTGTTTGCTGCTGACAGTACAGGTGATTTTGCTTCCTGATTTTTCTCACCTTTGTTATTAATTTTAATAATTCATCTGTACTGCTTCTGAATATTTTGTGAGTGCCATCAAAATACTGAAAATGTGGGAGTTTTGTTTTTGTTAGTCTTCATGTGTTTTATTTATCTTGCTTTTTTGACTGTCTCAGCCCTCAGTAAAATGTTAACTGGAAGTGATGAGAGTGATTGGTCTTGCTTTTCTTCTGCACAAAAATGGAATTGCAAGCTGTTAAATGAGCCTTATGATATCATTTATCCACTCCAATTAACCTTTTTTTCCAGACTGTGCTTATGTTTGTGATGTGACATGCCACATTGGAACTGCCACCATTCACACTAACCAGAAAGATCTTTTTCACTTATTTCATATTCTCCAGTTTGCTATTGTCACATTATGTCCCCTGTTTTATTGGTCATTTACATTCTCACTCCCAGTTGCCAGGTCCTGTCACTGGGGGAAATAATGCAATAGATAGAGTGCTAGCTACTGTCACTGTTACTCCCTCAGATGCCATTCAGCAGACTTTCTTCCCACACTACCTCGCATCAAAATACTTCTGCCTTACATAAACAGTTCCATTTAATCTGGGAATAGGCTCAACAAATTGTTAAACAAAGTTCTTCATGTGTGATACTTCTTCCCTCACTATATGGGGGTTAATCCCCAAGGATTATACCCCAACCATCTCTGGCAAATGGATGTCACTCATATCCTTGAGTTTGGCTTTTTATGCTGTGTCCCTGTTTCAGTAGCTACTTCCTTAGCATTCATTTTTGCTTCTACTCGCAGTGGTGAAGAAGTTAAACATGTCATTGCTCATTGTTTGGATGCTGGTAGTACCCTTGGTTGCCCATAGGCACTAAAGACTGACAATGTCCTACCCTATATAAGTGCTCCTTTCCAAACATTTTGTAAAACTTTTCATAGCTCCCTTACTATGGGAGTTCATTATAACCTGCAAGGTTGAATATGCTCACCATATGCTCAACATTCAATCACAAAAACAAAAGTGGTGATCCTTCCCTACAAAAATTTACACTTCATAATAGACTTCACTTGTCAGTGTATACTATTAACTTTCTAAATCTTACTAGGGCTAAGACTATAGTAGCAGAAAGACAATTCAATCAGGTAAAAGAAAAAAGTTAGGAAGGGTCCTTTGGAAAGATCTTCATATTGGACAATGGAAAGGACTCAGTTCGGTGCTAATTTGGGGTGTAGAGTAAGCTTGTGTCTTTCCAGAGAATGCTGAATGACCTATCTGGGTACCAAAGCATGCTGTCTAAGACCCAAGCCTGGAGAAGGAGTTGATTCCACCTTTCAAGAAGCTGATTCTCAGTTCTATGACAGTGATACCTCACAGACTACTCTACAGCTGATAGACAAGGATGGGACTTGACCAGGCCTGGGGTCAATTGAAGAAACTGACCCAGAATGTCTAAGAGATGCTAGTCAAAAATGAGAATCAAAGGTCTGAGTAGGTGGTAGAGTGCTTAGAGATAACCAAGCTGAAAGTTACATGAAAGAAGGGGACACAAAAGTTATAAGTATTCTTAAGACAAAATAAAATACAAAAAATTATATATTAATTATAGATAAAAGATTTCATTCCTTCCAAATTCCTCTCAAAAGATATTTCTGCTAATTGACCTATAAATAATTCTGACTAGCGTATTTATAATTACAAACTTGTAAAATTGTGAGAGAGCTATTATAATTCAATTTGGTCAAAAATATATTTGCACTCTGGTTTTATAAGATGTTTGTCTGTTTGTCCAATCTGTTAATCTGTGTACTTGTTTATTTGTCTTGTACATTCTGTGAACAACTGTGTTTTATTTCAGCTCAATAATTTTTTTCTCTTTTCCTTTTCTCTTTTGCACTTTTGAATAATTTGTTCATAATCTAATTTGGCTTATAGATTTAAAAAGCATGCTTCCACTTTCACCTGGGTTGCCAGCTGGTTAAAATGGTATCAAGTTTGGTTTTCTCATAGGTCATCAAAAATTGTTAATTCTTTTTTCCCCTCTTTGGTACTGGGAATCAAACATATAACTTTGCCCTTGTGAGGCAGGCACTGTGTCACTAAGCTATATCCCTGGCCCTTCAAAAATTGTTATGATTATTAAACAAAAATTCCTTAGAGTGGGGAGAAATTATTGCACAGAACTTCAATTGATGAATAAGAAAGCAGCTGCCTGGAAACATTAGTCAGTGCTTGTTCATTGATGGGAGGCCTCAACTCTGCATAGCCTTATGGGAGATACCCTAAAAAAAGTTATTAAAGTATACTATTGTAATATGTTTACATTGCTCATTCATTGAAGGATTAAATTTTCTAGACAATAAGGTTTCTAATTTAAAGATGTCCTGGTGCAAAGGTTTTCGTATGGCTGTGGTAACTGATTATGGCCATTATTGTTTTTATAGCATATTGAATGTATTCATGCTGGCAGATGTATGGGTCTTCTAAAGTGTAAAAGGAGGATTGCTTATGGTGATAGACTTTTCTTTCAGATTCAGACATCTGCCTTCAAGAAAGCAAAACTTGGGATGTACATCCAATTAAAAGGCAGCAAGTTAGGTAAAAACTTCTTATGTGTTAGATTGATTAAAAAGATCATAGTATATCAAAATGAAAATTTAAGCATTTTATGAAATGTCATCATGATTATCATGTTACAATAATATGTCTGGTTTTTATTTCTAACTTCTATATAAAATATGTAACTTTTATCTGTTAATCTTCTATAGGGATTCAAATATTAAAGTATTTATGATTGTTAGAAAATAATGGCTCTATTTTATGTTCTAAGGTGCTTGATACTTAGATAAGAAAGTAATAATAAGCTTACTGCCTAAATTACAATGTAAGTCATTAACCTTATCTTCTGGATGTTCAACAGCTAAGGTTTGGAGACCAAAAACTAGATAGATAGATGGGATAGGAGGACAGCCAATATTTTGAAGTCAATGAAAACCCAGCTCTTTGAGGTCAATGAGGACCCAGGACATAAGAGAACCTGGGCTGCAATATCCCACAACTTGGTGAGTCCCTGGTCTTCTGACCATAGAGGAAAGTGATTTACAATGTATAGTGTGCCTGAGGAGAGACACCAGGAGAGAAAACATCTCCCAAGCTTTCACAGTAAGCAGCTTGGTCAAGCAATGACTGTAACTCACCCAGACAGTTGACACTGACAGACATACTAAGAGGTGCTGTGCATGGTTCCAAGGTAATTCCTAAGGAGATGTAATTGACCTTGATAGATAGACAAAAATTAATTAATACAGGTCTCATTTTAATTTGCTGTTGAATATCCAGCAGAAAAGTATAACCACAAGAAGGAAAACTGTCTACAGAGTCCTTTAAACACAACTCCACCAACTCTGACTGATCACCCATCGCTTACAAGTACAAAATAGAAAAGGGGTCTCGAGATGTGGGGGTAGCTAAAGCTGGAAGTTGATCACATATGCTGGGGAGAGGCAAGCCTGGTCCAAAAAAGCAAGCTGCTCCAGTCCAGGTTGCCAGGCAAAGGGATATCACATGATGCCAACCTGAAAAATGTATAAACACATGAACTGCAGTGGCTGAGCAGTTCCTTTCCTCTCATTCAGAGAGAGGGATCCACCTGACCTCAGCCTTCTGTGTACTGTCTCTTATGTTTCACCTTCCTTCCCCCTGGAAACCTTGAGAGCTCACTGAATGTGGCACTTCAGTGCATTTATAGAATGATTCACTTGTTTGTTTGTTTATTTTGCTGTGTAAGTGACAGAACCCAAGACCTTGTGCCTATGTCACTGAGCTGCAGCCCAATCTGTAACGTTTTTATATGTAATAATTTATTTGCCATAGGTAAAACTTTTCTAATTTTCATCATCATTTCTTTGATCCACAGCTTATCTGAAAATAGATTTTGTAATTTTAACAATGTGATGATGTTTTAGTTATTTTAAAATTTGTTTCATATCTTGCCTAAATGCATTGTCATAGTATTCTGTATAACTGCAATCCTTGAAATAGTCTTGGCATTTTCTGAATGGTCCCTTAAATAGCCATTTGTAAAATTTCAGTGGATTCTTGAAGAAAAGGAGTCTCTCTCTCTCTCTCTCTCTCTCTCCCTGTGTGTATATATATATATATATATATATATATATGCTGTGATGTTGCTCCTACCTCACACTCATAATCATATTGTACAAATATCTATATTCTTGCAAGATTTGGTTACTTATTAATAATTATCTTACTATTTCTAACAATAATTGTGGAAACATATTTTTCTTTATAGTTCTGTTACTTTTGACTTAAATATTTTTGAAGATATATGATAAGACACATCCAAATATAGGATTATTATACTGTCTGGTTGAAATGAACATTTTATCATTATTTCTATGTTTTTTATGTGTCCTCAACAGCTTTTAGTAGTGATTTGTTTTAATCCAGGCTGAAAATCTTTGTATTTTAAGAAAACAGTTAATTTCATTTATATTTAGCAGAAATATTAATGTATTGGGGACTAAAGTGCTTCATTTATTTCATTTACTTTATCTTATATGGTTTACATTATTATTTTTCATTCTTCCATTTTTATTCTATATTAGTTTCTATGTTTGCACTTCTGTTCTTTTAGTGATTACTCTAAAAATTACAACTAGTCAATTTCTAACAATAGCAGCAACTATTACTCTCTAGTTAGAGAATACAATGGCTCTGGAATTTTAAATCAGTTCACCCCTCTTGGCTTATCATCTGTTGTTGTCTTGTATTTCGTCTATATATATTTTGAAATCAGACGTGAGATTATTATCTTCTTAAATGGAATGATATACATTTACTGATATAATTCCTTAAGTTTTAGTCTGTTGGTCACAAACTATCAATTTTTGTTTAACAATGTCTTTATTCTTACTTACTAATTTCTTTCTTTCTTTCTTTCTTTCTTTCTTTCTTTCTTCCTTCCTTCCTTCCTTCCTTCCTTTCTTTCTATGCCTGTTAAAATGTCAGCTATCTACCAAGTTTTGTTCCTTGGGAAGAACCCATATCACCTTTGATATATTTGTAATATACTGCTTCTCTTTGTCCACTGGTCACACTTTGAGGTGTCCAGGTGCATATTGATTTTTCTTTGTTTTGCTTTGGATCAGTGGATTTCCTGAGTCTATAGTTGGTGTCTTTCATGAGTTCTGGAAATTCCACTGTTTATGTCTTTAGATGTCTTGTCTCACTGTCATTTCTTCCTCTAGATTTCCAATCCTATTAGATTTTTCTCATCACGTTGTGATCAGCAACTCTTCTGCATTTCTCGTTGATTTGCTTCTGTATGCTGGCTGGCTCCGGTCTATTACTAGTTTAGTTCTCTCCTTCAGGTTTTGGGTTTACATTACTGTTAAACCCAGTCACCAAGAGCTTGTTTTTCAAAACTATGCCTTAGTTCTAGAATTTATATTTGATTCACTAAAAAAACTCTAACATTATGTTTCATTGTTTCATTTTTTTGTATTTCTTGGTTCTGTTTTCTGCTAGGGTTTTTTTTTTAATTTTATTTAAAGAGAAAAAAAAGCAAAACAGAAAAAGGGGTAGAAACAATACAGAATCTCAGAAAAAAAAAGTAGTAAGAAATCACTAGTTGATAAATTACATACTGTCTTCTTAGACCTAGTTGTTAAAGTTACAAAATTAAAGCATACAAAGTGTACATTCAAACAGTGAGACTGCAAAGAAGTTCAATGATGCAGTAACAACTTAGCAACATGGTTTTCAATCCTACACACTTAAACATACATGCAGCCATATCCCCTAGAGCACTTTCTTTTCTTCTTTTTACTTTTTAAGTCTATTATCTGCTTAGTTATATCCTGTTTCAGGTTGCCCAGTACCTTACTGACTTGTTTTGTTGTTGTTATATACTTTTAATCACCTTATATAATTCTGTTGCCTTGCTTTTGAGTTTCTCCTCATCCATGATCCATGGATCAGCTTTGGTGGAGTTGGGAGATTTCTGAAGGTATTTTGTTACTTTCTTATCTACTTTTTTTTTTTTGAAGGTAGCAAAATGCAGCAGAACAAGACAGAACAAACCCATGTGACCACACTGCAATAAAACTACCACAGAGAACCTCAGAGCAGGTCACCAGGACACAAGCAATGGGCTCAATAGTACAGCCCATTTTGTTCACATTAGCTGTTCTTTCAATCAAATAGAGAAAAATGGAAGGAAATATCGAACTTTTAA